>LQNS02278154.1:1616423-1689315 GCA_001587735.2 Parhyale hawaiensis
GTGGCTTTGTCTCTTAGACTATTGGTGATTTCACCGTCAGGTCGTTTGAGCGGACCTAAGGTTTCTTTTTTGAGTCGTCTTTCATTTACATATTTATAGAATGCCTTTGGGTTGCGTTTTGCCATAGTATAATATGAGATATACTACAATCATGTAACACGCATACCACAGTATATTTATGTATGCGCCTCCATACATGTCAAGCTTTATCCAGAGTGCTGTCAACCGTCTCACTTACAAATTATTGCTGACACAAACTTGGGTCGAATTATACAGCAAGAAGGAAAAAAATAATCTGTTATACTGAGCTGATGCAAAGGTGGTATAAACAAATATCTTGGAGTTGCTTAGTATCCAGACCGCCAGCTGCCTGCCCCCAAACTAAGCAAGGGAACACAGCAGTAATAATAAGGGGAGACTGACAGCGCCTTCCTTTGCAGAAAGCCGGCCTGCAAAAACAAGCATGTTCGGCAAGCAGGCGCGCGATGGCACTTGGTCTTCTGGCTGTCAGCTGCACATTGTTCTCTTGCCTTGATACGTCGCCCATTTATTGCTCTTGACTGTTCGAAGCAGAGAGCTTTGTCTTAAAGCCTTTGGATGCCTCCAGAATGAACAAATGTCAAACAAAAAGTACCGCAATGAGCCTATGATAAAATTTTTAATGTGCAGCTTGATAAAATGGTTCCCTGTTTCCGGCAAGTAAGTGATTTATCTGTTACTCCATTGTAATGCTCTAAAAGATGCTGCTGTAGTTTTCCTGTCACTCGCTGGATAAGCAGCATAAGAGATGACCTATTACTTCTCAGCCCGGTCTTTTATTGTTATCGTGTTGAGATTATGTTGCATGCGCATAGAAAAAGGGTCGTTCCAAAACCATGAAGTATTCAAAAGCACCAAAACAAATGAGTACAGTTTTCGTCTGAGCGAACAAGTCTAGGGAGGCATTGCCTGTCGGCGTGCTGGTTGTGGGATAGCACTTTTCTCCGTTTAGATGTGTGAGTATGAACTGTAAGTATGAATTATGAACACGCAAGCTACGACATTGATTGACATTTGTGCAGCCTAACTAAAATACGAAAACCCTCACGAGATATATTCTTTTAGTTTATCTTTAATCGGTCCTAGCACTCGTCGGTCCTAGCACTCGTCGGTCCTAGCACTCGCTAATAAAGCTAAGAATTAAACATATGACAACCTTCCTTGCATAATTATAGGTAGCCTGTAAATAAAACAGGTATTTGTAGGCAGCATTAGATTAAAACCATGACAGATATCGAATTAGATGAAGGGCACAAAAATGATTTCTGACTACAAATACTTGCAACATTTACCAAATTAGACATAAATCGAGCACGACATAACACTTGTTTATGCTCGTGGCGATTACAGTGAAATAATTGAAAATGAATTTAGATGGCAAATAGCGGTGACTGAAAGTCATGCAAGTCGAAACATCCTGTAGTAATAATAGTAATAAAAAATTTGAAGACATCACTGCATGAAATTGTTTTAAAAAATAATTCTGCACAATGTGAGTAATGTAAATTACATGAAGGGTGCCAAAAAATTATAACCCCTCCTGCCAGGAAAATACTGTAAAAGGGTGACCGTTAGTTCCACCGAAAATACATTCACGGAAAACAGGGTTGCCGAAAACAATTTCACAGCGCGACAGTTTCGCCGCACGAAAATTTCGCTGACAATGATGATATTGAGTACTTTTCCACTCTCTTTGTATTGATATTCACTCTGCTATTTCCGCGAACGAAGTGAGAGAGGTGATAATATTATTGTTGAAGATTTAAGTATATGTATTTATCACCCGCAAACAAAGTGAGAGGTGATAATGTTTTCGTTGAAAATTTAAGTATATTTGTGCATATATTTATCTGTCCACCATATAAGTGGTCAAAGAAGTTGAGCAATCTTCATAATTTTTTGTAGGGAGTTTGGTGGGTTGACCTAGTTGTGACCCATGCCAAAAAACTAGTCCTAGCTGGCCATAAAAAATGACGGCGTGGAATTGTATTCCGAAGGGGCGAATTTGGCTCCACCGCGGCAGATCGTCTCATGCCACGAGGCATCCCATTTTGCCTGCGTTATTATTAGCTAAGAGATCTGAACGGGGCGGTCAGTGCGGCGCTAGCCTTGTTGGACACAGCATCCATATGAGAAACTAGGATTAGCTGGCCATCATAGAAACCGTCGTTGAATTTGGCCACACCACTGGTGATGGTCTTACGACACGAGGTGTTCTAGTTTTAACTTTCTTTGTTTTAACCCCTACTTTGTATAGAGTATAGCAGTCTTCTCATTTGTATTGTAGCCTTGTTCTCAAATCGGTAATAATTATGTGATTAAATGGCTTTCCTTGTGTCAACACTCAGCCATTGTTCAGGTTCTTAAGCTCGAGTTGCATCTTGGTTCAGTTATAGTGAAGCTTGCTTAGGTTAGGTTGGGTTACCTTAGTTTCAACTACTTACATATTGCATTGGAAAAATCTCTGGAGAAATATCAGGTGCAATAGGTCAGATTTATATTTACCAATTAGAAAATATCGCTAGGTAAAAGAAATCTGGTAAGGTTATGTGAAGCAAGGATTGTTGCTAAAAAGAAATTCAAAATACAGATCAGTGCTGACATTAGTAGAGATTAATTTTTTGTCGGGTTAAGTTAGATAAGGTGAGGTAAGATTTAATAATTCTCTCCGTCGAAGGAGGAAGTAATAATACTGCAAAGCTGTCATGTAACGAAACTATCGTACGGTGAAGCAGTTTTGGGCAAACTTGTTTTCGGCGAAGGTATATTCGGGGCAACAACTAAGAACCGTGTGAGAGCTAGAAGTGTAATGGTGATATTATTTCAAAGTATATCTAATGATTGTATTTCTTTGTAGGTGTACTTATGTGTGTTGCTGTGTTAAATGACAGTGAAAAGAAGAGACAAGTCAACAGATTCCGAACAGTTACGTTACCGTGAGGATCGTGATACCGCTGTGCCTCCTGGTCCCTGGTTTATCGCTTGGTCTTGAGTTGCTCTACGGCCTGGAAGGTCTGAGGACTTTGTCAAACGTAATTATAAAGTCTAGAAGATTGTGAGACTCTGAAATAAGGTGACCGTTCGGAAATTTTGTCTCATGAGTATAAGTATATTTGCAATAAGGAATCCTGACGTCATGAAATGAAATTCAAGACGGAGCTTTTTGAGTCACTTTTGTCTTCTTGCCCTTCTCGTAGTCTTGCTGTTCGTGACGCCGATGGAGGAAATACTGCATACTGGGCTTGTAAATATGTAGAAGTCCACGCTAAGTGGTGCTGCCTTTCGTTACTTCCGTTTCTTCCTAGTATACTTTATTTGCTCTTGGGAGGGGAAGGGGCTAATATTATTTGGTAATCCTCACATACGCAATGGCTCATGTCACAAATATCCTAAGTCGAATGTCCATCAAGTTCCGTAAAACTATCACTTAGCTCTGATACAGCACATATATGGCTTACAGTGAAGGTCCGAGAAGAGCCATAACTGAGATACTATCACCGAACTCTCCTCTGAGTTTGCTCTAAAGGCCTTAAAGCAAGTGTAAAGTTTACACAATTCCACTTATTGTGTTGCTTCCCGAATCGTAAACATAAGTCTGAAACATTGGAGACGTCGACTCAAGTGCAATATATCAGTTTCTGCCACATTGAAACTGATAACTACTGATGAATGAAATTCTTTTTCATTACACGCAATCATACTTAGTTATCAGATGTTATTGCTTCTAAGTAGTAATTTACTTTTAATAACATCCCCCACAAAAAAGCGTCATTTGGTTTTAGTTTTAGTGAGATCCGTTTCGTGCTGCCCATGATGAGGCAACGTCTCATAAGCTTCATCGAGTGGCCAGCTACTGCAGGCGACTTTACAACTCTCTCTGATGCTCAAATAAACTTTAGTGTCAGGCTTTTATTCCTACAGACTGCTCACAATAGCCCGTAAATAAGCGCAATATCAGAAATATCTCTGATACAGCATGGAATTTTGGGCTGAGTGAACATTTCAGAGTGAAGAGAACTCTGCTGTATTTACAGTTTCAATGCTCACTCGTGTTGCGCAAAAGGAAGCGAGCTTGATCGACGGTCCTTGATAAATGCAGAATCATTAATATTAACTAAATATGCTTTATTAGGTACACATAGGGACATGGTAGTATATTGATTAGGGTTGCGACTTTGCAAAATATGCACGCATATTCTCTCCAATTGATCGGCTGAATTTTGATTTTCATGAAGTGAAGTGTATGCATGGGCATCATATTTTATGTCAGAGAGCAAAATTCAGTCATACAATTGGACAGCATATGCGCGCATATTTTGCAAAGTCGCTACACTTATGATGATGGTACAGAAAGAACAGCTTTTACTAGAGTTATATTAGACATAAAGATCGAGTTATACCAATATCGGCAGCTACCCTGCATTGCGGCCCATTGTTTGGTCCCTGTTTGGGAATAGTATGCGCTGCCATCGGCTATACATATTAGATAGTTTGTAGCCAGAACTGTTACGGATCACCTTAAGTAACGGGTTATCAGATATGTCTATCCTCAACTGGAGACTCGGAGCACATTTTCTTGCCCTGAATTTGAAGCAATCAGTATACTTTTGAGCATATATCATACATGCACTAGTTGACCTCACCACATTCATCAGGTGGCAAAATGTGTCATTATAGGCTACATGTAGACGTCCAATTGATTTCTGATTAAAGTTCGACCAAAGCGAGTTCCAGTACAGGGGATAGCAGAAGCTCTAAAACAGCTGGCATTTGACCTCATCCAAACACTGACCAAACTTTCTGATCAGTATGCTGCCCACCCGCAGCAGCGGCAGGCTAGAGCGTCTGACTTCGACTCTCTAGGTCCCTGGTTCGTGCCCAGTTCCCAGCCGGGCATCTTCTTAGCGTGCTTGTGTCATCGGTCAGCATCCGGTCTGCATACTGCTGCGGGTTACTGACCTTCCCTAGCAATGGGGAGGGTTGGGGGGTCGTAGATATTGTCGCATGGAGTCTTCCGCCACTAGCGCCATAGCTCTAGACATCTGTGGTCGACTGCAGCCGTATACTCCGCTGCGGCCTGTTGGTCTATATCTGCAGCACAAACCAGTGCATGCGGGTTTCCCAGTTGGAGGTACGGTCAAGCTGATTTTACCTTTACTGTGTGGAGCTGTCACGTTTCTTGCTCGATAGCCTGGTTATCACGAAAACCATTGGTGATTTTGTGACCCAGTTAAGGGAAGCCGTACGTATAAGTAGATCGTTACCATTGAGTTGAGTGACATTATCAAATGGCAAGTTACTTCTTCTAGTGGACATACGAACAGTTTTCAACAGTATTGCATTCAATGCATAGCTTGTTAGCTTCGCTCTCACAAATTGAAACCAATTTTTGCTGCCCACCGGAATGGAGAGAAGCACGGACGAAGTCATCAGCATAACTTAGCGCATTTACTGCGTGACCATTAATATGACACCCCACCCCAACTGCGTTCAACTGGGTGGGGATACTATCAATTAAATTATGAAATGAATTTTTTGGGGAGAGAAAGCACCCTTGTCGTATGCCGTCATTCATACCAAGCGCTGAAGATGTAGCTCTCACTTTCACGTAGCATTTCTGAGTTTGCACCCAATAATTTAGCATGTTAACAATATGAGGAGGTATTTGTTTCTCAGGCATACACTTAAAAAGAGAATAGTGGTGAACTCGGTCAAATAAAGACTTAGCATCGAAAAAGCATGAGTACACGGGAGATCCATCGCCAATGAAATGACTTATATCCTGTTTGAGGGAGAATATAGCCATTTTCGTTCCATGTTCGGCCTTAAAGCCAAATTGGTTGTCTGCGGTCATCATGTACGGAGACATGCGTCTCTCAAGCACTACTTTTACCACTTTCGAGAGTGACGTAGCCGCTGCTATAGGACGACAATTGCTGTTCTCGGTAACACATTTTTTGTTACAATTAGTGCTATTATCAAGTCTCTTGGGGGAGCAGAATTCACCCGGTGAGCAAAATTGCAAGGAGCGTTATCAGTCTCCCTGGGCTATGGTCAGCGCCCGACGCTTTGTTATTCTTCAGTCTCTTCAGCGCTTGACAAACCTCATCTTTAGATACAATGCATTGTTCATTGTTCATTAGAAGAAACCAGAATATCATAACTAGAGACCGGATTTTATGCCCTTAAAAATATGCTTTTTATGCCTCAAAAATATGACTTTTATGCCCTAAATATATGCCTTTTATGCCTCAAAAATATGCCTTTTAGGCCCTAAAAATATGCCTTTATGCCCTAAAAATATTAGTTTTATGAACTTATCAATGGCTATGAAATTGTCAGTGTCAACGAGTCGATGCTGCCAACGAAGCACTCGTCGAACTCAGTCAGATTCGAGACATTCTTGAGAGAACATCCGGAAACTACAAGAGTCCTTACAGACCTACAGAAATAACAGATTTTTTTTTGCGTGCCCCTCCTACTTCCGTCCCTGCTAATACACGACGTAGAATCAACGTTGTGAGCTGTGGCCCAACGTGCTATGCACGTTGATTTGTGGTCTCCAGATAACGTTGTTAGCACGTCGTATCTTAACGTGCTAACAATGTGCTGGGTACGTCCGTAGAACTTTGTACAGGGCGGTCCCAAGAATGTTGTGATACAACGTGCTGAGTACGTCCCTAGAACGTTACGATGAGACGTGCTAAAAACGTGTCCAGCACGTTGTGACACGACGTGCTAACAACGTTATCTGGAGCTGAATTGCCAATGTCAGGTAGCTATGGATGTTGTTATGATGTCAACACGTTGTCTCACAACGTGCTGGGCACAACGTACTAACAACGTTATTTGGAGTCTACAGATCGACGAACTTAGCACGTTAAGCCGCCAAAACACGACGTGCTATCTACGTAAAAGCAAGGCAAAATTTTTAGCTGGGATCGAAGTTGAACGCAGTTTCTTATGCTCTTCAAGGTATTTTAACTGATAAACGCTTAATTCTTACTCCTGACATTCTAATGAAGCTATTAGTTATTGGCTCATACAAAAGTAACCAACCCAAATAAATTATTGAAACTTTGTTCGTATTCAGGCTTCCTTCCATATAGTTGCAAGTATTATAGCTGCAGTATTATTTAAGTAGGACTTAATAGCCAACAGGGGTAGGTGGAAGTTGGTTTTTACATCGTCGGATCATTAGCTGCATTTCCAACTTCATCGTTATTAATTAATAGTGATTCTTCTCATAGAAATGCTTTCATTCTTTATTTGTAGCGATAGGCACTTTCCTTATGTTTAGATAAGATTAGATAGGCGACAGTTGACGAACCAATAGGGCCATTCCCAAAGAGACACTGGAACCTACGCCCCGGCCCTCTATGAGCTATTGCAATTGTGTTAGTACGATATATAACACTGGAGAAAAGACAAAGAAAAGAGAGAGAGAGAAAAAAGGGGAAGAATCCCAGTCACAGAGACGATCATGAATGCGCGCAAGCACGATCAAGAGCCACTGATATGCGGAGATTAAAGATGCCAGGCAGTCCAGTTGGAGCAGGAGAAAGAAGAAGACGGATTAAGGTGGCCTAGGAAACTTTGGCCGTTAGGAGCTTGCAACTCCTGGAGGAGGAGTTCTTAGTTGTGGAGGATGCCTCTCCCAATGTATGTCAAGCCGATTTTTAAACGCGTTGACTGACTCCGCACTCACATCGTCGGAGGGGAGTCTATTCCAAATGCGTACTATGAAATACGGAAAGAACTGCTGACCTAAGGTCGTTCTTCGAGCTTTATACTTGAGTTTTTGACCGTTGTTTCGCAAGCGATCATTGAGGTGTCTTTCAAAGAGTCCCGTTGTAGGTACGTCGTTGAAGCCATTCAAATACCCAAATGTTTCTATTAGTTGCCCCCTGAGTCGCCTTTGCTCGAGAGAGATCAGACCAGTTCATTTTGGCGACATTCATACAGCTTATTTCGCAACTGAGGTATCAAACTCATTGCTCTGCGTTGGACTCTTTCCATGTTATCGATATCTTTTCACAGATGAGGCGACCAGAATTGGACAGCAAATTCTAATTGTGGCCGCTCTAATGCCTTGTACATTAGAATAGTGATGTCTTTGGACTTGTATTCAAAATTTCTGGAGATGAATCCCCGTTACTCTGCTTGTCATTTTCACACTCTTGTCAACTTGCTGATTGTGTTGTAGTTTGTTTATAATAGTGATTCCCAAGTAACGTTGTCGGGTGAAAGCAGCCAATACCATCCCGTTCATTTTCAATGGGGTTGAGGGGTTCACAAGCCCTATGTGCATTACTGAGCCTTTGCCGACATTAAAGCTCATCTGCCAAGTTGTGTTCCATTCCACGAGGTGGTCATGGTCTTGTTGGAGCTCTGCTCATTTCGTGGCAGGATGATATAGTTTAGTATCATCCGCAAAATTTAATGATTTTACTACGGATATATATCGAGATCGTTGATGTAAATTGAAAACAGAAGAGGGCCAAGCACGCCACATTGTGAAACCCCTGATGATAATTGAGTCCAGGCGCTCGTCTCTCCTTCAAGCTTGACTCGCTGTTGCCGACCAATAAGCCATGCTCGGATCCATCGGAGACAGTTTCCCTGGATGCCATGGGCTTCCAATTTTTTCAATAGCCGTTGATGAGGGACTTTGTCGAAACCATTTTGGAAGTCTAGATACACAAGGTCTACACCATTTTCTTCGCCTTTAATATCTGTAACTTTTGAGAAAAAGTCCAATAGGTTTGTTAGGCAGCTTCATCCATTTCGGAAACCATGCTGGGAGACAGATATGAGCTGATGCATCCTCAGGTGATCAGTGATGCATTTTTTAAGAGGCGTTCGATGGTTTTGCTGACGACCGTTGTAAGATTGATTGGTCGATAGTTGTTGAGGCATTTCTTATCCCTCTTCTTATGCATCGGGATCACATTAGCTTGTCCTGTTCTCAAGGACCGATTGAATATTTCGAGCAGTGGCTTCAGAATGACTGGAGCCATTTCCCGTAGTACACGATGAGTAAGATTATCTGGGCCAGTGGATTTTTACACATTTAGGTGGGTGAGTTCTTGAAGGATCTCGATCTCCGTGAAAACACATGTGTTTATGGGAGCAACTTGCAGCGGTACTGGTTCAGGGATATTCGCAACAATTTCAATAGTAAATACAGAGATGAAATAGTCGTTCAGGATTGTGGCTTTGTATCTTCGATTATTTGTGATTTCACCGTCAGGTTTTTTGAGAGGGCCTATGGATTCTTTTTTGAGTCGTCTTTCATTTACATATCTATAGAATGCCTTTGGGTTGCGTTTTGCCATAGCGGCTACGGAGACTATTATTTTTTGTTATTATTTTTGCATGATCTACCGATTAGGTAGGCCTTCTTTTCACGTGTCTCTTTTCTTGTATTGTCCTACTGTCACTTTTCTTTTGGCCCTTCTCATCAGCCGGCGCTGGCCACTTCGGTGTTCAGTAAGTACGGGAGGCTACAGAGAGCGAATGCTTTGTGGTCCCTGTCCAGACATTCACAAAATAACAAATGATGATGCAGGGTCTAGGTTGGGTTCTCCTTTACGATGCGTTTGCCCCTTAAAATGTCGCCTTCTCTCAAGATCTCCGAGCATGAGTATTTTTATCGATCGCTTCTAATAATCTATCATAGTACGTCAGCTGAGGAATATCTACCAAATAAAGCACCTGCTTGACGAATTGTAAGTTTATCTGCCCCAAAAGAGCTACTATAGTTTTTTCATGAAACTAGGACTATATGCGCTATTCAATGATGCCTCATTCCTTGGCCCATAGATAAAATTTCGAGCACTAACAGAAAATAAAATAACTTTACTTTAGAAAATGCTGTAATTAATTTTTCATTTTTATTCACACTTCAGAGAAAATGACACGAGCAAAGATATTACAGGACATCGTAACGTCTTTTCATGCAGTGAACTGACGGTGGCAAACGAGTTTCGAATGGAAATACGTACAAACATTATACATGCGATCAGATTCTCCGTTTGATGAAACAGATTCTTCAAAATCAAAAGTGTCTTCCTTACTCAGGATACACAGTTCAATCCCATAAGCAATTCCGACGATGCATTATAAAACTACCATCACAAACTTGTTACAAGAAGTACTCTTTAATTTGTCACTAGCATTAAAAAACACCTCCGGAATCGGTAACACAAGCATCAACAACTTCTCCAGTCACTTTCTTAGGCATTGTTAGGTAGCAATTCTAATGAAGATAAGAAAAGTTGTTGATAGTACGGAGACGTATTAAATACTGGAGCGAAATTAACAAGGAACCGAAGTGTGCAGTCATTTTTCATATACGTTTATGCCAATATGCATTTATCGTTTAAAAGCATATTATCATGCCATTATCCATAAAGGCATATTTTTTATGCCATTATCCATAAAGGCATATATTTTGTATGCCTTCGTGCCTTCAATGCCCTTTCAAAATTATGCCCTTAAATCCGGTCTATAATCATAACCTTTATGATTATCATCGGCAAAACAGTTCATAATACCGGCATAGTGGGCTTTATAAAATTCCAAAATATTGCGTTTCCCAGTGACTCCATTCACCGACTGCGCAACGATATAGACATGAGGTTTAAAATTTTTTATTTCTTTTCAAACTCAGTGGATCTATTTAGCTAAGCTGGCTAGACAAATTTTGCGGTGCAATCTCATTTTCACGTCTACGCACTTGCTTGAGCACATTACGACGCAGATTGCACAGCTTATTCTTGTCTTGTATGACCTGTGCGGAGCCTAGCTGTGTCCCTCCACAAGTAATACGCCAGTCTGCTTGTAGTGTGAAGTTTGCAGACAAAGTCATCCCATTCCGTGACGTTTGTCCTTATTTTTTGGGCGTGTAGTGAAGACAAGACGCCAATATTAAAAAATGGCAAGTAGTGCGTATGACAAGAGTTGTCATAGCCCCACTTCAGCAGCTGTATCAATTTCATTCACAGTGTCCTCCACGCAATCATTCAAGCAACCTTGATAAGTGCGAATAAGATTCATTCATATTCATGTTCTATGGTATCCAATGAACAATAATTGCAACAACGCTGATACTTCTCGCTGCGTCAGAAAAGTTTAGTAAAACTCATGGGTTTTCTGGTAAGTTTTACGTTTTATCGAGATTTTTTACAATAGCTGAAAGTTATGAACATCACTTCACGGTTCTTACATTCTCATACAGTTCGCAGTGCCCTGAGAACAATGAAGATCACTAAAAATGATCTTTTATTGGTAGTTTGCAACGGCCTGGCAAGCATAAATAGAACACAAAGCTGCTTCAGATATTAAAGGCTCCCTCTGTCGCTCCAAAGAGAGCGAGAACTCTGCTATTCAAAATATCCCGCTGGTTTTCAACGTTAGGAGAAGCATGGCTTGTCCTCCAGGTCTCACAGTGCACAAGAAGTGTTCAGGGGGCTAATATCACCGTCGCTAAGAACGACCTCCACACGACGATCCGCCTCAGTTTAGCGTGCACCAAAGGCTCGCTTGAGCATTCCAGGAGTACAAGCTGTGTGCTGCTGCAGCTGTAGTTCCCTCCAATGGTTGCGGCTTGGCAGGTTTGCTCCTGTTTACCTTTACGGCTGAGCGAGCGCGTCCCTTGTGGCGGCTTTATTGGTCACAGTTGAGATCTGTAGACCGGCTGACTGCAAACTGGCCCATTGCCGTCGCTGCTGTTGCTGCGTGTCTCAGGGCCTCCCTGCACTCTGCAGTCGCGTTTCTTCTCTGCTCCTCTAAAGCTCCAAAATTTGCAGATTGCATTTTTTTATTTTTTCGTATTGCGCTTTGCACTGTAGGTGCTATATTTGCTGTAATTTTTCTTAATACTACAGTATTATAGAAATGAATAATGTTTATTACTGTTGCTGTTATTGTCTCCATCTTCTGACACGTTTCGAATTCATTTTCGCTACTGTTTACCTAGACACGCAACTGGAGTACGCTTTCGACTGCATTGTCTTTTTATTAGGAATTTACATTACCTTGAGGATTTATCGGAAGATATCCAGGTGGCGTTATGCACGCCACCCATCTTGTACGGAAGTGTTGCTGGAGTCCGTGACCAGCAAGGTGGCTAACAGCGAGTTATCCCTACATTGCACGTAGCCGCTTACTGCAGGTTTATCTCGCACTTTCAGTAAGCATGCGTCCAGTAAGTTTTTAAACTTCGCAGTCTCTGTACCGGTGACATTACGAATGTGGCGCGGCAATTTGTTGAATAATCTGGCCCCCCCGGACCGTGAAGCTATTAGAATACTTTGTGGCTACCGCATCACCACCAGTTTTGTTCGGAATCCGCACTTCACAAGTGCAACTACTATGGTCCGAGTGTTTGGCCTGGATTCACCCATTGACGTTTACAATAATTTCATCTAGAATTTTCCATAGCTTTATAATGGTAAAGCACTCGAATCTCATTTGAATTAAGTACATTAGAAGCTGAGCAAGTCTTTTGTGATAGTTTAATTCTTGCATGCCCGGATTTTAGCTGTGAACGATCACTGTATAGTCTCGAGGCACTCTAGGTCTTTCTGTTTGCTCGGCATCCAAAGAGGTGAACAGTATACAATCCTCGTCAGTATCAGTTGTTTCCATAAGGCGAGCATTATTTCTGCCTCTCGTGAAGAGAAAGTTTGAAGCACCCAGCCGCTCCATTTCTTGCTTATTCGGAATAAACTCCAGCCACGTGATCTTCAACAGTGGCATTATCTTGTCTTCTAACCCCAAGGTCCCTAAAAAGTTGCCTTTTTTTTCGATTACGTTCCCAACATTCGTCGTGTAGGACGAAGATTCAGTAAGGAGGAGTTTTTTCCGTATCGTAACTATTCAAATTTTGTTTCCTTGAACGTCATGTTAACCGATGTCCAGTGAAAGATGTTTGATCTAGTTGTACATACCGTACGACAGCCATTAACAGTACCGCTGCTGATATTCGTGTGTCATTAGCGAACGATGAGGGAACGGCCGCCTTGCATTTGTACCCCATATCATTTTTCATTTTAAGGAAGAGCATTGGGTCAAGCACAGTACCTTGTGGGACTCCACTGAGGACCGGCTGTCGTTTGGACACTTTATTATTTGTAACTACACTTTGGGTTCGCTTTATCAGTAAAGCTTTGATACATCTAAGATATTTTCCACGAATGCCGATGTCTGAGAGCTTGTGTAATGACATTCCACGGTTTACTTTATAGAATGCTTTTGCCAAATCTAAATATATTACGTCCACATGTTTGCCTTGGCATAGTAGGTCGAGCATAAAGTCATGATGCTCAAGCAGCTGCCAAGAGGTAGACCGTTTGTTGCGAAATACATGTAGATTTGAAGTAAGCAGGTTTTTGCTCTCTTAGTGACGTTCTAGGTGTTTCGTAAACACCCTTTCAAATGTCCTCACTAGGTGGCTAGTTAAGGTGAATGGTCTATAGTTATGTGGATCCATGCTATTTCCAGCTTTAGAAATAATTTATGATGTTGTATTTGGACTGTTACTTCATTTTCATCGCCATTATCAATAGAGCGGATATTGATTCCTGTACTGCAATAATCTTTGATAAGCAGGTATATCTAACCTCTTGAAGAAATCTGCATAGTTGCTTTTTGGGCTTCTGCTTCAAATTGATCCCAGAAGAATTTCTACGATTCAGAAAGAGCTTGTGTTGCTTTTCCTTTTCAAACTGTGATCATACATATTATTTCAATCAACATTTAATTATGCCCGGATTTCTTTCATCTCTGGTGTATGGCATGTATTGCATTGTATTTATGAAGTAATGTGAATAGCCTAAATTATACTGACAGTAACTGTAAGTCCATTGGTAAGATTGTCTCCGTGGAAAGAAACTCAACAGGCTGTTCATTTTTCCTGTTCTGAGTGTCTGATATAGATTGAAACATGTTTTTTTCCGCTAGGCGTAATCCACAAACAGCGCATTCATATTATGAGAGTTTGGTTTATAGTTTCGACTATGTACTTACTAATTAAAACGGGCAGCCAAACTTTGAATTGAGTTCTGCTTTAGAAAGTCTAGAGCATTTTTTGATGGATACAGATATATATGTATATAATATATATATATATATATATATACATACTTGCCCATGTCTCAAGTCATAACGAAAGGCTTACCCTCCATGTATCCCACTTGACAATTTTACAACAATTTCATATTTCTAAATTAAATTGTTATTTTTGCTTACGACTTGATTGGTGACCAGAGAAAACATTTACCACTGCGTGTTTGTAAATAACAGAAATTATTTTGTCGACGCTGTGAAACAATAATAATATTTCCAACAATTAATTTTGCTCCTTGGATTTTAGCAAATTCAATTTCTTCTACATGCTATCCATCTCCTATGTCATTACTGATGTGGCTGTTGTACGATGCGTTTTCCACTGCAGGTTCAGACTCGCACTGTGCTAGGAAATGCACCTTTGCATTTCGTGCTAAATTTTATTATTACAAAATTTTACGTAAAGCATTCAATATCATATAGAAACTTTTTGCACAATGCCCGCTAATCAATTGAAAAAGTAGCACGCCCTCCCGTCTAGCAAAAGAAAACCCTCAGTATCCGTGCTGTATGCACTCATTAAAGCAAGTAATGCTTGTCGCTTTTCCACTGGTGCACGAAAAATTCATTCTGGCTTCGGTATAGCGCACTTTTCTCAATGAATTGGCGAAACACAATCCACAGGAAAAAGCTGTTAATACAAAATTTGAATCCCTGTAACCGATAAATAGTTACACTATTTGGCACCCGATCTTCACGTTCCCAGCCCTCTACTGTTGGAATAGACCAAGCTTTACAGATTGCATGCGGATGTAGACAAAGTCAGCATGTTATTCACTAACATATGCAGTAACTAATCAGGGGCACTTATACGATTTTTTGCTTTCATTAAACAACAGATGCAGATCTGACTCTCTTTGATCCGAGACACAATGTTATTGTACTCCAACTTGCGAGCATCTTATGTAACGATGAGACTGGTAGCGGTGCGGTAGATTTGTCAACCCTAGTGACGTGTAGGTGTCGCTTAGATGGAATACAAGACAGTATCCGGCCGCCGCCAGTGCAAGTTTAAAACTATTAGGTTCCGTAGGCGGTACATATAGCAATTAGTCAAGGTTGATGAGACTCTACAAGGTTAACTCGAGGGCGGGCCCAAGCTACAGTGCACCATGGCTAATGACGCTTGTGACGTCACATAATTCTAGTACATAATACGCAGCTATTTTACATTATTTTTCCACCATTTCATTTGGGCCTCCAGAGTGCCCTACGTGTCATACATTTTTTCTAGTAGCACAAAAATACGTATCAAGGCATATACGAACTTTTTAAGCTTTCTGAATGATGAAATTTTGAAAGAACGTTGGTTAATAGGCTATTAAAAGAGCACATGAATTTAACCCCACAAATGCCCGCATGTGTCAAAACCACTTTTGGAGTCAAGTTTATCGTCTCTTAAATGCCATCTATCTCGTGAGTTTTTTTTTTTTTGAGAATTATATGGCGTTCTGAAGATGGAATCATATGACTGAAAACTTTCATATTTTCGATTTATTCTTGTCTTCTACCAACGACCTGCTATCCTCGATAATTTCAAACCGCTGCAACAAAAAAAAAATGGTTTAATGAGTATGATTAAACGCAAAGATAGAAGAACATTCTACCAAAATTTGTCAGAAAAACATTAAAGCATCAGGAAACAAATAACTTTCCATCCGACGATGTAACATGAAAGCAAAAGTCTATACATAATTCGCAGAAGCCATACAATTGCTCGGTAAAATAAAGAAAATAAAAAACACATCAGCTACTACAGGCTGCGTGCGTTACTGCAGTATAAGTAAGTGTTGCGTCCGACTCTCGTTAACGCGGAAAAAATACCTAACCGTATTTCCCACTCCTAAATTGTATTTAGGAACGATGTTGTTCAAACTATCGAATATTAAATCCATAATTTTTTCCAATGACGCGGTAGTTTTCACACTTGACTTAGGAGAGGAGGATCGGCGCGTTTGTAACGGCACACTAAACTTAGGGCGACATATTACAGAGACTCTCCAAAATAATAATGATAAAATTTTATCCTTCAGGAAGCTAAAAAAAAGTTCGTAGGTGGTTTGATACCTGTTTTTGTGTAACTATAAAGATAAAGATTGTAGGACATGTAGGATGCTCTAGAGGCCTAAATGAAATGATGGAGAAACAATGTAAAATAGCTGCGTATTACCGTATTGAATTTTGTGACGTCACAAGCCTCATTACCCATGGTGCACTGCAGTTGGCCCCGCCCCGTGGGTTAACCTTGTAGAGTCTCATCATCCATGGCAATTAGTGTCCTGAACCTGTGAAACCTCTGAAGTTCTTCATAGAAAGGTTATTCCCATTGCGGTTGATAGGAGAGGCAGCATTTTCGATAAAAGGTGCGCTATCAAGTGTTAATTCGGACTCGGACACAATGCAACTCTAAATTTTAATAAAATTCATGAAACTTACGCAGAACGTCATTAAATTATCGAGGATTCAGGTTTTCACGCAGCACATGGCATTTTCAGAAAGCCAGGACTCGATTGAAGATGGGGTTCGTTGCGTAACCCATCAACTGCAAAAACTGATAAAAATATCGAAATATCATAATTCCTGTGCGCTTTACTCTGTGATTTAGAGTCAGAACGATCACACAACTGAATATGATAAATACAGCCGTTGATCGACTTTGATCAGTGAATTGGGGATAAGCAAAGTTTGTGCGAAAATGGGAGCAGAATTACGACCGTACGCCTTGCTACACAACGATTTCGATTAAGGGAAGAAAAAACTTTGTTGTGGCTCTTCAGCAGCCTTATTCACCGGACTAGAGACCGCGTGATTTTTTCTCTAACCCAAGATGAAAAATTCACATCAAACGACACCATTTCTGTGTAGCGGAGCATATGAACTAAATAGTAACTTACCAACTGAAGGCAATTCAATTTTGAGCACCAGATCAATTATTATGAAGAGCGGAAAATTGTCTGTACCTCTTGTGGCTTTCCAAGAAAAGTACTCAGAAGGAGGCAACGTGGAGTTCTAATTTAAACTGAGTAAAAAGCTAACAAAACATCCGTTTCACTACCTTACATGCATGCCATGTTCAACACCAACACTATATATTTATCAACGTCTCCAGAACAGATTGGCAGACACAGAAGGTAAATAATACTCGTGTATGTAAGCCACTGCAGTCTGTCATTTACATTCAATATAGGTACAACATCTGATACTAGCAATCAAGCGTTTCCACGACAGGTGATAGACTCCTTACAGATGTAACCCAAGTCACCGTGTGACTAGCAGAAAATCTAGTAGGACTATCGATAAAGAGGAACAACCTGGCCTCCTGCCAAACCCGCCATGGAGGCTGTGATGGAACATTCCCGGCAGGAAGCAATNATAGATTGCTTACAGATGTAACCCAAGTCACCGTGTGACTAGCAGAAAATCTAGTAGGACTATCGATAAAGAGGAACAACCTGGCCTCCTGCCAAACCCGCCATGGAGGCTGTGATGGAACATTCTCGGCAGGAAGCAATTCAGCGGAGGCTCTGAAACTAATTCGTGGCATTTCGGCAGGCACTTGAGTGACGCAAAAGCAAATGTCGGTCGCTATTTCTTCCCACCTTGAAATATAGTGGAACATTTCACTAATCGCTGCAGTGATAGCGACGTGACCAGCAACTCAGCAGAAAAGCTACAGAAGTGAAAGTAAACCATAATTCAAGCTGCACAGCTGTTACTATTATCAAAGCTATACGGTTAGAAGGCAAGAGACGGTTCATATATGGCCTTAATGAAGAAATATATAATAAATAAGTGGAATTTCTTTCCTTACTATCGGAATACTCCCAGTATTCGAAGCAATCAGAACTGACACGTGTAACTGAACAAACATGTTCCACAGCTTTTTGGCAAGAGTTTGCCAGATCAGCTGATAGTATAATAAAAAAAGTAACATAAAACACTTTTGTGCGCCCAAAACGCTCTCGCACTCTTTACTCTCTGCTCATGTGATAAAATATAAGTTAACCTTAGTGATTGCGTCAGATTAATTATAGTAATTTCGATTGAAATATGCCGGCATGTATGCCCAGTTCGATCGAACGGGTCTCTAATGATTTAGTACATGCAAGCTTTCCAGGGATCGAAGAATGTATTGGTGATCGTTAGGGTATAGAGTCGTGTGCTGTTATATTATACATTATCAAGTGAATATGATTGTAATGTCATTGAGGGGTTTTTAATGCAACTGTGGAATGGTTCCCTGAGAGCAATTCCCATCTCTGCCTCTTGTAAGGAATGGTACACGGTCTTGACCAGAGAAGCTCATTTCCACAATGACGTGACCTTTATTTTCTTCAGGGGGCAGACCCTTCTCACGGGTAACCAATAGCACTCTGAAATTAATAACAACAAAAAACGAAAACTCTAGCGGAACAGTGACTGTTCACAAATAAGGGGACTTACTGGTATTCTACTGCGCTACTTTATTCGTAGTCTACGACTGAAATAAGTTTATCGCCGCCAAATATACCTGATCTTATCCAAAAAAAGAAAACTTTTTGGCCTAAAAAAATCCTTTCAAAGTAAAGGCGCTAGAGTGGAATATGACAAGCGAGTGCATATAGTGCGAGTCCAGAGTGTCAGTCTGTATACAGACATTTCAACGTATTCTCGGCTTCCCTTCCCTCTACTGCGGATATTGTCCAACTGCATGTCCATCACCGTCCTCGCCATGTGACTTTCTTCTGATTCACTTCTGGTAATAATAATGCGTCCCAGCCATCTCAGTCGCCAGCTCCTTTTGCTTTCTACATTATTAGACTTTTAACGATGCTCTTCGCACTGTCCCTCATGTTTTTTATGACAACCACGTTATCGTTCCCATCTTTGCCCAGTCGAGTTTTTTTCTTCGATCGCCTCTAGGAGTATTGCTTCCAGTGCTATAACCATTGCCGTTTTGCCACTCCCTTATGACTTTTGCCATTCGGTCATATGCAGAGTATTGGATCACAAACTATTCCGAATTAGTTCTCCAATTGTACCAGCAAATGCTCGAGACACACTGTAGAGAGCAGCAAACCGGCAGAGTAAGTGTCGCCTGTAATATTTGTTTGTGAATGCATCTATTTTATCTTATACTCTAGGATGATCTTGTAATTACTTAAATAATGCTCTCTAAATTCGAAACTTTCATATGTTTTTGACATGAGATGCTAGTGCTTGCGAGCTACTCGCAAACTTCTCAAGAAAAGTTTGATATTTTTGTAATTTTTTAGTTTTGGTAGAAAATGTTATACATTTTTATGCTTGCGTTTGCTCCTTCTTCTGCCAGTGTTACAATGGATAGCCTGAATGTGCGTGTGTCGTGGTAGAACAAAAGCAGGTACTTGCACTTCTAAGGGAACAGCATCAACCAATAGGAGAGCTCCTTTTTTCTCCGCTCGTGACGTCACCCAGGTGCATGGTTACGGCAGCGAGGCGCAAAGCTGCCATTGCCAGACGTACAACAGGGGCCGCCGTAGCATGAAGATATTTTCGGTCGTGTGCTTGCGAGGAGTCTATTAAGAACTCATTGTCACTTGCTACGATTGAAACTTGAATGAAGGAAATTGAAAGAAATCAAAGTCCTCCTTATTTTTGTACTTTTATAACAATTTATACAGCGACCCTTTCGGACTCGTGTTGGCGCCATTGCGGTTCCCTGCTCACTGATGTTGCACAACTGACGCAGCTATTGCATGACCCAGCAGAGGGCCCTTCAAGCCTCGCTATTGGTTCATGATGATGTAAATGCTCGTGACGTCACTGAAGTGAATTGCTGCAATAAAGGCTGGTGTGAAAATGCCTGCTTTTAATATACCACGGTGCGTGCTCAAACGAATACTTCAAGCCTCAAATTTAATTTCATACACGTATTATTTATATATCACAAAAGTTTAAATTTAAATTATTCAACCTACAATTATCGTCTTAAATCTGTCCTTAATATATGTAGTTCAGGTTTGTGAATTTTTCGAAATTCGTTATACCACCACTTTAAATTTTATCAGTAAATTAACTTTGTCCTATGATCATAAATACAGTGTTTATTTCAGTGTTTGTATGTACGGTTTGCGTTTCAGATGGTTTTCCGATTGCAAGACTTTTTTAAAATATAAAAGAAAATTAATTGCTCCCTTTGTGATGATCGTTAGATTTCAATTGTAGAGAAATTTTGGAAAAAATTAAAAGACTAAATTTAATTACATTTTCGGAATATATTTGTGCGCATGTAAAAATAAGAGAAATCGTTGAAAAAGAATCGTCTTCAACATGTTTTAAAAGCTGTGTACTGGGAGGTCATACCTCAAGAACAGTTGAGGGCGTATGTGCATAAAACCAAATTTGCGGGAAATGGGCTCTCTATAACCGGTCGGACTGGAGGTTGCGCAATATGTTTCCTCCTACAAGCCGGTCACAATAAAATTGTTGTTTTCACATATCGCATTTCTCTCGGATAGCAGAGACGCAATAATAATAGTAGTAATAATAATGTTCTTTTATTATCTCGTATGGATGCACCTAACGTGGTTTT
Organism: Parhyale hawaiensis; assembly: GCA_001587735.2. NCBI lineage: Eukaryota > Metazoa > Arthropoda > Malacostraca > Amphipoda > Hyalidae > Parhyale > Parhyale hawaiensis. The sequence continues at coordinate 1,637,149 of LQNS02278154.1, forward strand.
CTTTCTGCCTTAATACCAGAATTTTGAAAAGTGATAGTGTGAAAAGCAGGAGCCGCAGTCGGTGGGGAGAGCCAATTAGAGAATCCGTCGCCGTACTTCCCCTCGCCTCTCGGTGCCGGGATGCTCCACGCAAAGTAAATCCTTTACCTTGCGTCCGAAACTCGAACCTGGGCCTCCAAAGGTGCGATGCTGAAACGCAGTCACTTTGCCACCAAGAGAATCATGAGTTATAAGGTTATAAATGTTACAAACTCCTATTGTCACTAAGCCTGAGGCGTTGCTATTAGTTAGCGTAGGTATCTTTTGTTCTGATAAATATATTCCATCAATTGAAAAATAAGCCCATAATTATTGTAACTCTGGCATTACTGATGAAAAATGCTTGACACTACAAGCGTTAAGAATATCTACTGCAGTGTGTCACAAAGCAGAAACGACATTGCAACAAAAATGCTGCCCCTCGCAACAATTTTCTCGTATCTGCTCGTACCGACACACTGCTCCTCGGACAATGCCTCAATGCCCTCCACACCAACAACGTTTCCTGGCACTTTTATTTTCACTTAAACATCCCAGAATTTCTCACGGCACTACCCTCACAATGCCATCTACGCCACCGTTTGCGATATCGCTGTGGCAAGGCTCCTGCTCCTCCTCCACTTGTAATTCCAGTGATCGCCGCATTCACAGTCGCAGCTCCGGCCAGACTCATATTGCCAGTTCGACGCTTCCAGTCAATAACAAACGACACCGCCAGAAGAACTGAATACAAAAATACTCTCACCAAGGGCGTCGAGAAAAACAATTGTTGAGCCGATTCCATTAAGATAGAAACTCGAGTCGCTTGAGTTAAATATAGGAAACGTTCGTAATGTATCACACTCAATACTGACGGTTACAAGAAAATGACGTTGTGAGCTCGAAGACAATTATAGGTAAAGTTCAGTATTGTACGGGACAGTTTTATTTCCATGTTTTCTTCGAACCAGAGAACCGATATGGAGCCAGTTAATCAGAGCGGAAAAGGGGAACTTGCTACAGATTTTTGCGTTATTAAAGTTTATAAAACAAATTTGAAAGTACACTTTTTCCAGGTCTATACATTTTGCGTAGTTATTTCGTTTACAATGTGTAAACTTAAACATTTTCTTTATGGTATGTAGCTAGTGAATGGTTTGTAACGTAACACTTGGATTTGCAAGCAAGCTCAGAAAACAGTAAAAACTATAATATATTTTTGAAAGGCGCACTGACTAATATGTACTGTATAAATGCAATGGGTTTCGCCGATGTAAACCATATTCACCAATAGGTTCAGAAAAGTTATTTATTTGGGTGTGAAGATAGCTGGGTCAATTTATTAAGTCCAACTCCAGTAAGATTGTCCTTCCTACGATTCCCAGCTTTGAGTATATCAGCGAGAGGGAGAGACTGCAACTCCATCACCATTCGATCAGGGACTTACCTATTTTTTTTACAGACAGCTTCAACAATACACTCCATTGTTTTTCAGATTTGAAATAGCTGGAGAGAGACAAGATAAAACCTTTTCAGGCTTCAACTCTCTAGGACGAAGCAGACATAATTTTTTTACAATTTTTGTTTAAATCCTGTGAGAAATGCAAGTCTGTATTCCAGGAAAATGTCTACAAACTGAAATATTAAGAAAAACATGATTTAGTTATCACCACTCTGTGCATCCTATATATGTACTTGGATAGAACCTGGATTTCGTGACAGAGGTGTTTATATTAGGGACGGCTGTTGTGCATATAAGCAAATAGCGTATGAACGTGTCTGCTACGAGCCAACGGTGGTTAGAATTTGTGGCAGTCTGAGCAATTTTTTTTTTATTGATCGAATCCTGCAATGATAGATTGATATTTGGATGCGGTCTTACCACCGAGGCCTCTGTCTAGAATTTTGACCTGAAGGCGGTGTACGCTTTCATAGGAGATTGAATGTTCACTAACAGCAGTGGCTGGTGTTTGTATCCCCCACTGGCAGTCATGGAGAAACTGCTCTGGACTTTTGAACCTTGACTATTTGTACGCAATTTGTCCAGGACGATACACACACAGCTGGTATCTGCCGCTATCTCGTTATGAGTGATGCTCCTTTTATATTTGGTCACTGTGTCGATTGGTTCACTTGTTGGAACATATGATCACTCGTACCTAGACCTTTCGTTGGGCCAAAATCAGATTGTGTCTTTTGCCGATATTAGGCCTGAAGTATATGTATATGAAGAGCAAGGTTAACTGGAATGGTATCGTCGCGCTGTTGTGACCCCCTTCTCTGATTCCAATGATTGGACTGTCTGTGTTGAGAAGCTCTGTTCCAAGGAGTCCCATTCTTTTGCAGTCTCTGGACAAGCCCTGGTTCGATGATCATTACAGACTGGCTTTTGAGGCTAAGCAAATTGTTTTCCGAGCTAGGCGGGACCCGCGGGACCGTGCAAACGTATGCGACACGCAGAGCCAAGCCACAGTTTGCTTTGACAAAGCACAGCATCATAAGGCGCCCCTTTTCAAGGTCTCTGATGAGGATAGATGATCCACATCGTTGGTAGAGTGAGCTGAATGGTTCAGGCTTCGGTGCTGAGCCGTAGTTACCGTCCCTTTTTTAGTACAGGTAGTGGTATCGTTGTTGATCCCCTGGCTAAGGCGGCGTTCCTCTTCACTCACTTAGATGGCACGCAGCTTAGGGATTAGTTGCCACTGCCTCATGAATGTCTCCCTGAGCCCTGTTTGATATCTTTGGCATTCAAATATAGAACTTTACGATCGCTTCTTGTGGAACTTTATCCATTTGGCGGTGTGGACCCGGTCGGTGTTTTCCATCTATTTTGTAAGAAACTTGCTGGCATTTCTCTCTCTAGGCCCGGAGTGTTTTTTCGACTTTTGGGAAATTTTAGATTGGGTTGTTGGCATTCTGGGAATTTTACTCCTATTCCCAGAGGTCCAGTGTCCCAAAATGTGGCAATTATTGCGACATTACGTAATGTCCATTTTGTCTAAGGTGTTTGAGAAATTTGCGGTTTATAATTTCGGTGTCGTTTCGCAGAAGGTGTTAGACTGCAGCCCATTCACGGTAGTAGCAGGTTTTGCATGCTGTACTCAGGCACCAGACGACGCAGGTTCGATGCCAACTCTGACATGCGAGCTTTTTGCTGCGCTGGAGCGCTGACTCGGCGGTGATAGACATGCATAGCTGCCGTAGTGGCATTTACCTTTTTAAGAGATGGGGAAGGTAGGGAGCGCTGGTCATTGAACATTCCTTCAATGACTCCATTGTTCTTGACGTTTCATGATCGACTGCAACCGTACTTACTCCTCTGTTGCCAGTTGGCCTATACCTACAGCACCAACCAGTGCGCGTGGGTTTCCCAGTTGAAAGAGTATTGCTCACAGGTATGGGCTTCGGCTGCTGCAAGACACTTGCGTCTGATGGGCCAACTCATTAGATCTGCCAGCAAGCTATATCTGGTGAATCTATCCCATAGGCAGAATGTGGCCTGCCTCTGTGTGACTTACAAGGTTTGCAATAATATTTGTTGTATACTTCTATCCCTGCATGTACTCTTTTGGTGAAATTCACGTGATGGGCTAATGCCTTTGCATTGAAGGATATTCGATGCCGTACTCATGCAGTTGTTTAGGCCTAGAATTAGCTGCCAAGATTCGCGTTCTGCTGCGTGCATTTGCCGATGACAAAGTCAGCTATTTATGGTTTTAATATATCATTCTTAGCAGCATGTCGATCTTCTTTGTGTTGCATAGGGTTTCATTTGGGCATCATTACTTGCCCGTGGTACTCGGGCCTGTGGTTTTTATAATGATCATAACACTAATAATAATTAGAACAATCTGAGAGCGTATACCACCTCAAAGCAAGGCAGTGTTAACGAAAACTTCTAATTAGTAGTGAAATTAGAACTTCTTTATCACCACCAAAATTTGGTTATTCGTGGCTCTTGACAGAGATAACATCTGCGATTCTTTTGAAGATCTGTCTGTAACTTTCTGAGTTATGTTCAGACAAACATTTTGATAAACATTAGTCAGACACGGAAGCGGACAAACCGATCATCACAAAATTTGGTCATTTGTGTCCTTTAACATGTTTGAGAATTCCTACAAATTTCAAGAAGCTCCATTTAGAAGTTTTTGAGTTATGTAACTGACTAACATAAAAACAAACTGGGAACAAACTAATGGACAAACAGATCAGCACAAAAATTTGATTATTTACTCCTAGTAATAACCCCAAACCCCAATAATGGCTGCAAACTTCATGAAAATCTGTCTTCGTCTTGTTATGTTAGAAGCAGAGAAACAAACAAGTAAATAAACAAACTGTTGAACGGAGCTTCATCAAAAGTTAAACATCTGTTCCTCCTAATATACCTCATAATCCTTCTAAATTTTGTAAATATCCGTCCATAACTTTTAGAGTTATCTAAGGGAAAGACAGACAAATATACAAACCTGATGAAAACATAACATTCTAAGCAGAGGCAGTAATTATGATAGATACTATTGCAGTTCATTAAAAATTGTCCTCATGATGAAATGAAATAATCAACTTGCTGGTTCTACTAGAGAATTGCTGTGTAGCCCATGTTTGGTGTTCATATCATTCTGAGGTTACAAAGCGTTCTGAGGTTACAATGAGTGCTTTTCTCATCAGCATGACGCAAGAAAATGACTTAGAATTAATACTGGAGAACAAACAGGCCAAACAAAACCATTCTAAGAGAGGGGGCCCAGGCTTTGGTTCGTTCTGAACTACTGTCGTTACGTAAATAGTACATGGTAGAAGATATGACACTTAATGTGTTGTAAGAAGCTCTGAAGCGTCCAGTATCATTATTATTTTCTTGAAATGGCATTATATCAGATACTGAAGGATACGATGAGAAGCACAAAGAAGAAATTTGGTTACCCACGACCTAAGTTTCGCTGTCCTCAGCTCATCAGGTTGGAGGATCGAAGATGGTCGAAATTGAAATCGTTAAATCCTGTAGAAATGTCGGCAAGTTAACGCAGTGAACTGTAGCTGTAATACAGAGTATTCGAAAGTTTAAATATAATTTTCAAACTAGCAAACGATTCGTAAATTTTGGAATATTGTTAGCTTCGTTGACTCAAACTCCAATATAGGTGCACCGGGGCGACAGGAACTTCCTGTACAATGGCGTCATAGGTTGGCACATCTGCATAGTAGAGTTGCAGTCAACGCACAGGACAATGTTTCAGCATTTAAGAAAAATTTGTTAGTTTGAAAATTGTATACATGTAAGCTTTCGAATACTAAGTATCACAGCTACACATCACTGTTTTAACACGGCGAAATTTTTACAGAATTTAACGATTTCAATTTCGACCATCTTCGACCTATTTACCTAATGAGCTGAGGACAGCAAAACGTACGTTGTGGGTAACCGAATTCTTTTTTCTGCTTCTGATCGTAACCTTTATTATTATTAAAACTTTGCACTCAAGCTCTCACGGAATACAACCCAAATGAAGCACTTTGCAACACCGTGAAGCCCGTAATGCTCCTAAAGGAAATCCAGCAAAAAGCAATTAACAGCTGCGTTAAACACCTACAGGCCAATACGACCGAGAGCCGATGCCGGCAATATATTCCAAACCTTAACCGACCAGGACACGAAACACCGACCGAACTGAGAAGTTCGATATCCAACACATCCTCCAACGTGAAAGAGTTCGCGCCGACCGTAGCACGTGTTTCTCACCTAAAGACCTCGAGCAGGGACAGAACAATGCAACCAATGCCTCTCATTGTTGTACACCTTACAAAACATACAGAGTTCGGTAGCCCTTCTCCTGTAGGACAGGTTTGCCAGATCTTTATCCGCGCACTGCCTGATGGCTGAACTAACAAGTCGGTTCAACAGACAGAGGTAAGTGTTAGCAGCTGAAGCCCAGGCCAGTGAGAAATACTCTAACATAAGCAGCAAAAAAGCATAAAACATCTGCGGATAACCTCATGGTCACCAAACACAGAATTCACCTAACGCAGGAGCCCAATCTTACTGGAAGTACGTGACACCAGTCGCCTAATATGCGGCTCAAAAACAAGCTTCTCGCCAAGGACACCACCAAGAGTCTCCAAAGAGCTAGACTCCTGAAGCAAAGTGTCATCTATCTCCAGATGTGGATACTGCGCTACAAGTGTCCGAGACCGACTGAAAATCATTGACTTGGTCTGACTGGCATGCAGCTTCATACTCCAGGCCGAGAACCATGCACTAATGCGAGGCAAATCCCTATTCAGAGACTGGGCGAGAGCATTAGGCATGCGAGGAGCAGGTATCACTGCTATCAAAGTGGAATCGTCAGCATAGTTCATCATCGTGTTTTCCAGTGATGAGAACATGTCACTAGTATACAAAACGAACAACAGCGGGCCAAGTACACTACCCTGAGGGACGCAAGACTCCACCACGACTGAGGCACTCAAAACGCCATCAACAGACACACTCTGCGTTCGGTCAGAAACAAAATTGTGAATGAATGACAGAACCTTACTACCCACACCAAACGACACCTTGAGAAACTACGAGTGCTGCTAACAAGTGCAGATCTTCATTGTCATTCCAGTATTATTGCATTATCGATATGGCTCAGTGCATTGATGAACCTCTTAGCGTACAAACGAGTGCTATCGCATACTTTCTTTTGTTTCTTTAAAAAATACAACTTTCCATTAGGTATGTCTAGCTATTGTATGTATTTCTGGTAGGGAGAATGCATTCATTATGCGTTAGTTAAGATATATTCAAAGTCATGTGTCCGTACATATTGAAATAAATAAAATATCATATTTCATCAAATAAAATATAAAGTCTAGTTCACCACAAACTGTTAAGATGTCTGTAATATAAGGAGCATAGTGTTTATTTCTATAGATCTTTGATATCAAGTTCAAATTCACATCAGTCAACATCCAAATACAGCATCTTTTTGAAGGGGTTAAAAGGGAGTGCTTATCAGATGAGTCCACCGAAGACTGTCTAGCAGACGGTAAAGTCACCAGAACCAGGCAGCATTTCATTTGTGAGGCGGTAGAATTGAGGCAGGAACGTCTCATTTAAGCTGGCAGCGCAGAACTCCCAATTGTGTGCTGGCAGTGTCTGGCATACGGAGCTGACGGGAGCAAAAGGAGACGTCTGGCCGCTCTGATAAGAGCAGTAACGCTTCTGCCACCTCTTAAAATCAAGAGCTCTTGTAAGAGTTGAGAGTGCCGTTCCAAAACTTTATTTCGGGTAACTGTGTTGCTTTACTCATTTTCTCCATTATAGAATATGTATTGTAACGTTACTAGAAAAAACACTTCAAATTTTACAAGTACATACCGTAATTATTGAGAGCACAGTTTGTTAAAATTCCAACCATAGCCTGCGCCTTAACTCATTAGTGTCTAGCGTTTTAAAGCGAAACATCAGAAATAATAATGCCATTCTTACGAGAAATTAGAGTACAATTTCAGCATTACATATATACACTGGCTCCCAGCTTACGAGCATCAGAATTACGAACATTTGGTGATACGAACGCGAGCTCACTGATATTATATGCTGTACGGGTTCAGAAAATGGAGTTATTTTGCGGCAAGTCCGTCATTTGGATTTCGCGCCACATCTGTTTGAATTTTCAATATTACGTCTCCTATGTCTTATCTTTCTTATATGTATATGTCTTATCTTATCTTTCCATATATGTATATCGATGAAAATAAAGGACATCCAGGTTCCACGTATTTATTTAACATAAAATTATACTTCTACTGGAGTACGAAGAATAAGTATAATTTTATGTTAAATAAATATACGTATATATACAAGGAGTTTTAAAACATTTAATTGCAATTATATTCCGGAAATTGCCGTGCAACGACTTATGAGCAATTTGCCTTACGAACACTATTCGGAAAAAAATTTCTTTGTAATTTGGGGAGCCCGTGTAAGAATTTCAACTAAAAAATGACAAAAATCTCCGCCTGCAATCAAGATATCTTCCAGTATTTTTTTTTCTTGGCAAATGTGCTTCCACACATTTCGGGTGGGCGCGCTAAAGAGTTGATTTATTATCAGCTTTGTAAGCCAACGGTCATTATCATTGAACAAATGAACTTCTTGCATGTAACACTGATCGATGAACAGAGAATTCAAGTAAGTAACCAACCAAAAAACTGTGTGTTAATTAATACAGAGTGGGAAAATAACTGATCAAAATGTGAAACCGTTATTAGGTGAGTATCAACATTAAACACAATTTCATTCCTCGTGGTAACCCATGAGCCTTTAAGAGGCAGTGTACGCTAATCAGACAGACAGCATGAGCTTGGGTCGGCAAGGCTTTGATCTTGTACACAACCCACACTGTTGCCAATACAACCCACACCATCGCTTCTCAACAGCGAGATAAAAATTCTACCAACCCATCAGCAGAAATCTTCCAGCATCTTTTCATGTCTTGCTTTTCTCCAATATATTTCTTAACTAACCACAAAAAACATGCAATTGCTGCAAAGTGAAGGAAACAAACGCTCATCACACGTGACCGTCACCAGGGTGATTCTTCAGAAGAACAAAGCGCTAATTAAAAGAGACAGTCGCTGTCATTAATCATGAAGCATTCAGTAACCTCGGGGCAACTTCAACCACTTTATTCGATCTTGACCGGAAGTTTTGCGCCAGTTTGAAGTTTAGCCAAAGTTTGGTGCCCTCTAATGAACGCACTTGTCGACCGGTGCATAAAATGCTACCAGTTCGGCCACAAATTTTGCCGTAATGAATAACGCGAGGTATGATTGACGCTGAAGGTTGGAGCAGGAGAGGGGTGGAGGTGGGAGCAAACGAGCGATTCTCTCGAAAGCAGCTTCGACGGTGATGGGCATTTGCACGTTAAGGGAGAGAAGGATGACTCAAAGGACACCTTTAATGCTGGATCCGGTGTGATATGAGAATGGAAGAGTGAATGAAGGAAATACGATCCAATGCCACAAATGTGAAATAACTATAGTGGCTGAAAGCCTTAGATCAATGATTCACAAGCATTTTATATTCGCGGTTCACTTATGAAGAAATAAAAATATTTCTGCACACTTCATACCGAAATAGTGAAATTTAACTCAACAGCTTTACACATTTACTACCATGGACAGTCACTTAACATCCTAGTATATTTTCTTGCGGCACACCACTGCAAAGCGGAACACCAAGGCAAATTGGCGGACCAGAGTACCGTGGCGGACCAGTGCAAAGCGGCGGACCAAGGTACCGTGGCGGACCGTTTGGGAATCATTACCGTACCTTATGTGCGTTCCTGCATCATACCGTACAACGGACGAAACTATACACACCTGAGCCAAGATTTAGCATCGTTGTAATATTGTAAGACTTACTGTGTTGTAATTTAGAAGAACTCTACGTTCCGAGAGAAGCACCGATCTATGAACCCTAAGTTTGCATATTGTACAATAACTGCTAAACATTATGAAGAAGCCCCTGTGCACCCAGCGGCGGTTCGGTACTTTGGTGTTTGACACCGAATAATTTGGCTCTGATTGAATTGAAGCAAAATATATGTACTAGAGGAATTACTATAAAACCTGTTATTTAAGATTAATATCCAAAAACTTACATTGAAATAGTCGTACAATTGCTTAAAAAAAGCCAGGCGTTACATAGTTCAACAGAATGCGGCTTTTGGCGTGAGTTACACTGATTCTACAGAACAATGAGTGACGGCATATTCACTAGGATAAAAGACTGGACATTGATAATAAGGTGACTTAGCTTCATTCAGCGTTAGGCGATGTGCCTAAATAATGGATGTTTAATGTTAACAAATCGTGCTACTGCAAGTCTGAGTAAAGCAGTAGTTCTCAATGTCTTCTATACCTACCAAACACGCCAAAAAAAACTTTTAAAATGTTCTCGCATCCCAAAAACATTAATAACGCGTATGATGATAGAAACTGAAATTTATAATAAATTTCTATAACAAATATAATAATGTTAATTTCCTAATGAACTGCTTAATTCAAGATTCGCGGCCTCTGCAAGGTCATTTTGCGCCACCAGGGGGTGCGAGGGCCCCTCTCTGGGGACTCCTGGAGCATCGGTAAGAGTTTCAGGTAAGTACCACAGAGGAAGCCTTGTTTAGAGTGTGAATGCAGGGATGTGTCGTAATCACGCCAAATACGGGCTGCCGCAAAGTGAAAAAAAGTTACCGTAAACCGAAAAGTGGTTGTGAGAGCGCCATCTAGCGACGAACGGAGAAGCTCGAGGATACTGAAATTCCGCTTTAATTGAAGTTTTCCTAATATAAACTCCAAGTAACTGATCCAATTTACTTATTCAGGTGTACGGAGTTTCTTTGTTGCGTATGTGAATGAATTTGGTGCTAATTTTATTCAAAATAGACGTTTGTCCACGGTGACCCTCATCAAAGCTATGATTGCGACACGAGTTGCGACTGGCTGGGTCACCGGTGTAGCACCGGAGACCCAAAACTGCTGATTGCGACACACCCCAGATGGTCCGCTATCTTAAGGACGGTTCATACGGCAGTCCTTTGTCCTTCGCTCATATTTCACAATGCACGAACATTTTAGTGTTTATTTGGAAACGCAACTGGGCGTGTAACAATACATTCGATAACATGTGAGACATCAAGTGAGCATACTTAACAAGATTTATCAGTAGAATTTCGGATATCCCATCAAATTTGGAGTGAACACCAAATCGGAAATTTCTACAGTTTTCTGTTGCCTTAACAGTCACAGCAACGGGTTCGGACGCTGTGTGGTATGAACGTAAACAAAAATCTATCGTGTGAATCGGACTTTAGGTCACTCAGCAGCGACGTTCAGTACGACCAAATGTGAATCCAGAAATGAAATTTTGCCCTATCGCAGCTTTACAGGAGAAGATAGCAGAGGTGTGCGAATCTTTCGGATTGCACATGCAAGGTTTATACTCCGGCACTTCAGAAAGCTCTAAAGCTCGCGAAAAGGAGACAAAAATATGCCTGTAACTTACATGTTCGCATATACGGTATGCTGTAGGTAGGGTCAGCAATTGGGTATTAACGACCGTGTTTATTCGGTGAAAAACCCGTGAAGCAAGCCAATTAATTACTAGTCTACAGTACCATTGACCATTGCAAAAATAACATCTTTCTTGTTTCGAAAATTCGAATTCTAACCCAAGTTTGGCAGCAAAGAAGGCGGCAAGTCAGTATCAGAATGATACAGTTCAAAAAATGATTATAGAAAGATAAAAAAGTAGTAGAATGAAAGGGGAATTTGAATGTACATCGCATACTGTTATAACTGCCGACTTTGGCCTGCACAAGAACGAGGTAAATATTTATAAATTGTCAGGTACACCAACCGAGAATGGAATATATTTTTTGAAAGGAAGCTACAGCGACTACTGTGTGAAGAATAATAATAAAAGAAAAACTGTTTCCGTGGAGTTTGCAACGAGATAAATGAATTTGTTGGAAATACAGGGTGTGCAGGCCGTGCAGAATCAAAAGGTATCGTTTTGAGAGGAATTGGGAAAAGTCAGCAATTCGAGGCAGACGGAAAATTCCTGGCTTGCCATATTTTGAAAGGTTAGAACATTTGCAGCAAGAACACAACTGCCTTGTTGATAACATGGTAGTTTTTGAGTGCTCAGAAAAAATATTTTATAAAAAATGTAAACTTATCAAACTGGCACCTAAACAAGCTATTTACCATATGTTACAACGGTTGATATAGTTTACATCACGAGAAAATGATACGATAAATGTACCGAAAGTGTAGACAAATTTCATTACAAACTTAACGTTTCGGGAAATTAATTCCCATCATCAGAAATTATAAACTACAAAGGGTGCCTAAAAAGAATTTTTCTTTTAACTCAACTAAGTTTGGACACGTGTTAACAGGGTGACTTAAAAGGCCAATGACTATAGTGCGCTATGAGAGTCCCTCCGCTTCCCATGCCGTCCGTCACTTATATAGGGACCCCCGATGCGCGCTGCTGTCATATGCCTTTGGTTCTCTCCAGGCAAACACTGTCCTTAGCTCATACGTAGTAAAATTTCGTTTTAATCATTCCCATATATCCTAACATTCTATTCGAATTTCTGATGATGGGAATCTGATCTTTCCCGAAACGTCAAGATTTTTGTCAAATTTGTCGACTATCGTATATTTGTTTTAGAATATTAGCTCTAGTTCAATATATATTTAATACATTAGAACAATCTGACAAACAATAACAAAAATTTAACAGTGCAAAATAAGAGAACTGTCCTCGGAAAACCACCGTACGAATTGATAGCATTATGAAACGCTATGCCCAAGAGGATCCTTTCGAAACTGCATCGGGAATTTCCAGAAAGCTGAAGGTCAATAACAACATAGAAGTGTCTCGCTATACAGTTTCTCGTCGCCTCAATGCATGTGGGTTAAAGGCACGCATTCCTGCCACTAAACCACTATCAGTAAGAAGAATATGAAAGCAAGACTTGAATATGCGGAAAGGTACATCGTTTGAAGAGATGAAGATTGGGAAAGAGTGCATTTCAGCGACGAAAGTAAATTTAATTTGGTTGGATCTGATGGCAGACGGTATGTTAGACGTGCAACAGGTGTCAGGCTGAACCCAAAATGTGTCAAAACATCTGTAAAGCATGGGGGAGGTAGCGCAACGGTGTGGGGCATGTTTTCATCTGAAGGAGTTGGACCGTTGATGGCCATTAAAGAAACTGCCGATGCTAATGTGTATCTCAATCTTGTGGCCTATTTTTCACCTATCTATTTCATGAAGATGCGGACACGAAATATATAAAGAAATAAATGCACGAAGCCTTTTGTTATATGAGGATTATTACTTCATGTCACGCTAATAATTGTAGGAATTCTATATAATAATATTTCTCTTAGTTAGGGATTAATTTAGAGTGGGATATTAGTCTATGACATCATCAGCATAAAAATTTTATAGAACTAAAATTAATGGAATGAAACTAAATCTTCCCCGGACATCAGCAGAAGATTATCTTATGTAGGAATAACATTATTAAAAATGACCAAAAATTATCCATTACTCAGTAAAGGGTTAAGCAACCACATAGATTTTGGTCATATGTATTATGAGGATAGGTATAACACCGCCGTGATGAAGTGACTTAGCTCATTTCGGTGTGAGGAAGAAGGCTAGAGAAAACGTAACTAGATAAAAATACTAGAAGGCTCAAAAAACTGAAATGCTCCTTTATTTCTGAATCAAGTGCAATAGAAATATTCAATGAAATCATAGTATTTACACGCGTTCCCACTCAACATACATATTTATTTCAATAACCGACAAAACGATTCTTTGCTTGAAAATGTATCAGTAATTACTCATCTGTTTCTTTATTGCTTTATTCTACTTCACATTCACTTGACAGAAGACTGTTTTCATGGTAGGCTTGCGACTAATTCGTCTACGGCGGCATGAACTGAACAGCTCATGATATGCTTCTGAGACTGAAATCTGTAAACTGGTTTTAAAATTTGGTGTAACTTTAATATTTTATATTGACTTTATCGGTTTGCCTTTTAAGTTAAATCTGCAGAACTATTTCCAAACTTGTGTTTTTTTTTGTATTTTGTCGTTGAATAGGTACTTGCTGTACTTGACATGACAATGAGATAATATTTTGACAGACGTCTTTCCAACCTCGATATCACTTTTATATGCTTTAATAAATTTAGTGCTTCAACTGCAAAACTGATTATTGGGAGGGTCTGCTCCTCAGTATAACTGAATGGTATCAGTTTCTATCGTCCATATAATGAAGCACAAAAAAAAGAGTGGCGATTATAAAGAAGAAAGTTTACTAGCTACAGCGTGTATTTTTACCTGTCTTTTATGGTCGAATTAAGGTCACCTTATGGGCGTTTTATGATCAGCAGATGAGTGAGGGTCAACTTATAGCCCATCAAGGAGGTCATGAAGAGCGTGTCCGCGGATAATTTTTCAAACGACCGCAAAGATCGCATAATTCAATGAATCATAGGCAATAAAGGCATAAATTAACTTATAGAAGCGTGAAGATCAGGTTAGGGCATCTTGAGCCTGTGACACTATGTTCTTTTTGCGCCAGATCGAACACTAACCACGACTGAGATAATTTTTCTCGAGAGTTACTTTGATTCCTTAGTGCACAATGTAACACATATTTGGGAGACAATGCGCAATCCAGACGAGTGAGTAAATACAGTTTCTATTTCAAAGTCCCGGATGATTTTTGGGTAACTTAAATTCCTAAAATAATTTGAATTACAGTTATACCTCGGAATGTTTTACTTTTAAAGCTTCTCAAAAATTTTGTTGACGTGATAGTCACAGGGTTACCACAGTTACGAAAATGACCCTATCTCTAGCTACTTTTGACGTGCTCTAGTGACAAAGCCCTTGTTTACTTCCTTTCCTACGTATTGGTCAGTCTGACGTGTTCTACTACTTCTCTATGTGTGCCAATTTGATGTTCGACTATAATAAGTCACATTTTTACTGTGCTTGATGCTATTCGTTATGTTGGAGCTGCCTTCCTCAGTACTTTTTGTTTAGGTTTGCTGCGTATTTTCCACTAGGCAAAAATACATGTAATGTTTTTGGAAGCTGTGGTTTCTCGTAGCAAGTGCTGCAATAGAGAGCACGGTGATTGTACTTATATGTGTATTATACGGGAGGAGCAGCCATAAAGTTCGAGGACTGGACCAAATTATTAAGTTTTCCCCAGTCCCTGCAAATGTACTACCCTGTCACGTGTGCTACACTTTTCCACAAATTGATTCTACTACTTTCATTGTAATTTTGAATTTGAGCTTCTTACAATGATCATTTAAGCATGACCGCAAAGCGCTTGGTACCAAAGTCGCTAGAAGTTCGTTAGCATAAAATTTTCCGAAATTCAGTTGTATATATGGTGAAGGTAAAATCGTTGCGTTCGAATGAGGACGAAACGAAGTGTAGACCTTTGTTTTGAACCATTGAATTCGAGGGAAATCATTCTTAGTATCATATTTTGGCAATAGCAAAAAAATCTTTACCACTACCTAATTGTTATCATTTGTTGTGGCCAGATTTTTCCCATGGATCGCGGCAGAGAAGGAGCCAGCTATCATATATACCAGTTGGTATTTAGCGTTGTTGGTTCAGTAATGACGCTCCGAATGAAGTTTTACGGGCTTTTTACTGAGACTACCTTCGTCAGTACCGCCATGCAATAATATTGTAGCAGCTCGCTCGCTCAAAAGCTCAGTGTCTGAAGTATACAACGTTAGAGCAAAACTTCTAGAAGCATGAAAAAGTCCTTTTGCTTGAAAAACGAAAGTTTTGCTTCCATTATATAAATAACATTATATTACTTAAAGAAGTATGAGATGTTTGTGACTTTTCTAATAAAGAAATGCTTGCGTATTGCTGTTCTATGTTTAGGGTACATATTGATTCACTGGCATTTTATGTGATGAAAAGCAGCAAAATAGTCATCTACAAGGTAAACATTTTGAAGTCTGATGCAAGACACGTCCAACTGAAGCACTGCAGTCGACTGTCACTCCTGTAACGTTCTTGGTACAGTTACGTCCGACTATAGACTTACTAGAGTACGAGCAGCATATATAAGCAGAGTTAAAAAAGTCCCCTGGAAATGAAAAAAAAAAAAAAAATGGAGAAGAAATGGAGGCTTCGATGGAGTTAATCTTTTCTGCTTTCATTTTCGACGGCGCGATCTACTAGCATTTGCATATGTATGCATGAACTAAGACTATACGCTTTGTGTATTTATGCATAAAGAATCAAATTTCTGACTCATGGAATATACAAAGGTTTCGGTTAATTAAATACTGTTGGACTTATATGGCGGCTCAAGTTTCTATCCTGTCTTATCTTGTCCTTCCCCAGCATAACAGACAAAATATAAACATGTATGGGGAAAAGTAAGCAGGTCTGTTTTTCTTGTCATGCTGTGTAAGGATATGATGGATAAAAGTCAAGCCTCGGTATGATGACAGTACACACTCTGTGCTACCTTATTAGCTAAGAAAACTTATAAACTTAATACATTCATTATTGATGGGAAAAGTTTGTTACTTCTAAGACATTATTAAACGAAGAACTGTGTCATAAAACGAATAAAAATTTTGACTATATCAAGAAATGCTAACGATTCCGCAGTTATCTCCCTTCTTCAGAAAGTAAAATCAAGGATGTAAAACCAAAAAAGAGTAATTCATTTGTACGATACTAGCTAAGGGTAGAGATGTTGTCGGGGGAGGTGCAAAAGGCGAATGACTGGAGTAAGTTCGGAAGGTCTTAATGCAATGTTTGTACAGTCGCACGATTTGGAAACCTCAGTCGTGGTGCTGGCATTGTGCGGAGGGAATGTAGAGTTGGAGGAAAAACGTCAGTTGTTGAATGTAATGAGAAGTACAGCTGTAGTCACTTCATTTAGGCTGGCTTTAGTTTTCTGGAATTAGAGTGATTCTAAAGTTATGAGCTCTATTGCTTTGGAAAAGTCGATGACGGAGAGCTGAATCTATACGTTTTCCAAGCGGTAAGCCTGTTCTCCTGTATAGACCTAAATGTTGGTCAGTACGAGATTTGCAATGCTGTTCAGTGTTGCCCACATACGAAGCGTCGCAGCTTCTGCATTGGACTTTGTAGACAGCACTGGACAGAAGTGTTGTGAGAGGTTTGTCTTTGAATTNTCCTGTATAGACCTAAATGTTGGTCAGTACGAGATTTGCAATGCTGTTCAGTGTTGCCCACATACGAAGCGTCGCAGCTTCTGCATTGGACTTTGTAGACAGCACTGGACAGAAGTGTTGTGAGAGGTTTGTCTTTGAATTCAAAATAGGATCCTATGGTGAATGTGCCGTCTTGCTCAAATACGCATTTGGAGGCATGGAGGAGGGTGTTTACATCAGAACCCGCATGGATGGCTCCCTATTCAACCTGGCGCGACATCGCTCGAGAGAAGAGACACATGAGGTGCTCTGCAGAGAGTTGCTGTATGCAGACGATGCGGCGCTCCGTGCCCATGATGAGGGGTTGCTCCAGCGCCTTATAAACAGGCTGGCTCACGCATGTGAGGTGTTTAAGCTGCCAATAAGCTACACAAAAAAACCGAGGTGATGGCACAGGGCGTGGCACTTCCACCATCAATACAGCTAAATGACAGGGCATTGTCTAACGTTAACAAATTTTCGTTACCACTGACAGTTACGATAGTGTGAAAACTGTAACAGTTTGGAACTGCTACAGTTTTTTGGGGTAAGTTAATTGTATACGGGATGAAGCCATGACTGTGGCATGGTTATCGTATTAATCGAGTTAGCTCTATGCTGATAACACAGACAAGAGCTGTACTTGGCCACCCGGCTTCGATGTAAAAGAGGCTACTCAAGAGTCGTAGGTCAAAAAGCGTGCTTTAGGTATAAACTAAGATTGTGTATAAGAGAGTTTAATATATTCGCTACTCTATTGGAAATGAGAAAACAATAAAATACCGTGGAATTCCCACGGGTCCCGCTAGCATGTCTTGATATCGGCAATGTTTTTTTCCCCCTGTGTATGTGGGGTGTAGCGAAATAACGAAGTTAAAAGGTGCAGGCAGGCAAGTAAAGTTAAATCTACGGACTAACATCCGAGTATTTAACTATACCCCTATACTCGTAAATGCTTTTTATCGCCTTCCCAGATAAAAGGAGTAGCTAGCCTACGTATTATTCTAAAATTAAATTGGAGTAGTTGTTCCATTGAGAACGATGCCTAGATTAGCTTAGTAATTTGATATAATGATCTCGATTAGCGTATCTGCCTTCATGGCAAAATGTTTGATAAACTGGAATCTGGTACTATAAGAATAGTAACTGAAGACAAAGTAATCAATAAATTACCATTTACGATCAAAGAGCTATTCCATTTACTATTGGGGCAGGTATCCCTTTAAAATGAAGAAAAAGAGATTGAAAGTGCCAGAATGTATTGACTAGTATTCATTATGTATTGATAACCGTTAAAGTCACGACGGTGGAACTCCAACAATGTAGCCGTAAACTGGCTACTTTTCTCATTTCAGGGAAGAGTCTCAGTCTTGAGATGACTACTTTTACAATACGACTGCTTCCCCTATGTTCGTAAAAACATTCTTTGATTAACACCGCAGGAAGTCATGAAGTTGTACATATGTGAATATAAATACTTCCAATTGAAATTTGCTGTACTTTCTTGCTGATCATTCAGTGTGGAGTTTCTAAGCTTTGATGCTCCCTTTCAGGATTTTTTCTGCTCTGATGGTTTCTGTTTCAGATGCTTTAATTTACTCGCATTTATAATGATGAGTTTGGTCATTTGTAATCATTCCTAGTTCACTAAATGCCACAAAAATATCGCTAACCCTATTTTTACCTCCACCAAGGAGCTTATGTATTTGCTCAGGTTCATTTTTTCGGTCAGGACCATCACTAAAAAAATGGGATCTTCATGAAATTTACAATAGTTACCTGTGAGCAATATCATGAGGAACAGATAATTAAATTTGGGCGATGATAATAAAATTCGTTTGTCTATCTGGTTACAGTGTAGCTTTTAGTATTGGGTTTGTTGGCGGAAGTCTGTGATCTAGGGCTGCAGCTTTAGTTTTAACATGGATTCCAATATTCGATCAACGTAAATGCGACCGCCGTAACCTTCAACTGTTTACCTTAATCTATTTCTTTCAATTGCCACTAATCAAGACTTTCAAAATACAGGCAGGTCTCTTTAAGCGAAGTTCACATGTCAATTCGTCAGTGCAATATGCCATAAACAACTTAACTTCTCGCTTATCCCACGTATGCACCTAAGGGGACGTGCTTCCTACTTTTACAAGCCTCATGAAATATCAACCACTACAGTATATTGAATCTAATGTACTTTATACAGTAAATGCAAGATGGAAGAGCAATGACTCTTTGTTATATTGGAGTTAATCCCATAAGCTGGAAATGAAAGTGTCAGCAATATTCTAACGACATATTTATCGTTGATCCAAGGAAATCTCGGACAAGCTGTAAGAGATTACATTTGAATATTACTAAATTGTCCCATCGGAATGATAGTGAAAGACAGAGCCATTTGCGGATGTTCAGCAAAATATTCAGTGCTTTATGAGTTTATAAATTAAGTCATGTGCATTATTTATCGGAGAAATTTGGTTCGACGAAGTCATTGGTCCTTGCAGCTAAAGTTTGTAATGGTTTGACCCTGACGACCAGGATAGTAAACAGTGACCTAACTTAAAAATGTTCAAATTTCAGACAGTGATGTAGTATTACCGTAAACGGAAATGTTGTCTGAGCCAAAACACACACCAAGCTGTTGCATCTTAGAATCCCGTAAGTTTGAACATTTTTCACTAGTATCTTGTGCTACCTTCGAATTCCATGGACTATCATCTTACATTGGAGACAGCAGCTAGGGTGAGTGTTGCCTTACCGTTCTTACGTCGTCCCAATGAGATTAATGGAAACAAGCAAGAATTGTGTCCAATATGAGTCCACTGTATGACACTAAAGCGATAAGCCTGGGAAACTACTACATCCACAGCTACAATATTGTCAGAAATTGAGCAGTGAGGAGCAGCTATTTTTAGTGACTGCTAATCGAAGTCTTTTATTCAGACAAAATATCAGTTACTGTAGGCAAGCCTCGGCTCACTGCTCCGCTTGAACACTGTCCCCATTTCAAGAGTAGATAAGCGACATCCAAGCTACCCGCAACCCCGACGAGCATATAAGATGAAATGAGTAAGTGCAAAGAGCGAAAGCTTCGGAACGAGACTACCTCATGTGTACTGCTCAGTGACAGCTATGTCACTTAAGTCAGGCTTTAGTACTTACTTTGGTGCTCTATGTAATAAGTGATGAAAGCTTCAAAAAGCTCAGTCAAGGTGTTTACTCAAGCAATGTTAGAGAGGACGTGTTTTTGTGAGTGTAGCTACTCTGCGAGCTTTGAAAAATAGTAAATCATCAGGAGCACTTGCCGGAAATCAGGCTAGTTGAATTGATCACGAGCTTTGGTACCACGTGAATCTTGTTTCCCTGCAATAGGATCTTGTCCCAAACTGATCGCTCAGTGCTAAATGGGGAGGAAGAAGCAATTCTGCTGATGCTCCCATGATCTGAGGTCATTGTTTTGGACCTTAATGGGTGAAGGTCAATAACAGCCGTCTATCGAAAAGAATGCAGGAGAAACGCCCGTTTTAGAGCAGGGGCGGTTTACCGTTCTATGTAACCGCGAACGTCTTGTGTGCCTGCATTTGGGCCAGATTTCTCGCAAATGCTATCGCGATAAGATCTGATGTAGTTCTCGGGCAAGTCATGTCATAGAAACAAAGATAGTATCAATAAAAATATGAGACCAAGAATTTCCTGAAAATTGGCATATCACCAAACCATTTCCCACCTCATCTTTCACTCTTCACCGCCTATAAATCAAATAGACGGCAAATCTTTTAACAAAAGCATTAGTCAACAAATGTAGCTTTCTACCGAAGCTTGATCTTTATGCAAGTTCTACACAGTATTTCAAACTCACATCCTTGTTTTTAAGAGGAATATATAGCTCCTGAACTTATCCTGCGAGTGTTCTACTAACAGAATTTGTGCAACCATTTGAAACAAAAGTAGAGCGGAACGCACCGAGCTTCTCTCGGGCAAATATAATGTGCCATAGTTTCTCTACTACGCTCTGTTTAGGATGTTGAAGTGCGTATACCTACGAGGAAAATGTGCAGTCTACTCTCAGTTTAAAGAACATTTCATACTAGCACACTCAATGTCAACTAAAGTTACGGTATCTGCTTTGACATCGCAATGATCTGAACAAGAAGATTGGACACTTTTGGTTAGTACTATGGTGAAAAGCGAAAAGAGGGTTTACAAGGAGTTAAAGCCTAGTCAGAGTATACGACTAGATTAACTGAATAGATTAACAGACTAATTTTAATTGTATTATCTTATAAAGGAAATCCTATAGTGTAGAGTCTCTTACGTTAATGAAATATTAAACATGGAAGTTATCCACTAACAGCTTCTGCTGATCAATTACAGTGTCAGTTTCGTGGTAGAAAAACAATCAGAGTTTTAGACAAAAGATTAAGTAGAACCACTAGATTAACCATTGGCAAGGTCACAGCTCTTTCGTGTTGAAGTATAGTATTTTTTTCCCAACAGTTTTGAAAAGCACCCACTCAAGAAAAACTACATTTCTCGTTACATGCCGTGAAATTTCTTCACCACATCGCCTACTTTGTATATTCGTATGTTACCTCACAAGGTTTCGCCAGCTACTTTTATTAGCGAGTTATTTAATTCGTCCAAACCAATTTATCTTACAACGAATGGCGGTAGGACAAATCAAGTTTAAATTTCTATAGCCAGTCCCCATCTTCGCCTTCTATCCACGGTACGATCAAACTTGCATTGTTTCCATCACCAGGGCTCTGTGTTGCAAAAACTTCTCTTTGTTTGTCTGAGGACGTTACAGATTGGACAACGAAGGCCGGATTCGTTCTATAGTCTATTAGCCGCCGTTCATCGTGCAAAGTGTTGGAACGTTTTGTTACGTCCTTGTAAACGGGATTGCAGTGTCGCAGTCGCACTAGGTGGATTCGGTAACTTTTTGGGAGGGGGGATGGGGGCAAGAGTCGGAGTTAGAATAAATAACTGGCTAGAACTAGGAGTCGGAATCAGTGAAAATCGGTATATTTTATTAAGAAAACGAATGGGAGTGGCTAGGAGTCGGATGTTTTTTGAACCCAAAAAGTCGGAATCAAAACTGCCAAGACCAGGGAGTCGGTGTCGAGCTTCATTCATCCAACTCCCCTCCCCCCCTTGCAAAGATAGCTGTAGATCTCCCAAACAATTAGACAAGATATCAGTCATCAGGTGAGCAATCTTTCACCAATAAAGTTTGCAAATTTTTCTTTAGATTTGGGGTGAACTTTTCTGCTGGTGCACCCGTCCTCACCCAATTTCGTTTTCAGTGGTCTTTCAGTTCGCCAGTATTGCAATTATGATCTATAGAGAATTTCAAATCCAGATCCTCGTTATTTCATTCATTTCCCTGCTCAAGTTTTGGGTCTAAAGAACGTCCGTACTAATTAAGTAGATAAAGTTTTACTTCTAAAAAAATATATAATATGCTCATTTCATAATCTTACGTATTTGGTAACTATTCTCAGAGGGAAATTCCTCCAGTTCACATACTTTCAGCAAAGATATTCAGTTTCCCTTTAATCGTCACTACTGGCCTATGCCTCCCTCATTACAGAGAAGTGAAACAAGATACTGCCAATGAATAGTTCCACAAACTGCATAATTTAGTCTGAGGCAATTAGAAGCGGTGCCGTGCGCTGCTGGGAAGCGCGTGTTCAGAAGACGCGCCATGCGAGCGGTGCACTCCAGCAACCGTAATTGAGTTGTCTAATAAGGGAATTAGGCGTCAATGTTCCTTAACTCGGGACAAGTTTCATTGTTCTGCAGCGTAGTGTCTGAATTAAGGAGCATAATTGATCAGAAATGCAACGATTGGCTGGTAACCCAACTCTCAGCAAGACTTCAAGCAAATATATTAGGATAAAATCATGTGATAGCCACCCAGCCCAGCTGGTTACGACGTACATAGATAGCATCAGGGGTTGAATCCCAATACATAAAGTGTACTGGGGTGTAGATGAAAAATGGCTGGTTTATATTTACTAGCTGGAACTTGTGGAAATTCCACAGAACAAAAGCAATGTTCTTCAGTGATTTCGCAGACTCGTATCATCCTAATTTTCCCCTATCTAATACTGAAGGAACCTGCGAAAATTCTACAGAAGAGAAGCACTGTTCCTCATTTATGATGTCCTAGTCCGACAGTGATTCTTCTACCTTGCACCTGCGAGCAGTACCAGCTTAAATTTGAACTTGACTCCTTCTCTTGATCACTTCCAAGGTAGTATCAAGGATGCATGATGGAATCTTAATTTTTCCCTATCTAATACTGATAAAAGCGATACGGTAATAATATATGTATTGGCACTCAAATCATAACAAGGAAGTTAAATTCAAAGTAGGCCGAATTCGAATGCATTTCAGTTTCTAGTTGGTGTTGACAGATGGTATTCACAAATACTATAATCAGTCCTATACTAGTACATTATTTGCATTTTGGGGGATTATAGCGATGAAGAGCGTAGGAAGCCTGGTGGTCACTCTGTCAAATAGGCAATGCTTGTTGTTGCTACTCGAGTGTACTTTTGGTACCCTGTCTGATTTCGGATAAAGTCCATGTGGTGCTATGCTCGCCACTGTATGTATGTGCGTCCGTGTACAGAGCCTAACAAAGGCCAATTGGATTTTACTGCCTGCTGTAGGGTGATGGCTGGTGACAAGTGAGAGAATGAAGAACGAATTATCTCCACAGTGGCCGTAGCCAATGACAGTTGACTAATCTGGGAGTTTACGTCAACAAGCATCTTTTATTATTTTATATTTTTTTCGGCGACAGTTTGTTTAACTGCCTTATTATGAATATTATAATAATATTCAGTAGGTTAGGCTCTCGTTTCTGCTAGAAAGGTGATCTCACAGAGGAAAAAAAAGAGACATACGGTATGTCAATAAAAACTTGGAACCTATGCAGGAGGGTGTTCCTTCACAGAATCAACGCCCATAGAAATAGCTGGTCAAGCAATAAGAGACATGCAGTATGTCAATAGAAACTTGAAACCTATGCAGGAGGGCGTTCCCACACAGAATCAACGCCCATAGAAATAGCTGGTCAAGAAATAAAAAGATGATCAGAGGAAAGTACTTCAGTAAGAGCACGAAAGCGGAAGGAAGCAAAGTGGGTACAGAGGAAAGTCCTTCCAAAGCCCTAGCTAAGGCTATAGTAAGCTATATCGGTTGAACAGCCTTGTTACGTGCACGGTAACGGTAAAGCTGTTGGAATGTATCGTTGCCAACGCCTCCTCCCCATCATCTCTACTCGCTAGGAGGACCTCACTAGTTTATCCAAATCATTCCGAGGGCCTGCCAACAATTCTCTGATGCACGTTTACCGCTGAACATTCCGGAATGGTACAAACATATGCGATGATGAAACGGTCAGATTTGCACTGCATTGAATACAAGTGAAACCCAGCAAGTCGTTAGCGATAGTCGAGCCTGTGCATGCCTTGATTTTAAGTACTAAATGATCTGTGAGTAGTCTTAAGTTGTTCTCAAGCTTGTCATTTGTTTGGTATTTAAATAAAGAACCAGTATTACTTCTATGTCAGTTATAATTGTTTCCATATAATGAGCATCAGTCAGTTCTATTTGGCTCGGCGATAACGTTAATTATCCCCCAGGCTATCCTTTTTTTCCTCCAATTACAGTCCTGGCCAAACGGCTTCAAGAGTAACATGCATCATCTTGTATTCCTGAGCCAATATCTCTCATTTTTTTTTTTTATTTACGTCAATTTGTACTTGTATGCAACACAAACTTAAAAGGTGTAGGGTGCTTTCCAAATCTTGTCAGCTCAAGCTTTATTTCATTCAACGACGCGTTATTCACGGGTCATCGGACGTTACCTGTTAAATCTAACTACCAGCATGCTCGTCTTCCAGTAATTTCACCGCTGCTCCATGAAGGAATAAATTACAGAATCAAAACTAAACGCCTTATTCCTAAAACGCATACAATTTGGAATGCATACTCCAGTTCTTATTTCAGGGCTGAAAGGACAAAAATGTAAGCTGTTGTAGAATCTAGTACAAACAGTTTTACAGATAAAACGGACCCCTTAATAAGCACAATGGAAATGAGGACTAAAAACAAAAAGACTACTGAGAAGAAGAAGAAGAAAAAAAGCGATAAATATAACTATTACACAGGTATACTAGAAGGGTTAAGTACGAGCGATTATTACTAGCATCACTGCTATCTGCCCGTTGTTAAATGCATGTTATTCAGTAAAAAAAATAAGCATTCCAATATATGGAGATCAATTTTAGAAGTTGCCCTACTCAAAATGGAAAAGTTTGAATTTTTGAATTGATGAATGTCAAGAGTACGGTGATTTTTAATATATTACTGAATGTGGTTGTACTGCCTTGGGTCTACCCATGCAATAGAAGAGGCCTACGGGTTGGCTTCGTCGAACAAACTGCTGGGGAGTGCTACTCCCTGCGCATGACGCTGGCAGCGGTCACCCATATAAGAAGATACGAAGCAACTCATCAGAGCGTCCTCTATACGTTCCTTTCTCGGTAGGAACGAACTTATTTGGAAGTTATTACAGTGAAATAATTTTCAAATCTAAAGATGAAAAATACTTCTGCATAGAAGGCATAATCTCTTTGCGCAGTTACTTTGTGTAATCCAGAAAAGGTAAATCAATAAAGATGTGTATTTGGGTGTCATGAGCAAATGAAGAAAGGGACCGCGTAGAACCATCTGTGCCCCATGTTGTTGGTCACGATGTAAAACAGAGCTTGTCGATATGTTCTTTGTGGGACCGCCTTGTTTTTGCTTTTTTTTGTGCATTCTTTGTACCGTGTTGGATGGATTACGCTCTGATGTGGACGAGTGGATGAAATCTATGTGAACGAGAAATCATAGGCTGTCAGCAAAGATGATGAGACTACACTAGGTTAACCCACGGGGCGGGGCCAAGCTGCGGTGCACCATGGGTAATGAGGTTTGTGACGTCACAAAATTCAAGCACGGCAATACGCAGCTATTCTACATTGTTTCTCCATCATTTCATTTGGGCCTCTAGAGTGTCCTACATGTCCTACAATCTTAATAGTTGCACAAAAACATGTATCAAACCACCTACGAACTTTTTTTAGCTTCCTGAAGGATAATATTTTATCATTATTATTTCGGAGAGCGTCTGTAAAATGTGGCCCTAAGCTGTGCCGTCGCGTACGCGTCGTTAACAGATCTTTCCGCTCCTAATTGTGAAAACTACCGCATCACTGGAAAAATAATGGATTTATCATTCGCCAGTTTCAAGAACATCGTTCCTAAAGACAGTTCAAGAGTGGGAAATACGGTTAGGTAATTTTTCTTCCATGTTAGACTAATAGTTAACGCGAGTCGGGCGCGACACTTACCTATATATACTCCTCTAAGGAGCGCAAAGTATAAGTTGCTGATGTTTTTTTCTGCGTATTATGTATAGACTTTTGCTTTCATATTACCTCTCCGAAAGGAAAGTAATTTGTTTCTCTGATGCTTTAATGTCTTATTAGCAATAATTGGAAAAACGTTCTTTTATTCTGGCGGTTAATCATACGCATCGGAATCATTTTTTGTTGCAGCGGTTTGAAATTATAGAGGATAGCAGGTCGTTGGAAAAAGGCAAGAATAAATTGAAAACATGAAGGTTTTCAGTCGTATGATGCCATCTTCAGAATGCCATGTTACTCTCGATAAAACTCTCTTAATTTACTGCATTTTAAAGACCATAAACTTAATTCCAAGAGTGTTTCTGACACATGCGGGCATTTAGGTGCTCTTTTAATAGGCTTTTAAATAGCGTTCTTTCCAAATTTTATTCTTCAGAAAGCTGAAAAACTACGGAGATGCTTTGATACATTTTTTGGGGCAACTTTAAAGATTGTGGACACTCTTGAGGGCCAAATGAAATGATGGAGAAACAATGTAAAATAGCTGCGTATTACCGTTCTTTAATTTTGTGACGTCACAATCCTCATTGCCCATGGTGCACCGCAGCTTGGCCCCGCCCCGTGGGTTAACCTTGTGTAGTCTCATCATCCTCGGCTGCTGGAATATGAAGCAATATGATAAAATAAAAGTATTAGGAAGATAATTGAGTCAACTAACTACGACAGTTAAGAAACTGGCTACGAAAGAGGTAACAAAAGCAACTATAAACATGTCCTTTCTTCCTTTTTTACTAAACAAGCACGAGAGCACGAGGCTATTATTGGGGAANCACAACCATGGCTGACGCTTTTTCCTCCGACTGCACTCGCTCGTTTTCCTCCGCTTCCCGTGCCGCTCGACGCTTATATCAGGACCCCATATCGCACCGTGATCATTCGCCCTCTAGGTCCCACAACGCCTGCACCACCACATTTTAGGTCCTCTTAAATAAAAAAATTTTATTGTTAGATATCCTCAAGATTTTATTAGGTTTTGAAAATGGGATGAAACTCCCGAAACGTCAAATTTTAATTAGCTCGTGTCGACTTCTATTTGAAAAAAATTATGGATTTAAAATTCGCCACTTTGAATAACATCGTTCCGAAAGACAGTTTAAGAGTGGGAAATACGGTTAGGTAATTCTTATTCCACGTTAGACTTATAGTTTACGCGAGTCGGAGGTGACACTTACCTATGCTGCTTTAACTCACGCAGCGTATAAGTAGCTGATTTTTTTTCTAATTTTACCGAGCAATTGTATGGCTTCTGCGTATTATGTATAGACGTTTACTTTCATAATACTTTTCTGGAATGAAAGTAATTTGTTTCGACGGTGCTTTAATGTTTTATATCAACAACGCTTGGTAAAACGTTCTTTTATTCTGGCGTTTAATCATACGCATCGGAATCATTTTTTGTTGCAGCGGTTTGAAATTATAGAGGATAACAAGTCGCTGGTAGAAGACAAGAATAAATCGAAAACAAGAAGGTTTTCAGTCATATGATTCCATCTTCAGAATGCCATATTGCTCTCGATAAAACTCACTTGATAGACCGCATTTTAAAGACCATAAACTTAACTCCAAAAGTGTTTCTAACACATGCGGGCATTTATGTGCTCTTTTAATTGGCTTTTAACCAGCGTTCTTTCCAAATTTTATTCTTCAGAAATCTGAAAAAATAAGGAGATGCTTTGATACATTTTTTGGGGCAACTTTAAAGATTATGGACACTCTTGAGGCCCAAATGAAATGATGGAAAAACAATGTAAAACAGCTGCGTATCACCGTACTTTAATTTGTGACGTCACAAGTCTCATTACCCGTGGTGCACCGCAGCTTGGCCCCGCCCCGTGGGTTAACCTTGTGTAGTCTCATCATCCTCGGCTGTTAGAATATGAAGCAAAATGATAAAATAAAAACATTGGGAAGATAATTAAGTCAACTAACTACGACAGTTAAGAAACTGGCTACGAAAGAGGTAACAAAAGCAACTATAAACATGTCCTTTCTTCCTTTTTTACTAAACAAGCACGAGAGCACGAGGCTATTATTGGGGAATCTCTTCATGAATGCTAAATAAGGCGTCCACCAAACTTCCTCGTTTCCAGTTACAGCTATGAAACCCTACCAGCACTTCATTACTGAGAGTCAGCTTCTATATAGCAGTAGCGATGGGAAGAGACAGAAAACTTGGACTATTGCATCGAAAGTGCCACCGCACAGCAGAGAAAACGATTTATAATGTTGTACGTGGTAAAGAAAAATAGTCATAGAAGCCTTTATACCTGTACGGCATGAACTGACAGCCCAACTATTTCAACCTGTTGAGCAAGGTAAAGCGCCATTACTTTTTGTCTAACATAAGATACAACACGCAGCACATCAATAGTTTGTCGGTGTGGTATAGAACAAGTTCCAAAAGTCAATTACTTCTTTGGTTATGTAATACGTGCAGCGTGTAAGCTGTGGAGCGAAGGCTGAAAAAATTCCAAGACTATTGCCCTACCTGCCTCATAAAAAAATCACCGAGTCGCCCTTCCAGCAAATAGAATAAACAGAACTGCTCAAGTTGTTCAGTTGCAGGCATTTGAGGCGCTGCATGAGGCATTAGTACCTGCCTGTCCCTTGTCAATTACTGGGGGCCGACGGCGGGGACTTACCGGCCATTCAGCCGAGGTGCACATTGCGTTCTGCTTTGTACCATAGTAAAGTTTTCTCTGTGTGGCAGAACAGCAACGGCAAGAGTTTTTCTAGAGACACCATAGGGCTGTAAGAGCACAGATAGATAATGAATATCAGTGGTAATATACTCCTTGTTAGTTTTACCACTGTTAGCAAAATAGAGTACATGCTTGTATATGCAGATATAAGCACAGAATATCTTGATTCATTAACGTATGAAGGCCTACATTGCTGGTGAAAATAACAATCTTATTACCAGTCCAGGCAAATTCACAGTTGGAGGTAATGGGTGAAGGGAATGCCTATAGTTACGAGAGCTGTCAGAAAAGATCAGTGTATTGATGAGCCACGCAAAGCGTAACGGATCCGCTGGCGACGGTGGCAATCGGATATCAAGCCTGATACGTGAACAGTATTCAGACGGAGGTAGCTTGAAACTAGAACGCCTCAGTGGCGTAAGACCATCACCCGCGGTAGGGGCAAATCCAACGAAGTCATTTTTGATGAACGAGGCTAGGGCACAGCCCCATTCCTACCCAGAGATTAGCTCTTCAATTATAACATAGGGAAAAAATAGAACGCTCCGTTCTCCAGACGTTCTGTCGCGGTGGAGGCAAATTCGCCGCAATGGCGAAAATTCAACGCCGTCATTTTCCGTGGCCAGCTAGTTCTAGTTTTTTGGCATAAGTCACATCTAGGTCAACCTACCAAACTCCCTACCAAAAATTATAACATTGCTCAACTCCCTTCGATTACTTATTGGGTGGACAGACATACAAATAAATATATGTAAATAAATATATACAGTATATACTTAAATCTTCAACGAAAACATTATCACCTCTCTCACATCGTTCGCGGATGATAATTTGTGCTTTCAGCTTGCCACTGCTATCATTTCATTAAGTCAGAGATGGGCGAGTTCGTCACGAGCAAAGCTTCTCAAAACGTTACAAACAAGTCACGACCAAGTTTTCTTTGCTGCTTGGCAGACGATCACCGCAAGAAATAAACCTTGCAAGAGTTCCTTTCGTTTCCAGAACTGCATAGCTAGTGTACGCTCCTGCTTCAGGACAACGCTGGACCGCATCGCAAATGGGAAGTGATGGCGGCGATGGAGTCCCAGAAATAAGAGACTCTACCTCGCGCACCGTCCTCACTAGATCTTAGTCTATGCTCTACTACTTGTAAATTGTTCCAGTCATCATGGAGTCAGCGCATGGAGGGCGATTCACGACTGAGTCAATAAGGTCTACAGTGTAAGAGTACGGTACATGTACGCCATGACGAAGCTCGGTGGTATTCACGATGGCATGGATGATCTGGTACGGGGATGGCAGAAGAGTCTCGAGCTTTAGGGAGAGTGTGTAGAATGATGTTATAATAAAAGTGACCACTGAAAGTTTGGACAATGCTCAGTTATTCATGAAAGAATTACCAGTCCATACATAGAACTTTTTGACAACTGTCGTAAAGCTAAGAAAAAAAAAAATTAAGCGATGGATTCCCCAAGCAGACACCACCCAGTAACATAGAATGAGAAGGTTAACAGTAACCTAATCTTATATTACTAGAGGGCCCGCGCTGTCATAAAATGACAGCGAAGAATTTGGGATGAGTTTCTTCATTGATCATACATTCGTTATTACAACTGCTAACCTAAGCACCTTGAGAAGAGCACTTACAGCTTCACAGCCGCTCAGTATCGAATCTTTTTTTTTTCTCTGAAACGGAGAAAATACATGGCTTATGGCAGCCCGATCAGCAACGCTCAAAGTAATAGCGCAGATTCGGTATAGGCTAGTCTACACAGGTCTAATGCTTTTTGTTTAGCGAAAGCTGTTTCATCGATCATTAAATTGAATTTGGGAGAAAAGCTGAAGCAAAGAAATCATCTGTGGGAAGAAACTAAGAATCAAGATGCATGAGAGTGTCAATGGAAGACTCAGATATCTTCAGTGCTGCGATTTCAAATTCGGCAATACTAGAAGTGCATGCAGACATAAGGTCGCCCGATACTGTGCCATAGATTCGATGTATGGAGAAGCTAATACTCGTACAAATCAGACTATAAGCCTGTGATATCTACATTTTTTGAATTTCAACTGTCCCTGATTAAGATACGTTTGCCAACCCGGTCTATTTTCTACCTAACAGTTTTCAATTGAATTTGAGAGGATCACCAGAGCCTCCAACTTGGGATAATTTCCGTCTGTCTGTTTCGTTAAAGCGTGACAGAAAATGGTTAAACCGATAAATAAAAAAAAAAGATGAATACACATCGGTCTTTATTATATTGTAGATGGCCGTAATTTGGTACATATTTTTTTTATAGCTAGTGATGGGTTGGATGTCATTTTTAGGATATCCGTGGATGCGGATCTTGAAGAGGATATTACAATTCTGACATCCGCGGATGCGGATGCAATTGTTGATGCTACCACCTCAACATCCATGGAAGCAGATGCAGATGTTCAAAAGAGGTTCGGATGTTCCGTGGATGTAGATACGGATATTCGCCCCATCACTATTGCATACTATTCGAACCCAAGGTTTAAAATATTACTGTTAGAGAAGTTTATATCAAAATAGTCTGGACTTCCAAACGAGTAGAGGGAGCTATACAATTCGGCGCTCAGCCTGAAAAGAGACTACGTTATGGTTGAACAACTAAGCAATGTGGTGCAGTGAAACCCACTGTACTTCACTCCTACCCTCTCATACTTGATTCCTTCAGGACTTTTGGTTTCACTTTAGAGCGGCCCCACTGTTTAGTGGTCACGCGAACCGAGGCCTGCAGCACTCAGCTACAGGATCGCAACGCCTCAACCTGTTTCCTCCATATGTAGACACTCTGCCCTTTCTATACCCACTGTTCAGTTTTATTTCGAATGGTTCAGAAGTCTTCACGACTATGTCCTGCTGCCACACAAAAAGCTGAGTTTCTCTCTTAAATCAGAAGCCCTGGAGCCAGGTGTACTATAAGGACGCGCTTAATTTGCCTGAAGAAATTACGCTTTCCAGGCTTGATTTGTGCGAACCGTCCTACAGGTGCACCGACCTCCGCCGATTGAATTGAAATTCAGGCCCTGATCCTGAATCTGTTTTCCACGAGACTGCAAGAAATTCAATCTTTCTCTATATAATGGAGTGTGATGGCTCCCATCCCAGCAGTGCACAAAAAACGTAAATAATAATAGTTGAAACCCCCGTGAACACAATACAACTTTGTTACTCAACACTGTTGTACTCCTTGGGATTTTCCTTGCATTCTTGGGATTTCACTCCTGACTATAAATTTAGAAGTTCGCTCTATACTGTAATTTTACTTTTAGTGTCGTCCATTCCTGCTAGTGAAATGTGACTTCCAGTTTTGGTTTAAACATGTAAGAGTCATTAGTACTTTAATGGGGATTGACTGCCGTATAACGTGACCTCCCGAGCCCCACAAGAGGGATATCACCGTATGGGTAAAAATTGTTCGTCTACAGAAGGCAGTGGGAAAAAGCGTATTGCACAACAAGAGTAGCATTGCATAAACAAGCCTTATGAACATTGCCATCGCTGTACTGAAGAACGTTACTTATACTCTTTGCGTGTCCATGTTCCAGTCAGGCAGGCAGTCAGATAAACGAGCTTCTCTCCCGGTTATTCAAACCTCCTCTGTTTTTCTATTCTATCACATGCGGCAGCTTTGGAAGCCAAACACCTCGCTCCCTTCTGCCCTGTGGCACTCGAACGTGCGACTTTCAATCTTGTTTTTCTTCTACGAAAGACCCTGAAAATTCCTATGAGTGTCTTGAATTTCCTCCATCGTTAAGCAAAAAAATAAAAATTTCCCCGAAAGGATATTTAAGTTGATGGCTCTGAGCTGCAATCGATGTCTCCAGGCAAAGGCAGACTTTGAAGTGTTTGCAGAATCATCCTGTGAAGTTTGGGCGCGTATAAATTCTGTTTGTAAGAGTTTAAATGTTATTTTACGGTCAAGAGCTTCTGGAAAAGGGAAGGTGTCCAAAGAGAAGATCGAAATGGCAGGAGCGGTAACTGAGAGTGGGCCTAGAACGGTCGTGAGACTCACCGTCATGCTCACGGCGCTGCTTTTGCTTTACATTGCATAATTAATATTTTAAGCTGACGGGATGTTTTTTAATCATGTTGAATTAAGGGCATTCCTAGGAAAACTGATGCTTTAGTAAGAACGAAGAGGCTTAATTTGTGATTTTTCATCGGCAATGAACATAGTTTTAAATAAAATGAAGTTCAGAAATAAGACTGATGAAACAGAAATTACTATCGGCTATATTCCAATTTGCAGCCTACTGCCCATATACTGCTAGAAACATCACTCTAAGCCCATTGGGCTTACTCAGTTGTCCATAGCTTTTGAATTACTTTACTTTACTTTTCTTTATTTTTTACTATGAAGGAGTGGAAGCTCAAGTTGAAAGACCATGAGCGACGAAAGTACGACCGAAGTCACGAGTACAAGAAACGCAGAAGCATCAGTGAAATTATTCTCGTAATTATTACTGCCTGTAAGGATAGCTATGCCGTAGATATTCTACGCCAACACGCGCTCTGCATACTTCGAAGTGGTGCATTACGGAAGAGGCGAACATACAGTCAATGACAAAATTATTCGTATACCCTTCAGTACGCAATATATTTCCACTAATTTCTCAAAATTTAGTATTTGCATGGTTATAAGTTTTTCTATGTATAGAACAAAGTGCAAAGGAATACAGAATTCAAATTTTAGAAAAACAAATTTCATGGAGTATATATGACAGGTAAATTATTCCAGTTTTACAAACAAACTTATTCATACAACTGAAAAATATGAACCTAGCAACGATATCAATAACCAATAGGATCATGGCCTTTCATTTTTATATTTTCCAGCAATCGACACCTGTAATTTTTGATAAGATTCAAGTGATATTCTGAAGGGATATTCTCTCATCCTTCAAGGACTACGGGCTCTCATTCCTAGGGCGAGTTCACACGCCATTCATATAAACGCCTTCACTCATCCATTCGTCCGAAAGCGTTGCTGTGCTCTAGAAATAGCAGAAAAGTACACTGTTTTCTCAGTTTCATTTCACTCCAAATTTGAAGAGATATCCGTAACTTACCTAGTGACACTTATCATTATTATTATTATGAGAACTTCACGCTTGAGCTCCCACGGACAGGTAATACAACCCAAATGAAGCATCTTTGCAGCACCGGGAAGCCCAAAACGCTGATAAAGGAAATCCAGCCAAAAACAAGTAACAGCTGACTTAAACGCCTGTAGGTCAACACGACCAAAAGTCGATGCAGGCAACAAATTCCAAACCCTAGCCGACCAGGGCACGAAGCACCGACAGAACTGATTAGTTCGACTTGCAGCGGAACCTAATTTGACGGTCAACGTATTAATAATCTTCTGGGGCACACAAAGTTATGCTGCCAACGACGCTGCAAGAGTTTCGGACGAGTGAATAAGTGAACCTGTTGATATGAATGACAAGTGAACTCGGGCTTCGGAGCCTGACGACTGATATTCACTTTCAGTGAGTACCGTAACTTTCCACTTAATACAAATCACAGGACTATTGAAGACCACGATAAAGCTGATGTGTACGATTCTTGAAGCCATGTAGTCTCAGATTGAGATTTACATTTGTGGTGAGAATTTCAATGAATGGTGAATTGCATAGATAAAAAAAATTTTTTGATACAACTTTACGTTTTCATCTTAAATACTGACATAATCATTAGGCTTCAAAATTCCTTAATTCGGAATTAATTTTTCAGAGCCAATGCAGCCCAGAACATCACAGATCAATCTATATGCTTACCTGCTAGCACGGTATTCTTTAAAAGGGAAATCTCACCTTCTTGCTCCACATTTTTTGACACATTTATGCCCCAAAACTTCACTTTTCGCCTCATCACTCCATAGTACTTGTTTCCAGAAGAAATATTCTTTGTCCAAGTGAGTTTTGGCGCAGTGGTTGATGATGACCATGTTGTGAAAACGCTGTAGTGACGCTGATACCCAACCTATCCAACATCTTGGCAATTTTCATCACCACAACTATTGGGCTCATATTGACTTCTAGACATAATTTTAATATGCCTCAGTGCTGTGAGAAAATCTCACATTTAAGTCAAATTATTTTTTCCATACAAAATCCGATTTACTGTATCCAGTTCTTTTTCTTTAGGCGAGCGGACCTTGGAAGAGCTCTGCCTCCCTGTACCAGTTATCATTTGGTTTTCATAATATTTGCGTCATTTATATAAGTTCAAGTTAATGGCTGGGTATTTTTAAAATTTAATTTTTGGAGTTTGTTCACCCGCCATTTTTTATTGGAGGAATATTATTAGACGCGATTCTTCAAGTGCCTGAGCGCTCCTATTGTGTGTAGCCCCCGTGTTGGGCGTCTGCGGTCTTCATCCGTCTGGCGAGGATCGTCCCACCTTCTGCAACATTATCTTCAATTTCTCGCCTAAGTATATTTTTTCATGCATGCTTTGAATTGAATGTGCGTCTGACCGCCCGTCAATTTTCCTAGTTGCTCCAGACATCAATGTTTCATGAATTTAATTCGCTGAAGAGGACGTCAGTTATTTATTTTAGAGGCTAATACCTTCAAGAAAGTCCAGGTAGGCTTCAACTCTTAACTTCCTTCAACCTATCTTATTTACTAACAATCTTTATACTTAACTGGAGCAACTTATCAACTTCTTCCTTTTCTCAATCTTCACTTCTAATCGAAGACACCAGAAAGAACTTCGTTCACTGAGGGCAATAATCTCTTAGGTGAGCATGGTCATAGCGCAATCTGTTCTATATTTAATACATCTTTCTAAAACCCCAATAATTGTACAAGGTAGCATTTCGTAACCCATCTATTTATTTTCAGTATTAAGCGTACTACGAGAGGGGGCTTGCTCCGGGAAGTCGACGGTCGCTGTTCCGTACTTTGTTACACTCCGTCTGCTGTGCTGCCTCCATTCTTCCTTGCCCATTCTCCCTTTAGTAGGTCAGTTGGCTGCATTACCAATATTCGTTAGTTAAGTTTTCCATTCTTTTGAGAAGTTCTCCGCCGTTTATGCCGCTAGTTAGACTTGCCATTTTTCCTTAGTTCCGATAAAATACATCTAAAGGAGATACTATTCTTTCAACCCTGATATATTGTAAAGATCTTTGAAATACAGTAAATTCTATTACTATCCATTGAATATTTCCTATAAACTTCAGTTTCTTCCGATCTCTCCTTTCAAGGTTCTGCACGTAGCGTTTGTGTTCATAGACGTAGTGTTATTCCTACGAGCAGCTCTAGGGTCGGAGGCTGGAGTGCTAGGGACTCAAGTCAACTTGCTCCTCCATGTATTGCTTAACTTCTATTATTAATTCAGTTCTTCAATACTATTAGCAGAAGAATTGTTAGGAATATTTTCATTATATCAGTTCAATTACCGCGTTTTATTCAAGGAATAATTAGTCTAATTCTTTCACAGTAACATCTGAGGGTTGGGACTTCAATGCTGGTCCTGGATGCCAGAACTTACCGGCGGCCCTTGTTGCGAACCTCCGTGGGGCGCTGCCGCTGCGCTGTGGACCGCTGAAGAATTACGCAGTTTGATTACTTCTCCTTTTAACACGTTGTTGCTTTTAATACAGTAAATCTTCGAACTGTTCCAAATCCGAATCAGCAGTTCTTTCTGTGAATTTTAACCGAATGTCCCTCAATCGAATATAAAATATAATAGCAGAGCTATTGAATCAGTGTGCTGACTTTTTATGACCTATTGGTTAGTTAAGTAAATAAATAAATTCTTCACAATGCATGAGAGTTTCTCTTTCCTTTCATGTCCAGGCAAAGTCTCCACAGAGTCAAACTGACTAAACTCTTTTATAGCAGGTTGTATTGTAGATCTCGAGATGACGAAGAGCTTAGAAATAATACCGTAACTATTTCCTGCTTTGTAGAGATCAGTAGTCGTATGTTTCAAGGCAACGCCGCAAAACTTTCATGGCGCTCTCGTGCGAAGACAAGAAATGACACTTCTTCCCCTACGGTCTCAAGAATTTTCTAGACTATAGGTACGAAAAAATATTCTAAGATGTTCTACACAAATAAGTAAAGTTGAATGAATACCATATGATCAGATGTATCGCGTCTGTACAATAAGTTTATCGTCATACCATTCGCAGAATTCTTTTATAAATGATTTTGCCATATCCAGCTCAAAACTGATCTTATATTCATTTTTTTCAGATGCTTATAATTTTATTATGTAGACAATTCAGGACAGCTTAAGCAATAAGTTGGAGGAATAATCAAAAAATGTAATAATTGGAGACAGCAGGCATAATTTCGTCGCTAACTGTAAGCATAATTGGACGCTTGATTTTCCTTCCTTTTTAAGATTGCTGCAAGGAGCACAGGTTTATTATTTTTTACTCTATCATATTTCCGATAACAGATAACTTGCCAAGCGCTTGTATCAATGACTGCTGTTTTAGTTTTGCTTTTTCTTTTATTTTNGGCCAAAGCTTCCCAGGCCATTTTAAGCTGACTTCTTCTCACTTCCGCTCCATCTATATAACTAAGCTCCGCATATCAGCGGCCTTCGATCCTGCTTGCGGGCATTCATGACCATCGCTTGGCGTAGACCCATCTTCCCCTTCTTTTTTATTTTGTCCTTTCTTTCTTCTCTTTCGTCTTCCATTTTTTCTCCTCTCGTTCTCCATTCCTCTACTTCCTACTAACATCATGGCAATAGCTCATAGAGGGCCGGGGTGTAAGTCCCGGTGTCTCTTTGGGAATGGGCCCTTTGGTTCATCTACTGCCGCCTATCTAATCTAATCTTTGTAGAGATCAGTAGTCGTATGTTTCAAGGCAACGCCGCTGAGCTTTCATGGTGCTCTCGTGTGAATGACAAGACATGACACTCTTCCCCTA
Organism: Parhyale hawaiensis; assembly: GCA_001587735.2. Classification (NCBI taxonomy): domain Eukaryota; kingdom Metazoa; phylum Arthropoda; class Malacostraca; order Amphipoda; family Hyalidae; genus Parhyale; species Parhyale hawaiensis. The sequence goes on from LQNS02278154.1 coordinate 1,675,079, forward strand.
CGGTCTCAAGAATTTTCTAGACTATAGGTACGAAAAAATATTCTAGGATGTTCTACACAAATCAGTAAAGTTGAATGAATACCACATGATCAGATGTATCGTGTCTGTACGCATAAGATTGTCTCCATATCATTCGCAGAATTCTTCTATTATATTTATGTCATATCTTGCTCAAAATTGATCTCGTATTAATTTTTTTCAGATGCTTATAATTATCATATATAAACAATTTAGGACAGCTCAAGCAATAAGTTGGAGGAATAATCAAGAAAGTAATTATTGGACACAGCAGGCATAATTTCGTCGCTAACTGTAAAAATAATTGAACGCTTGATTTTCCTTCCTTTTTAAGATTGCTGCAAGGAGCACAGGTTTATTATTTTTTACTCTATCATATTTCCGATAACAGATAACTTGCCAAGCGCTTGTATCAATGACTGCTGTTTTAGTTTTGCTTTTTCTTTTATTTTGCTCGTGACACTTGAAACCTCAAAAATTGACTTCTTGAATGTTAGGTTCTGCACGATGCTGCATACAGTATATTTGTATGATTATTTTATAGCTTCTTTGTCTTTCCTAATCTGTGGGGCGACTGCTGGGTGTTTCGCCTCCAATATCAAAAGGATAAATAGCTTTAATTCGACCCACGCTATCTGACATCTCCATAATCCGGAAGGAAAGCAATCGAAGAACAAAACCGGGGCAAATTCGAGGTAGTGGAACCCGTAGCTCCAATTATTCAGGCGATCAGTGCAGGATTCCAATATTATTCCTCTACCAACAGTGAATCATCAAGGTGGCTAGGATGCAGAAAATGAGCTCGCCCATTTTTGCAGCTACTCCTCTTGTGAAGGCACACGGGCGCGCTGCCTTTAAACGTAGCATCTCTTAATGCCGACGTCAGCAATTTGCCTGAGTGAACTAAAGGCACTTAAAGCGCCAGCACAGCGGATAATTTTCGGCGGGGTGGGGAGAGGGAGGTTTTCAATGCCTTTAGAAATTCTTTCATTGAGGTAAAAATCAAACAATATTATAGCCGCCTCAAGAGCATTAAGTTTTCTTTCAAAAACTATTAGAGCAAAAACACAAGAGAAGCGTGCCATTCATTCGATTGCATTAAAATTACGCACTGAAACACTCCCTACATGCAAACAGCATGTAGGTACATTACGTATCATGTAAAAATGGAGAAATAGGAGCTATAAGGAATAAACAAAGTTTACTCCTGATCAATAAGAGTAGTGCGCCCACGTGGGGTCCAGGAGAGGCTTTGCTACCCCTGGAGCACGCTGGTTCCAAAATTTTGTAAATTGAGTCAAGGTTGTAACAACTTCGTTTTTAGCTGGGTCCCATGTGGCTACCATGTGGGACCAATGTCACACTCGTTACAGAACAAATCGTCATGGGGAAACCACAAGGGGCCAACGTGACAAAACCACTAACATATTAGCTACGCGGCAGCCGCAGTTGCCCAGTTTGATAAAAACCGCGTAGTATATTGGATACGTGATAATATTGTCCACTTTGGATAATACGGCAGTGATAGCTGCCACTTTGAAACAACGTTGCCACTTGAAAACTGTACGAGGCCCACTTGGCATTGCTGTTCTGGTTGTTTCGCTGAGTTCGCTTTAGCCAACTTTTCATCCACCTTAGTGTTGAATATAGGTAAACCATTGCTCCTTATTGATGTTTCGTTTGAAAAAAAATGTTAGGTTTTCTGATTAACCAATTAGCACGCTATATCAGTAGCATAGCTCTTGGTATACGTAAACAAAAACAGGTCGCATACAGGCTACGACTCATGAAACAATCAAAATAATAATGATGGAGAAGTTTAGTTTTTACCTCTGTAAAGACGTCCTGTACTTTAATCTGCCGTTTATTCCGCCATAAAGACAAAACTGGTACGAGTTTGGCCCCAACTGAAAATTTTTTCATAACGATGAAGTAAAATCAATACTGTTCTTTCTTCGTCGCAGTAGCAGAAATGTACATTTTAGATAATCTGTGTCGGCAATCATCACGCACAGGTCATAATACGAAAAGGTAACATAACATTAGATTTTTTTCACGATATTTATCATGGAAGTGCGTGTAAGCTTAAACTATGTCTTTGCATGCAATGAGGGGAAGTTTTAAGAATTGAATTACATATGATAAGAGCATATTTAGTGTTAATAAGAGTGATAACTCTATTCATAAACTTGGGTATTACTACATGTATTGTACATAAACGCAGAGTTTATGGGCGTGTTCTAGTAAGAGCCAAATTAAGTCTTCTTTTACGCCTGACTAGTTCGAAACTTTAAGCAGGTGCACTGGTTTCGACCCATTGAATTGAGTTTCATGACTTGACCCTGAAGCAATTACTCTAAACTCGTCCTGAAACTCCATCTTGCTCCGTCAAATGGAGTTTTTGAGCGAGCTCAACGTAATCTCGTCGGTCCTAACACTTGCAGCACCTTTCAAAGCGACAAATCCAAACTTTCTGTTTGAAGGGTCGCACCAGTTAAGCTTCGAAGGCTTAACTTCGGCACCCACTGGAACACTCCCTATATATATATAAATTTCAACCATATAAAATTAGAATAGGCCTCTGTTTGAATGCGCCTATTCATAGGTAGCACGTATGGTTCGACGAAGAAGTCTTTCAAAATACTATTTTCCTCTCACCAACAACCCCAGCCTATAGCTAGGTAAAACCTCCCTCAACAACACTCTGAGAGGCACTCAGCCTGTTCCCTCCCTTAGATAGACATTACACTCTGAGCTTGGGAACAGAAATACTGAGCAGATACTATCACCCAGATAGCCTCGCTTTCGCTACGCGAACTGAGCTGTAAGCATCGGCGGCATCAGAATAAACTTCAGAGCACCACTTATATTTGCTATTCGGACTCTTTATACATATGCCTGTTGGTTTATTTGATTGTTTCTACACATATTATTTATTGTCATAACAAGCATACACGAAGTGGAAGCTTATATTTACCTCCGCCAAGGAGGTTACGTTTTCGTCGTGTTTGTTTGTCTATTTGTCTATCTGTCTGTCACCAAGATAACTCAAAAAGTTTTAAACCGATTTGGACGAAATTTACAGGGATTATAGGTATGTTATGAAGAAAAAATAATCAACTTTTGGTGACGATATGTCCATCCGTTTGTTTGTTTGTCTGCCTCATTTTTCCAATACCATAACTCAAAAAGTTATGGATGAATTTTTATTAGATTAACAATACTTCTCAGGTATATAACAAAAAGTGGATGACCAAATTTTAGTAATGATCCGTTTGTTCGTTCGTTCGTTTGTCACTATTTTTAATTTTATTCTTGTTAGCACAATAACTCAAAAACTGATGAATGGATCTTTATGAAATTTATAGGGGTTGTTAGTAATGTTGGAAGACATGAATGATTAAATTTTGGTGCAGATTGGTTTGTTCGTTTGTATGTTTGGCTCATGTTTGTCATAACGTTTGTTAGCACTATAACTGAAAAAGTTATGTACGGATCTTCAAGAAAATTGCAAAAGCTGTTATTACTATCAAAAGACACAAATGATTAGATTTTTGAGTTTATACAAAGAAAATTATGGTTTCAGAGCCAATTTGAATTTTTTGCTACCGTTCCCTCACTTGGCGGAGGTATGCGCTCTCAGAGTGCTCTAGTTATAAAATATATTTATGACTCTGAAAGTGGTTAGCGAAAATATAAGCACCTGTTTTCTTGAGTGTTTTTTTTAACTCCACTGCCAATATCGGGTGTTTCAACAAAAGAAATATGCATTTATTACTCTACACATATCACAAAAAATATTATCTATAGACTAAATAATCATATGCATTTGTTACCTCACAACGCTGACAAAATTTTTAATTATTTAATTTAACTGACTCATTTGAGAAATCGTTTCTGAAGTGGGTCGGGCTTACAGAGGCAAGCTTCTTTGCTATTCACTAAGCTAGAATAAGGGTTTCATGCTCGTGGTTATTATTAACTTAATATCATTATCAATATCTCTTAGAGAGCGGAAACCCTCTCACTGTGAATTATTTCAGAGGGCACTGTTGAAACAAGTTGCGTTCCCAATATCAACGGTAAAAGTTGAGCGCGTCAAGTAGCTAACTACCACCGAAAATTGCATAAACGTTAGCCATGTACGACACCCCCAATGCCATGAAATTGAAAATAGTTTTGGTATTTTTTTGTGCTGTTACCGCAGAGAAAAATTTATTGAATATTTCTACATAATGAATTCATCCCGCATGGGCGGTCATATTGTTTGGCCCCACTGATAAGGCATGGATAATTTTTTTTTAATTTCGTCCTTTTTAAACTCGCCACACCGGCATAGAGGATGAGGAGCAGAGACCGCGTGACCTTCCTGCCGTGTAGAGCTCGGATATGAAGTTTCCGCTCGGTTACGTGGTCTATTAGAAGAGCCCGACACGCTTATTCTCCAGCACCTCATGCATAGGCATCGCACCAAATCACATTCTCAGTCTCAGCATCTGATGCATGGAGAATATCATGTACCTGATCACAGCAGTGCATGTCGTTAAAGTGAAATTCTGAAGCCAACAAGGGGTGTAGTAATGCATTAACAGAGCAAGAATAGAACAACAATTTGTCACACGTCGCTTGAGTTTTGCTTATTCTTTACTATGGGATTCTCTAAAAACTTTTGTACTCTGTGCAGTACTTTATGATTCCACGTCATCATGTCGTTCCCATCTCTTCAAAGCAAGAGTGTTTTTAAGCTGAGAAGATATTATATACCTTACCTGAAGTAATCTCTGGAATTGGATAGAAAAAGGTGCAAATGCAAGACAAAATGGGTGGCTCAAGGATATTTGGGTAAACAAAAGGGGTACCTACGATTTTATCTGTGTTGCAGCAAGTACTGTATGAGGATCAGTCACATGAGACTTACAGAATTGGTTGTTTGCAAAAGCTCAGTCACACTGCCAAAACTTACGAGTTACGCATGGATTGCGTAGAAATTTCGAGTCGTGCGCGATTTATAGGTGCTGTGCGTAATATATAAGTTTTTTCACGTGGAGCATCAGTAGTTGTTCGTTGCATCGGGTTTGTACGCGATTCCAGTTTTTGAGCTGTGAAGGCCCAGTCACTCAGCCGATCACGCATGAATCACGTATAAAGTTGGCTTATGCGTGATTGTCAGTGAAGAAATTGACAGTTTGGGGGTGTGCGTGGTCGAAAATCACCAACGAATTGTAAGAACTGCGTACAAATTAATGACAATCACTTGTGTAAGTGCACACAGGCCTTACAACCAGTCTGACAGTTTCAGGGTATTGGTTCATGGTGCTCAGAAAAACTTGGAATCTGTTGGTCAAGATTCAAAAAGTGTTCACCACCACTCTTTCGCATCTTGACAAACTGTAGTTGTAGATTCTGTACTCCCTGTCAGGGTTCCTAGTGCGGTAGGGCATCATCAAGTAGGTCCTCAGGCTGAAGGCATCTTCTCCCACCAGGAAGTTGGACACATTTTGAGTGGGGGTCTGAGTTGGGGGCCTGAGTTGGGAGCGTCTGAGTTGTCCAGGGGTCCAAATTGACCTGTAACCGATCTGAGCACCTGAAGCAGGGCCATTACCGGAAGCGTCCACCCATGGGAATTCGTAATCAGACATCACCAGGGCAAAACAGGATGATATTGAAGATGCCTTGGTAATTGTGGCACTCACATCCAGAATCAGAGGACGCTTTGCATGCCACGCATTTGCCATCAATTGCGCTGATGACGTAGGAGAGATTCCATCGCTTGCACCAGTCATTTATTTTCAGCCAACCTTCTTCAGTGGTTGGAGGTGACGTCTGCTCTTCAATGTACTCCTCTATGATGGCCTCGCAGACTTCTTTGACAAAAAGCTGATGGTGTTGTGGGGACCCTCCAGGCATCCTGCATGTCATGGGAGATGGATCCATACGCCAGTTGACGTAGGGTAATGGCAACCTTCAAACCTGGACCAAGGGGAGCCCCAGTTGGCTGTCTTCTTGGTAATCCTGGAGGTCAGCTTCCGGACAATCTCATCAAACTTAGCAGGAGGCATACACAGGAAGTTCTGGAAAGACCTCGAGTTTTCAGTCTGGAGCTCCACCAACAGGCGATCATTCAAGCCCTGCTCTGGTCTTCTAGTGATCCAGTCTCTCACTCACACGTTCCTGATCTGTCTTCTCCCCATTCTCGTTCTTCGTCTTCTCCTGGCCAACTTCAGATTCTGATGAAGTTGCAGCAGCTGATCATTCTGTTTCTGGATCAAAAACACCGAAACATTTCTTTTCTGTGGATTCATGTTGAATGTGCACCCCTTGGCAGCAAGAGCGTGACTGGAAGAAATTGAAAGAAAAGGTTGCCTCATTACAGCAAAAATCCTACGTGAGTTGTTAGTGATACATAAGTTGTTCTTGAATTTTTCATGAGTGTTTTATGTGTTTTTGTAGGTGAAAAGTCATCGACGTGCGTGGTAGCGGTAAATTTCTTGCGAACAACCCATAACGGCCAGCGCATATTTCGCGCATTGTCCGTCGAAGAACTGCGCTAATTACGCATTAATGACGTTTAAACGGCGCACAATCACGCATACTTGTGCGTGATCAGCGTGATAACGATTTTTGACCAGCTCAAAATTTGGAATCGCTCACAAACCAGACGCAACGAACATCCACTGACAGCTACTGATGCTCCACGTTAGAAAATCTTATGGATTACGCACAATACCGAGGAATCGCGTGGGCAGTGCGCGACATATGCGTGGACCGTTAGCGGTTGTTCGCAGAACACCCTTTAGCTGCTGGAACGAGACTGGCAAAACACAGTCAGTGCAGGAAGCTATTCATTGTGTGTGGAGCGGATGCGCTAGTGGAGCCCTTTGTTCACGAGTCATCAGCGAATCAGAAGTGACTCAAAGTGGTTCATACGCAGTCTATGCGTGGAGTGCTCGTGATTTCTAAGTGATTGTCATTAATATGTAGGTAGTTCATGCGCAATTCTCCGTTTATTTTCGACCACGCTCCCCCCCTCCAAATGGTAGCTTGCTCCACTGACAATCACGCACAAGCCAACTTTATGCGTGATCGGCTGTGTGGCTGGGCCTTTACGTATGCTACCCGTTGCACGTACACATACCAAAATTTTAGCACGAGTATAGAAGAATTCGGTATTTGCTGAACCTGATATGAAACTTTTAATTTTAGCTTACTGACCCTGAACAATGTTAATCCAGATCTCGTTTTCACTGCAAGAGACTCGCCGGCCTCCCTAGATGGATCAGGTATGGGCTCCGTAAAACATTTTCAACCATTTTCTGCTCAGGCGGTTGAAATTGGTATCGCTACATTCAATTACTATTGCGTAATCAGAACAAAACAATAATACTTACGTAAATATTAAAGAAGAAAAAAATTAGCAATTTGATATAAACTATCTTCGACACTATGATCACAGGACCCTGAGTGCTAAAACCGCGATACGAGTTGGAGTCAAGTTCTATTGAGAGGGATTTTATAACTTTTTCACGGTCGCAGGAGTTAGTAAAACGCCAGAGGAAGTTAACTGATATTTCCCAGCCGAATTTTAAGACCATTTCTGCTATAAAAAACTGACACCTATCAGAGATTTGTGTTACAAGACCTATTTATATTCTTCACGATTTCATATAGCTACAGCATAGTATATTATAATGCAATGCTCAAATTCGGCAAGAATACAAGCAGCTCACAAAGTAAAATACACTTTCAAAAGGCTCAATAAAGGTATGTTGCCTACAACAATACCATTTACAATCTTATTGTTCTGTTATTTACACAATGTGAAGCGTGTTCTAATTTAGTAGACAATTAAATTCAGTTCCTCTACCATAACGCCTCTGATTCAACGATAAAAGAGAAAGGAACAGGGAAGGGGTCTATCAATCATCACTGCACTGAACAACCCAAATCCCTGGCTCTGCTCCACCGACGATACAAAGAGGGAGAAGCAAGGGACACACTGCATGTCAGCAGAGATGTGGAACTCACGCGCAAAGGTGCTACCACACCGAGCCCACGCACACGGGAAAAAGAAGAAAAATCATTAGGTTACTATTTTTATTATATTCATAATTTAAAATCTCCGTTTCCTCAACGAAGGCGATACCACAGAGAAATTAAAAAGAGACGTAGTATGACAACAGACACGTGGAGCCCACGCCCGAGGGCGCCCCCACGCCGGATCAGCGCTCACGGAAACAACACGTCGAGAAATAAAAGAAAGAACAGATGGAATAAATATCAGTTGGAGTATGAAATGGAAGGAAGCAAAGTGGGCACGAAAGACAGACGTCCCGAAGGCCTAGCTGATGGTTAAGATAACCAGCATGTCCCCAGGGTCGCCTTTCTCATACCCCTGGGTGGCGAACGCAAACCTACCTATCATGCCCAGATGTACAGAAAGTGATGAGAGGCCGAATACGCGAACACAAATTCTATAAAAAAGGAAAAACTAAAACAGGGCTCATCAGCGGGAGAATAAAAAGAAATGTACGTTTATCCGATGCCCAATGCAACTTACCAAGTATTATAAGCGCTCTCAGATGCGTTCATCTCGATAAAATTAAAGGAAGTGACCGGCAGGCACAAACTAGGCGAAATCACAATGTGTGCAGATAAAAGGTATCGAACAATATGTCACCACACGGATACATTGTAAAAATTCTTCGGAATTTTCGCTGCGATTTTTGCCAAGCTCTAAATTTCATTGATATTACTTAGCCAAGAAAGCCACAATAAATTTTTGAATAAAGTTTTATGAATATGGTCAAATGCTCGGATTTGAAACAAAACGTAATACAAATCACATCAATCGCATTTTTCAGGTCATGGACCGCACCATATACCATATTCATAGACCACACCAAATATTACAGGACACTGAAATCCGGCCTCTCGCAGATGGGCCTGGAGGCCGAATTACGTAACTTAAGTATTAATAAAAGGAGTTCTAGTTCTCACAGAGACCTGAAACAAAGATTAATTTCTTCGCCGTAACATGAGGAATGGATTGCAGAGCAGGGAATCTAAATTTACAATCATATATATTCAGTAGGCGAATATATCAGACCTATGGACACCAAGAATAATTGAAAATTCATCATAATTTCTAGAAATATTAAAATCTTATAGAAAAATTTGGCACATATATAGATTCTACATGTAATGTACTTTAATTTCACATACAAGTGAGGTTTTTTTCATCAACGACGGACTTGAGGCAATAACCTCCGAAACTGATGTATGTAGAGCTTTCGGTAGAGCTCATCCCTATAGCAGCAAGGAAGCCATATTAAAACCACAGTAATACTATACTAGTAGTAATACTACTAGTAAAATCACATTAGTAGCCATGAAATTGAGTTGCATAATTAACCATGAGATAAAGATACCAGGACAGCCTTTAAAAGACTAACTTTTACAACCCTTCATCACTGGAACCATCCACAGCTGCACTATGTCATTTGGTATTACTGCCTAGGAATAATACTACGCCTTTTCGTGGTTGCCTACGTTACATCACTTTATGGTTGCCTAAGTTACATCACTTAATGATTGCCCTAAGTTCAATCACTATCATAGTTGCATCAAGTTGAATTATTCCATGGTTGTTAGTTGAATGACAACATGCTTGTTCCCTACTCTACATCACGTGATGGCTGTCTGCGTTATATCATTTCATGATTTATATGTTACTGGCACATCTCATCATGGTTGCCTACATTACCTACATGATTTAATGGATTACTATGTTTAATCATTTCATTCATGGTTGCCGGAAATAAATTACTCCATGGTGGTCTACATAACATTACTTCACAGCTGCTAATGTTAAATCGCTTCACAGCTGCCAATGTTAGATCACTTCACAACTGCAATTGTTAGATCACTTTATGACGGCCATTGCTACATTACTCCACAGTTGTCAATGCTAGATCACTCTAGTACTGCCAATATTACATCATTTCACTGTTGAGGATGCTACAGCATTTCACAGATACCAATGCTGTGAATCACCTCATGTCTACCAATGCTGTATCACTTCACTGCAACCAATGCTCAATGCTACACCACTTCGTGGCGGCCAGTGCTTCATCATTCAGATCACTTCACAGCCGCCAATGCTATATCACTTCGCTGCTTATAATGCGAGATTACTTCATGGCTCCCAGTGCTTCATCACTTCGCTGCTGTCAGGGCTTCATCTCTTCATGTCTGCAAGCTGCTCCGACTTACCCTTCAGCTCAGCTGTCTTTTCAGATTATCTCGCTTAGCCCGTAGAACAAATAAATTTCATTAACATTTTCATCAGCTGTTTACTTGGCATTTCATTACAAACAGAGCATACCACAAATTTGAGAAGCTTCTGTTCCACAAAATGAGACTGTTTATTTCACTAACTGTTGTGAAATAGTTTTACTCTACTGCAAATATCAAAGGATGTCATGAACAGCTGATCAAGACAATTACCCTTCAGGCCTTCATATTTTCTGAATTTATTGCGTATAGCAGTTTTAGACGTATGTAAGGTTTGTTTGTCATTACTGATTGCAAAAGAGTGAAGTCAAGTAGCTAAACAAAGCATGAACAAGTAATGGGAGAACGTATAAAAATGTGTCTGCGGCACCGAAATCTGGCTCTGGGGCCAAGGTCCAGTCAATGTATGGTGTGGTTTATGAGCAGGTATACTGTATATACGTAGCTGCTAAAACGTGCAGACAGCATCGGTCAGAATGCTCCTGGCATGAAAAACCAAAAATGTACTGAGCTTAGCCCAGCAGAGATATAAAAAATTTCGTATGGCTATTTTTGTATCATGTACGGGGAATAAATATTCAACAGTGTTGAAAATATATCTCTTTATATTCAACCAAACCGATAGCTGCTGATTTGAAAGAAAATTCCACGTTATTTATTCAACATTCTGGCTTTTTATCCAAACTGGGCAGCCAGTTTAAATAGACCCTTGTGCAAGCTGCTAAGTCGATATTGAGCTGAAGCATATTTTATTATTTATAGGTCCATTTCACTTTGTGCCTTTAGATAGACAATATTATAATGAAAAGAATGGCCAATAAGGTTGTAAGTGAGTGAATGCTGAGCAAACTGTCGTGGTGTAAAGTTATTGGCACTTAGAACGTTGCAGCGAACCTAATTTATTACTCTCTTCTCGGCAGCCGTAAGGTAGCATGCAAGGCTTGAGAGTTTTATTGATATATTATTTACAATGATTACCTACGTCAAGGTTATGTTTTCGTCGTGTTTGCCTGTTTGTGTGTTTGTCTGTCTGTCACCAAGATAACTCAAAAAGTTTTGAACGGATTTTAACAAAACCTACAGGGACTGTTAGGTATATTAGGAGGAACAGATAATTAACTTATGGTGAAGATCCGTCCATCCGTTTGTTTGTTTATCTGCTTCATTTTTCTCAATGCCATAACTCAAAAAGTTATAAACGAATTTTTATTAAGTTTACGTGAGTTGTTAGGTATATCATAAAGTGTAAATGATGAAATTTTTGTTATTTAGTTCTTCGTTCCTATGTTTGTTGCTGTATTGGATTTTATGTTTGTTAGCGCAATAAATCAAAAAGTTATGAAAGGATATTAAAAAATATTGCAGAAACAGTTAATACTATTAAAGAGAACAAATGATTAGATTTCGGAGTTTACACAAAAGAAATCATGGTTGCAGAGTCATTTTGAATTTTTCGTTACCGTTGCCTTACTTGGCGGAGGTATGCGCTTTCAGAGTGCTCTAGTTCTTATCAAGTAGTTTTTATAGTGAGAACAGAAACAAGTTTCTATTGGTGGGGAATTATACAGTGAGTACCATGCTACAGTGTACGTGCTTGCTAATCTAGAAAAATTTACAGTCATTCGTATTTACAGAGGAAAATATGATACTAGAATCAAGGTAGTGCACGAACGTCCAATTGAAAGCTAAGGGAAGTGTTCAAGGTTGCTTTAGAGAATTTATTCTACAACTTAAATAGGTTAACTAGGTACTGTTTTTGTAAACTTGGTATCTGCAACTGAAAAAAAAAAAATACTGCACCCTGTTGAAGAGCCGACTGTTTATGTGCATACATACACACACACACACACACACACCTATAGGCAGAACTGGTGGCCTGCGCTTTGAGTCAGTCAGCATACAATTCGTGAGTACTTATCAACTGGCCAGCCTCGCATGTTTCTATTTTAATTAATACTAGACGACCCGTGACCCGTTGGGTCGTTATCACGATCGTCTTATCTGTCTTTCGTGCCCATTTTGCTTCCTTCTCACCTGTTACTTATACTGATCTTTCCTCCTTCTATTTTTCCCCTTCTTTCCCATGCAACTTGCTGTTCCCATGCGCGTTGATCCTGTGTGGGAACACCCTCGTGCATGGGTTCCACGTGTCTGTTATCACACTACTTGTCCCTTTGTTGTGGAAACGGAGACTTTAACTTCTGAATATCATAATAATAGTCACGATCGTCTGTGTTCATTTATTTAGCTGGTTATAAACCACACGCTATTCGTCCGTCCTCTCCTGCCCGTCAAGGAGCTGCCCATACGGCTCACGGTCAACAGATTCTATGCTTGTCTAACGAAAGCAAATTCTATTTATATGTTACGTATTCCAGTTGTATTTTCCAGAGCAACTTTTAAATTATCGTGCCCGTTCTTGCAACCAAGGGGCAGGTTCCACGTGCGTATCNAGTAGTGAGTAGATCCATCGAATTTCTTCCCTATCTAAAAGTGAAGAAGATGTGTCAAACAAGATCACAAGACACAAGCAAGTAAACAAGCAAGACCGGTTCACAGACTTTTAGAATAATAGATAGATAGATATAATTTATGTCACCCCAGTATCACTATTCCAAATATCATTTGCATCACTTTCCAGCTGTGAACAAAGGGCCAAATAAGAGCTGGTCTACTGCCACACCTGCTTGTGTTTGAGGTCCCTACTGGCAGCTGCTACTCCACTCAGCTTATTATATTATGCACTTTCATGGACCACAGGCTGCTGCTCTAGCCTGTGGTGTAGGCTACACTTTGTGACTATTTCGATCGTTCTCAGGGTGAGGAAATGGAGAATCATACTAAACAATTCTGTTAATACTGTTGTGTAGGATAGGAACTAGAGACGTTGGGAATCTATGAAACGAACGTAATGATTTTGTAGATTCAACACCTGAATTACACCACCGTAAATAGTGATTTGGAGAGAAAGTTGTGAAGAAAAACATAGATTCCTCATACATCTTAGACAATTTATATTGGTGGTGAAAGTGTGTTAATAATAGTTATATAACATTTACGTTATTTCTATAAAAGGATTCATAGTTGTGTACTGTTTGTTTGTAAACTGTTAACCTATGGTGTGATGTCATTAGCAGAACCTGTTCTACACTTATAACGCTAAAACTACAAAGCACTATTGGATATGAACCTTACAGATAGAATACTGCTTGTTCATGATCCTGGTCCTAGATGTGCAGTATTGCTTTGAACATGTATAGACTCTTTGATCTTTTTACCATTCCACTGAATTTGCTGTAATCCGTAATCTAATTACGTACCCTGCTGCTGTTTATGTCACAGGAAAGTGCCATGCATGGGCTGTTCAACGCTGCTGGATAATATTTTCATCCTTTTCCTAAAGCCAAGTTATGTGGAACAGGTGAGTTTTAACCTTAGGTGTGTAGTTTTATTACTTAAGAAAGGTTTGCATCATTGGCATGGATTTTTAGGTGTTGTACGCGTGCTTTGATTTGTCCTGCAAATGTATGCTTTGGGCTGCAATTAACTTTCTGCAAGTGAAAACCCCTTTGGTAGTCATTCATATTTATAATTTTCAATTTTTTATGACAATGCAATTTCCCGACAAACAATTAGGATCGCCGTAGAAGCTAAAAACCTCAATTTAGCTTCTGGGCGGCGCCGCGCCGGTCTCAAGTATTGCTAGGGTTGATATTAATCATTAACATACTGCTGTAGCCAGGGTTGGAATAAAACATTTTTTTGTGAATACCAAAACCCTGTTTTTTTGTTAAACAGTCCAAAAAACGATGGATTCTTAGGGGGTTAATATGCTTTTTTATATTTTGTTGTTTTCTTTTTCTTTATAGGAATTTATCCAACATTTAAAGGATTTTCTACTTCGTAAACATGTAGCTAGCTGATCA
>LQNS02278154.1:1689493-1709729 GCA_001587735.2 Parhyale hawaiensis
AATTGTTGTAGGGAATCTTTCAAGGATTCCAAAACTGTCTTTGTTTTTATTCTAGCATAAAAACTGAGGCAGTTCTATTCTTTTAAAATATATACATATATATATTATACAGTATATACATATATATAAAAAAATAAGGCCTAAACGGAAAAAGTTACAGGAATAAAAAGTGTTCTGTTTTCAATTTTACATATTGTGTGAAAATTTCAGTAAGATCGGAAAACTAATAAAGAAAATTCCAAAATTTCGGGACGACCCCCTTAAGCACTTCATTCCAACTTCCTATTGTAGAAAAATGATTTTAAGAAAAAGGGTTTAAAAAAAAGCAGTTAGCAGAGGACCTACCTGTATTTGCCATGGCTACATTTTATATCCAATCTGCAGAGATGCTATGATTCATAATTGCAATAAAAATCCATTGAAATACGTAAAAAAACATTTCAAAATACAAATGAAACTTGACAGAAAAAGCTAACTACTAGCTAACTAATAATTGAAAACAGAATAATGAATTAAACAAAGTGAAATAGCTATAAAATCCATTGAAAAACTTAGAAGCACGTCAAAATACACAGACAACTCGATAGATATGGCTATCTACTAGCTAATTAAAAGCAGAGTATTGACCTAAGAAAGTGAAATAGCCCTATGCATACATCCTTCTCATGAGCTTACTAGCTATCTAATGGCAACTATATAACTACTTCAACTAATTTCCAGTAGCTGCTAACTTACCACAATATAAGCAGATATGCATCTCTGAAATGAAATGACGCAGTATTCAATAAGTTATTTGTTTTTCATAATCATAAGCAATAGTAGACCCTAACTGTCCTAACAGTCAAACGGATTCCTCTAAATAGGAACACATTAACTCTTCCTTTCAGTCGAGTAAATAAAAATTTATGAATAAAAACCAAAAAATCAAATAAAAACAAAAAAACATTGGCTTTTATTGTTGGTTTCAAAAGTGTTTTTTTTTTAGTAAGTTTTAAACTAGCCAAACCTGACTGCAGTGTCAGTTGAAATTTGAACGGGATGCATGTTTAACAGCAGTTGTCAGAGAATAAATTCACGAAACTCTGAGGATCATCCGTGTCATTTTACAGAGCTTCAGTAAATTTTCGTCCCATTGAAGGCACTTCAAGAGTGTGCGCAAGGCTTGTACCCCCACAGTGAACTTCTTCACGGTATCGGCCACTTCATTCTCCTGTGTAGGGAGTTGTAATGGGGTATATCTCATATTGCAGAAATTGACCTTCAGGCCTATGTGCAAAAGGGCCGATTTTAGTGGGCAGCCAAGTATGGTGTGGCCCATATATATGCGTAGTGAGCCTATATTCAATGGCTAGCATTACAGTAACACAAAATGAATGAAATATGATGAGTACATTTACATGACCAAAATATTTGTCAAGCTTTCTCATTCTTATGATGCCTCCTCACTAAGTCCACTGGCTAGCGCCTCTTCGGCGCGTCTCTCTGCACGCCACTAGTCGAATGGAGAAACATTAACTGCACCTCATAATAAAGATCACTCTGCGCACTACCTATGTATCTGATATTTGACATAGAACTCCCGAATTTCTGGAAGTTACAGTGATATTTAGAGAATTATTAACACATAATCTGTTATTACCCTCCGTCGGCAGCCTTTTTTGGTAAATCTGTGTTTCTTGTTCATAAATATATTTCCTACGTCCATATGGATGTATTGGTTTTTGTTTCAGGTCTCTGGGTGTACATATTAGAAAGCGTTTTATCTTAGATTACAGATATTCGCCTCCAGGCCCATTTGCGAAAGGCACAATTTCAGTGGGCACTGAAAGTATAGTGCAGTCCATGGCTCCTATTAACAACCCCAACAGTTCCTGAAAATTTCATCGAGATCTATCCATAGCTTTTTGAGCTATGCTACCAAGAACAAAGAGGCCAAAAAAAGAAAAAACCGGTTGAGTTGATCATCGCTAAATATTAATAATTTGTTACTCTTAACATCCGCAACAATCTTATACATATTGTAAAGATCCGTTCCTAACTTTTTGAATTATCTTGGGGACAGACAAACAAACAGAGAGAAAGACGAACAAACACACACACTTCACAAAAACATAACCTCCTTGGCGGAGGTAAATACTAAATAAACTCTAGGTTTTATCCCTTCTCACACACGATTGTCAATCAAAATGAATGGTGAAAAATTGAACTTGACACTTACATCCTTTTCCATGTATTAATTATTGAATGGGTGTGAGAAAAGTCTGGGCAAAAATTGGTCCCAAATATCATCGTATGATCAAAAGGATAACAGGAAGGAAACGAGGCTGACGTGCATTGTGTCAGAGTCTGAAACAAAGCTTGATAGCGCACTTTTACTGGAAATTGTTGTCACTTACATTCAAAACTCAGTGAAAAAAGTTACTGGTTCACAGAACAAATCGCTATAGACCACACACACTTGACTCTACCGAATTCGAACGCGCATGGACACAGCAGCAGGTGACTATCTTCCTATATCCTATCGGCAAGTTAACAGTTCTGCTAGATTTAACTTGCCGCTGTAGTCTTGTTTCCTCATTAAACAAACCTCACACTTTGTTACAGAATTCTGGTTTCTACTGGTACCAGTTTTACCAACGTTTACCTAGTAGGGCTACGCGGGACGCATGCGAACATAGGTACTGTGTTATACCCGGACGTTTTGCATAACTAACATCAGAGAACACTTATCGAGTTACGTGTTCTACCCAGTGTGGCTGATCAATAGGCATCAATAATTTCGCTCATAGCTGGGATATCTAGACTTCCTAAAGGTGGGCTACGGGTCCTTTGGAGACATACACGGGGACGTCTGGTGCCACTCTAGCCCTGAAGACAATGTTTGGAGCAAGTTTTCTATGCTCTAGCTTTGGAGTACATGAGCCTGATGGTGTGGTACGAGTTTCAGCGGCTTTCTGTTCAATTTAGCCCAGCCTTATTGGGTAATTAGGCGCGTATTTGACATGTTTAGAGAAATTTGACGTTCTATTTGCAACAGATAAGAGATTGAAGCAGGATCAATGGACTAAACCTTATCATTTGGTATTAGATCTACCTAGTATTACCAGCACATCGCTGGTCTACGCAAAACAAAAAGTCCGGTCTTACATAAGAGGCCTGCATGTACACATGCAACGTGTGGTACCGGAAAGAAAGCTATTTTCTTAAGTACTACGTAATTCTCAATACATACGCTTCGACGCATACACATTGGTACTTCGTTCGTCTGCCCAACCTAGAAAGCCCGTTTATTCTAGAAGGACAACCTACTAGAAAAAAAGTTGCCGAATGTTTTGTTTTGGAAGCCTCCCTGCTATGCAGATGCAGGCAAGTTCTTTGCAGTGCTTGACGTGATCAATCGGTATTCGGTCTACGAGCCGCTTTGGGGGTATTGACCATTACTAGGAATGAAAGGGCCGTGGACGCAGATTTGTCGCATAAAGTATTCCGTCGCTGACGCCCTAACTCTAGATGATCTATGGTCGATTATAACGCATACTCTTCTTCGGTCGGTTCGCCTATATCTGCAACACGAACTGTATAGTGCGTGTGAGCTTCCCACTTGTTTCGCCATGGCGGTTTTGGGGAGGTGCGGTCATATTGGCTCTCACCTTCTACCATCGTTTTGTTAGCTCAATTTTACCGAGATTCAATTAACCCATTAACGCGTTCTGCTCATTTTTCCGAACGGTATCATTAGTAGTATTTAGTACTATGCTACTATTCTTAAAAAAATAAAAATAAAAGTTTACTTCATGCATTAATGAGTTCAGTTCGTTAGGAGAATTTTGTGCTCAATATATTGCAGTAAAGGTAAAATATCACTAAAATTAACGTTTCGGGAATTGAACTCCCATCATCAGAACCTATAAACTACAAAGGATGCCTAAAAAGAATTTTATTTCAGATAAACTAAGTGAGGACATGTGTTAACAGGGTAGGACCTAAAGCCGAATGACCATAGTGCGTTATGGGGGTGCTTAGATAAGCATCGGACGGTGTGGGAAGCGGAGGAAAACGATGAAGTATAGTCGGAGGAAATATCGTCAGTTATGGATCGTGATGAGTGGTACGGCTGTAGTCACTACAAAAGACTATTATTGGTCCTTACTTTGATGATATTTACTTCTAGGGTAGGCTGAGGAGACAACTTACTGCTTATGTTTTCTCTTTGATCACAGGCTAAGACTCAAATGAAGTAAGCCATTCAGAAACACCTACCTATAGGAGGGATGGAACGCATTAGGCCGTTAACACACCGGCGAGACAAGCGACGTGCGACGCGACAAATGTGTTGCACGACAAAATGCAACGCAGGAACAGCAGTGTGGTGTTCCCACCGCCGCAACTGCTATGCCTCGCGACACCCTTGCATTGCTGCAACACGACTGCCGTAACAATCGCATTGCGTCGCTTGTTACGCTCTGTGGGTTCCCGGCCTTAACTCAAGTCCCAAATAGTTCAATTAAAGGCCTTGAAATCGTCCAGTAAATAGTCTACTTATAAAGATATTTGTGGTATAACTTACATTCATAAATGGGATTGAAGGATGCCTCATAGCTAAAATTGGATGGGTTTTGGTGGTTTTCCCCAGTTCCATTTAAATTTTGGGATTTTGGAGACCGATCTTTACACTAGAGTCAGTAGTTAAATATCGTCTGTGAGTTATTTCTGGAATTTGGTCCAAATTTCGTACTCAAATTACTCTATTGTTGCTTACCCAGTTAAACAGCTCAGGCTGACAACTTAAACAAAGAAATCCACATCAGGATAACTGTTGCCTTCCTGTCAGTTACAGCATGGACCTACAGTATCTCGGGACTAGTACAATAACAGCATTTCTGTTATTCCCTGTACAGTAAAAAAAAACTTATGTTCTTTCCGTTTATGCGCTCCACAGCTTCCAAAGTTCATACTATCAGCCTCACAATACTTACCCAATACTTACGGAATACATTGGTTTAAAAACTACGTAAATTACTGTACCTACTGTATATTCTATTTAACAAGCCAATCGAACACCATAACTGAGACTGAATATTACCACCAGTGTGTCAAGGTCTTAGAAATACATGCAAAGCTAAGAACTCTCACTTACGCCAGCCCTTAATAAATCCATACTCCAAGCTAACAACTTCCCAATATTTTCAACCTTTCCCTGTACAATAATGAATCTTCTCCCCCTTTTGTCTGTCGCCTCAATACCATAGTTCATGCCAAGCAATATGAGAATGGCGGTCATAGCTTAAGATCAAGGATACGAGACACCACCTTACAGTAATTCAGGCCGAGTTTCATATTAGGGTGCCGGCTCTTCATTACCAACCGCCTGCCTCCCATTGGCGATGTAATTGCCCTTCAAAGTGAACTGTTACCTCAGGGCTTCGTATGCACGAGCACTCCTAACTTGATGGTGGTCTGTTGCTGGGGCTGTGCCTGCTCTTGCTGTTGTTTCTTACTCTATACTTGACCTTGTCGTACTTAGACTGCTTTGTTTTGTTGCAAGGGTTCTTTTTCCTATTGTATTGCTATAGGAGAAAGAGTCCTTGTAAAGGTAAAGTCAAATTGACCGCACCCTCAGCTAAGAAATCCACGCGCACTGGTTTGTGCGGCGGATAAAGGCACTGACCTCAGAGGAGTAAGTGCGGCTGCTGTCGACCACGGGTCAAGAAATATGGCGTCATTTTGACGGAAGGTTCAACGAGCTGCACCCCCACTCCGTACCCCCCCCCCCTTTATCTCTGAGAAAGGTAAGTGCGAGGCAGCTCAGCCTAAGTGCTATTTTTTACTCTATACTTGACTCTATCTTAATCCCGATTGTCGTTTTGCTGCAAGAATTCCTGTTCTTGTTGTACTGCTACAGAAGAAAAGAGCCCTAGTAGCTAGGTCCTCGACACAAGTGTTAGGCTTTAATATAATTTGCCATATCTCATTTATACTGTGTTGTTCAACTGCAAGGGTTATTTTTCTTTTTGGTAGAAGAGAAAGAGCCTCTGTATCTAGGTACCCCAGCCTGAGTAAGATAGAGTTAACCCTACAACGGTGAGGTACGTGAATCTGAGACTCCGCTTCCATGTAGTGCTGCTATCACTGTAAAAAAAAATCCGTAAATTTTACGGAATTTCCCGGCATTATTGCTGCCAGTGATTTTCCCTTCAACTTTACGGAATTCCGTAATTTTTTTCGTAATTTGCCCAGAAGTTGGGAATAAAGCTGGCTTGGTGCCTGCTTTCTTGCCAGACTGCTGGGAAAATTACGGAATTCCGTAAATTTGAGGGTAAAATCACTGCCAGCAATTATGCTGAGAAATACCGTAAAATTAACTTTTTTTTTTTTGTTTTACACTGTATTCGGACGCAAATTGATGTCTAATGCCGACAGGTAAAAAAAGCTAAGGTGTCTTCAGTCCGCCATATGAGATGGAAATATTCTAAGCCGCAAAGTTTTAACTTGTCCATGCAGACTTCAGTCTTGCACTCGCATTTCAGGCAGTAATCGCAAACCGATTACAGAAACTCAGGCTCAGTGGATTTTGGATTACGACCGGAAACTCTGTTCAAAGTTGCAAATCGAAAGCCATGAATTGAAGTTCCATGCGAGTGAACTCTAAACAGAGATTATCTAGACTAGACCGTGACGCTCGCACTGACTTTTTCTCTCTTGCCGGCTTAATATACTAGTCTGGGGCATCAGCTGTTCAGTATTGTAAAAAATTGTGAAGTTTCCACTGGATATTGCGAATAATCCTACATTTGATAGGATAAGTACACTGCCAGTTTGTTTATTTCCCGGAAGATATTTCGTGCCAATGCCAATCTAGCTGGTAGCGGGCACTAGGTTGTTCTTCAAGCTACTTTCTCAGTAGCAAGTTCAGTAAAAAAAAAAAGAAGCT
Organism: Parhyale hawaiensis; assembly: GCA_001587735.2. Classification (NCBI taxonomy): domain Eukaryota; kingdom Metazoa; phylum Arthropoda; class Malacostraca; order Amphipoda; family Hyalidae; genus Parhyale; species Parhyale hawaiensis. The sequence goes on from LQNS02278154.1 coordinate 1,696,425, forward strand.
GAGAGACTGAGAGGTTTTTTAAACCTTCAACAAACCAGTAAGCCTGAAAGGTCTGCTTCCACTTTTATTCCTCATTCTAAAATCTTGTACATCACGATTCTCCATATGAATTTGACGATATTTTACGATGTAATATAACTTGAAAAATTAATTTTTTCTATAAATCTTACTTGGTGAATCTCGTTTCATAATTCTCTAGTCGCAGGAAACTTAAAACTTCGAAATTTTCGCTACCAACGTTGACAGTAAACTTTTAGCTTGGTGATAAACTTTTAGCTTGGTGATAAACTTTTAGCTTGGTGATAAACTTTTAGCTTGGTGATAAACTTTTAGCTTGGTGATAAACTTTTAGCTTGGTGATAAACTTTAAGCTGGGTGAAATCTGCACAGCAAGAAATGTGTACGAGTACTTTTAGGTTCGAGAGCATGCACCTTCAACTTGAAGAGTATTGGGGAAATAATAGCGAGTGCTACCTGCTATCAGCTGATAACTGTCAGGAACGAAGAAACGTATTCGATATTTATATGGTGCACTTACGAGTATCCCACGCTGAAGTCTGAAAGCGTTTTGGCTTAGTTCGATGTGGAGCATCAAAACACTGCAATAGACAGAGCCAGGCCCAAACCGTTGATCCGTTAATTTCTTTCAAATACATTGACGTTTGACTCAAGAACTTAATATTTAAGTTATATTTGAGTACAATTAACTAACTCATTAACTTCCATTACATTTCACTTCTGTTAACTCAAGTAAATTATCCTGAAAAGTTATTTTTTTTATTGTTTTAAAACTGTCAAGGAGTTAAGGGATAGGTAATAATAAAAACTTAATTGAAGCAATAAGTGACCCTCAACCACCGCCCAAAGTGCGCCTAAGATGGATCATAAAAAGAATATATTCACAGCTGACCTGAACGCCTCCAGCCCTAATTAACGATCGAACATAAATTTCATTTCCGACAATTAATTTATATCAGCACTGCGAAATTTAAAGGACATTGAAAAAAGTTCGAGAAAATCATTTAATATGAAAAAATGGAACACGTACACAGCTGTGTATTATTATTAAGTTATTCAGCATTTTTAATTTAAAATTTCACTCACCTACTGAAGAATAATACAACATTAAGGCAAAGAAGGGAATTTTGCGTGCCCTGGTGCAAAAGTTAAGGAACGCTTCAGAAAATGTCCTAACAGTCAGAAGAAAACAAAAAGAACTAATATTTAGTGAACATTCCCTTAGTATCTATAACTACTGCGCACCTTTGAGTACATGATCTAATAATTATTGCAAAAAGAGGGAGTTGACGGCCCCCACTCCTCCTGAAGTATCCTCCACAAGTGTTCTGTATATTGGGGGTTCCTACTGTGAGCTGTCCTCAATTATCTTTCAAATGTTCTCAAGTGGATTCAATTCTGGGCTCTGTGGCGGCCAGTCCATAAATGAGAGGTTTTGCTGTTCAAAGATATCTCTAACCTTTCTAGCGGTGTGACAGGGAGCTCTTTCTTGGATGAAAATGGGCGGGGGGGAGGGGGAGGTGCAAATTTGTGGCGGATAGATATGGAAAAAAAATGCTGCTGTAACAACTGTTCATGAACTTCTGCATTAACTCTGCCAAATAAGCGAACTAGTAGTAGTCCAGGCCCATCAGTAGATTACCCTCCAAAAAGCATCACACTTCCTCAACCAAATTTCACTGTTTTCTTGACACACTTCACGGATAGTCTTTCTCCCAATTTGCGCCTTACGTACGACTTCAACTCAGATCCGATGAAGTTGAACTTTGATTCACCACTAAAATGTACCCTAGAACACTGTTCATCAATCCAGACGACATGTTCCTGAGCAAACTGAAACCTACGTTTCAGATTTTTTTTTAGAAATCAGGGGCGTGGAGAGAGGGACGCGTGCTTTCAACCGAGCCCGATGAAACCTACGCAAAACATTGGACCAAAACACAGTTCCACATAACCTTGATCTCACGTAAAATTTCTGCAACAGACTTGAAACGGTCCCTCATACTCATTCTGATAATCAGCTGTCTGGTTCCAATGATGCAGCTATCCCATTATCAAATAAAGTGATATCAAGTGTTTTAAAACGCAATAAGATACATAATCGGAGGCATTCATGAGGTGTTCCTTAAATTTTGCACGAAGGCAAAAGTCACTTATTTACTTTAATATTAAATTATTCGTCATTAAGTCTGTGAAATGCTCTCACATTTTGAATTAAAAATGCTGAATAATTGCAAGAGTTATGTTGTAATACACAGCTGGGTGCGTGTTTTACTTTTTCATATTAAACGATTTTCTTGCACTTTTTAACTATTTTCTAAATTTTGCACACCACTGTAGAAGTAAAAGTGAAGAAACTGACGAGTTTGGCACCTAATAGTCTCATCAGGTGCTAGTCTTTGCTTTTGGCTAGCGAAGTCCCTGGGAGCAGAAATGGAGGAATGTGACCAATGCCCCTCATTATTGAACACCGTATATAATATACAAAGACAAGCATAACTCCGTTAATGAGACAAATTTACCAGGTTATTCTGGGCACACAGTCGACTGGCCTGACCGATACCTCTGTCCAGCAGACAAGGTAACTGACGGCAGCCGAAGTCCAGACAGAAGAACAACGATCCAAAAAAGGCAGGAATAAGGCATTAAAACTTCTACAGACTACTTCATAATCCCTAAACACAGAATGAACCTACTCAAGAGCCCAGCCCTACTCGAAGCACGTGAGACCTGGCACCTAAAGTGTGCCTTAAACGTAGGTTTCTCATAAAAGAGAACGCTAAGGATCTCAAGAGGATTTGACCCCCGCAGCACAATATCACCGATTTTCAATGGAGGATGTGGCAGTAAAACCGTACAAGACTGACTGACAATCAAAGACTTAGTTATGTTGCATTCAGCTTCATGCTCCAGGATTAGCAGCATGAGCCAATCTGGGGCGTCTCCTTGTAAAGAATGGTCAATNCCCCCGCAGCACAGTATAACCGATTTTCAATGGAGGATGTGGCAGTAAAACCGTACAAGACTGACTGACAATCAAAGACTTAGTTATGTTGCATTCAGCTTCATGCTCCAGGATTAGCAGCATGAGCCAATCTGGGGCATCTCCTTGTAAAGAATGATCAATAGCCTCACGGATACGAGGAGATGAATCACCGCTACCAAAGAGAAATCGTCGGTATAATTGATCACAATCTTTTCCAGGCAAGAAAGCATGCCGCTAGTTCACATACTGAACAGCATAGGGTCCAAAACGCTACTCTGAGGAACATCTGAAACCACCCTGACACATGATTAAAATGGGAAACGTTGGAAAATTTGATTCCCAGATTTCTAAATGTACATTACTCTGTCCTGGCAGTCCTGTCCTCCAGAGCAGCAGTTGAGCGCCTTTTGTTCTGCAGAGAAGGATATTTGTGGGAAAGAACTTCTTTGTCCGCCGAAAATTTCGGGACGCTAATCTTCATAAATGGAAAATATGCATATTTTGAACACAATGGAGCACGAAGTGAAGACGAAAAATTAAGTGATGTGTTGTTCGTCTTCACCTATTTTTGCATTTTTCCCATTATATCATCAAGATTTTGTAGTTCATAACTTTAGAATGATGTTTTCATGTAAATTTTGAAGCAATATCTATACAGTATTTATTGGCAAGTAAAGTCTCGAAAACAACCAGGGAGTAATAATAGCGATATTTTTATTCGATGCATACCGTATAGTGGATGCAATTGATAATCGTTTCGTAGAATCATGACCACACGGATTTGAAATCTAGACAGGCGCTGATGTAAATTATTTGCCGTCATTTTCGACTGCCAATTCCATATATCTATCTATATTATACTATAAATCTGTGAAACGGTCTTGCTTGTTTGTGTCTTGTGTATTTATTTGTGTCTTATTTGACGCATGTTCTTCACTTTTACATGAGAAGAAATTCAAGGTATTGGAGGGCGGGGGGCAGTGGCATTCCTTCCATGGATTAGCTCTTTAATTCGATTGTATCTGTGATACGGAAGTTAAACTGAGCTGGGCCTCAAGAACGGGCATTATCAATTCAGCGGTTCCACGGGCAATACAACTGAAATACGTAACATTAATAATTTGTGTTTGTCATAATGTTTGTTACGCAATAACTCAAAAAGTTTTGAATGTATCTTTATGAAATGTACAGGAGATTTTAATAAGGTTTAAAGGCAAACGTCGTTACATTTTGGTGCAGATTAGATTATTCGTTTCAATGTTTGAGTTTTGTTTGTCATAATGTTTAATACGCTATAACTCGAAAAGTGCTGAATGGATCTTTGTGAAATTTGCAGGAGTTGTTAGTAATGTTAAAAATATATATGATTAAATTTGGTGCAGATTGGTTGGTTCGTTTGTCTGTTTGACTTATGTTTATCATAATGTTTGTTTGCAGCACAGCTCAAACAGTTATAAAAAGGATCTTCAAAAAAATTGCAGAAACTGTTATTACAATTAAAGGGCACAAATAATTAGATTTTGGAGTTGATGCAAAAGAAATACCCAAAGATATCATGGTTTCAGAGCAAATTTGAATTTTTCGTTACCGTTGCCTTACTTGGCGGAGGTATGCACTCTCAGAATGCTCTAGTTTGACTTTGCTTACAGCCTGGGTGTTGAATATTCGTTAGAGAAGTAAAGAATCTAACAGTGAACCAAACGGGTTGCTCCTTGACGGGCAGAAGAGGGCAGCCGAATATCGGGTGGTTTATGCCCAGCCAAGTAGCACCTGCTTTTTTTGCGAAAGCGAAGACGATCGTGATGACGACCCAACGGGTCACGGGCCGTCTAGTAGTATACTAAAACTCTGTGAACCTTGCTTGTTTGTGTCACGTTTATTTGTATCTTGATTGACACAGCTTCTCCGCTTTTAGAAGGGAAAAAATTCAAGGAACTAGGGCCTCTTTCCATGGATTAGCTCTTCAATTCGATTATATCTGTGATACGCACGTGGAACCAGCCCCCCGTTTGCAAGAAGGGGCACCATGATTTTTTCAAAGTTGCAACGGAAAATACAACTGGAATCTATCGAATACTAAGAATGACCGTCGTGTGTTTATATATTTATATGTTTGGTGTCACGCTCTTAACGAAATAGATAGACGGAAATTAGCCCAGCTTGGAGGCTCTGGTTGTCCTCTCAATCTCCATTGAAAGTGATAGGCAGAAAATAGGCCGGGTTGCAGAAGATGGCCAACGTATTTTACGCAAGGACAGTTGAAATTCCAGCAATGAAGACATCGCAGGCTTTGTCTGATTTGTACGAGTATTAGCTTCTCCATACATCGAATCTACGGCAAAGTATAGGGCGACCATGTCTGAATGCACTTCTTGCATTGCCGAAGTTGAAATCGTAGCACTGAAGATATTTGAAGCTTCCGTTGGCACTCTCATACATCTTGATTCGTAATTTCTTCTCACAGATGATTTCGTTGCATGAGCTATTCTTCCCATTTTGATGCAATTGTCAATGAAACCAATGAAACATAAGTTTTCACGGGCAGTCGACAATTATTTCTTCTAGCTTACTGTTTTCCTCTGACGAAGCAGTTTTCTCTTCATAGGTCAAAATTTGAGCACCTCAAATGAAACAGATATTTGAGGTGGAAAGACGGTAACAACGGTATCTTTGCTACGGAGAGAANATACGATTACGAAGCACACAGTCTTGGCCAACTCCTGCATCTGACGGACCAGCAGACTATTTTAACAGTTCGATTGTTTGAGAAAACCAATAAAGAAATTTTATCAACAAAATACGGCGTTCTTTTCAATGAAACCTGTATTAGAGAAGGGCTGCTCCCAAGGTACTCTGACATATATATTTGTATATCGATACAAAGCATCAAGCCAGGACTCCATCTGGGGACCTAGAGATTACCATGCCGATACTCTACCAGTAAGCCACAGCAGCTAAAAGCAACGCAAGCACACGAGGTGCTTGTGCTGCCCGCTCTCTCACGTACGGCTCGGTCTTAACACGTTTGCCAGAATGCAGCGGGTAGCACAAGCACCTCGTGTGCTTGCGTTGCTTTTAGCTGCTGTGGCTTACTGGTAGAGTATCGACGTGGTAATCTCTAGCTCTCCAGATCGAGTCCTGGCTCGATGCTTTTTATTTATATTTATATATATGCATTTGTCTGTCCATCCAATAAGTGGTCAAATGAGTTGAAAAATGTTCATAATTTTTTGCAGGGAGTCTGGTGGGTTGCCCTCAATGTGACCCATGCCAAAAAAACTGGGAATAGCTGGCCATTAAAAATGACGGCTATGAAATTTGTTCTCCACCTAATAACAGGTAAAAGGAGTTGAGCTAGGTTCATGATTTTTTGCAGGGAGTTTGGTGGGCTGTCCTCAATGTCACCCATGTAAAACAGAACTAAAAATAGGACTAGCAGGCCATAAAAAATTACGGCGACGAAATTTGCTCCCCCACCCAAAAACTGGTAGAAGGAGTTGAGCTATCTTCATGATTTTTTGCCGGGAGTCTGGTAGGCTGTCATCAATGTGACCAATGCCAGAAAACTAGGATTAGCCGGCTATAAAAAATGAGGGAAATGAAATTTGCTCCCACCACGGGTAATGATCTTACGCCACCGAGGCGTTCTAGTTTCAGCTTGCTTTCCTCCTTTCAGAAGCAATTTTCAGAGAGTTGAGCGCAGAAATTTCGATGTACTGAATGTGTGCCGTCTTACTGTAAGTAGGATATGCGCGGCGTGGAATTCAAATACATTCACTGATTCTTCACTGCTTGATATGAATATGAACCCGTTGGTATGATAGACGTGTGAACCCGCCCTAACTTCTAAGATTCCTATAGGGGATACTGGTTATAAATCTCCCACAGAACTTGTGGATAATTTCCCTTATCAAATATAAGAGATTTATATTCGGTCTTACTTTTAACAAGAGAAGGACTCTAATCATGTTGATGCTCAGCTAGTCAGCTTGAGATTGACTCCAATTTCACTGCAATTTAAAAATAAAGCTGCCACAGCAAAATCACTCCCATGAGCATTCAATATAAGATAGGGACAAGGAAATTAATTTGCTATCATTTTTGATAGCCAGGATTATTGCAGCAGGGAGTCCTCGTCATTGGTTATCTCATTCTAAGCAGCTATTTTTTGTAGGCTTGAATTTTTCGATCCAGATATCCGATAAATGTCTACCTGATTCACGAGCACAGATAAGTTAATATATCAATACATGGAGCGAAAAAGTTTGCACCTAAGTTAAAAAAAACTGCCTAAACTGGAATGGCCGATAACGAGGACCTCCTCCATACATATAGCATCGTTCTGATTGTCGACATCGAGCTTAGCCGAAACGATTTCAGGCTTTAACTTGGGATACTTGAAAGTGCACGACAGAAGTGCCGCATTTGTTTCTTCACTCCTTCCAGCAAATAGCAGCTGTCTTTATTTCCCAACAAAAACTCTGAAGTCGAGGTTTATGTTATCAAATCAACGCGTAGCCGTATCTCTCTTGCTATGCAAATTGCGCAATGTAGAAGGTGAATTTCAAATAATGTTGGCTTACAGCCCTGGTGTTTTCAAGTCTCTTGCGACTAGAGAATTATGCAGTGAAGTTCACAAGGCAAGTGTGTTGGGGCCTTGCAATTTTTTTATTAAGCAATAGATTTATTTGGGTAACGATATTAAATTGTGCAATTGATTAAATTTAATTTGCTAATAATGATACCATGAGATTTTACAATGAAGTTTAAAGCTGAACCGGACCTCTCAGGCCTATTGGTTTTTTCGAGTTTTGAAGCTAAGAGTTCAACTGAATTTCACCACAGTGAAATATAAAGTGGAAAGTGCAGCTTAGAAAAAAACAGTGGCGGCTTATCGCTACTAAATGGTGGTGCCGTGCAGTTCCTTAACAGGAATTTGCAAGTCTTTCTTAAACGACAGGAAGGCTGCTAACATTACTATGCTGGTAACGTAAGAAGCCACCATTTACATAGTTCATGATACGAGTGCAGACATCTTTTCCTGGGCCCAGATTTATCTAGCCAGATACAAGCTCCCATAGTCCCACCCACAATGTACCTCAGAGTACAATGTGTCAGTCCACTTACGAAGCTTACGCACATTGTAATGCGGGTAGACATTCTTGTACGTTTACAATAGCTGTGGAGCAGTTCTAAATGCTTATAATGACAGTGCAAAGTGTAACAATTAACATAATTTCAACTATAATAACGATACATATTCAATTTCCATCATTCAATGTTCGTAAACGTGAATAAAGCAGAAATGTATGTTCCTGGCCTGTCTGTGTTCCCGTTTGAAATAGTTTAGTCTACCCGCCTATGCCGGGGCCACATATGCTTTTCTACGTCCAACTAGTTGCTAGATGGCCAGTTCGCGGGCCGATTGAAGATATATTTAAAATCGGTAGCATAGATACCGTCGCATGAATGACATCAGAGTCTCGCATCCTTGCATCTAGTTGTTTGTGTAAATGCCTGGTGTGACCCGGCATTAGGGCGGAAGATTATTAAAAAATGGCATTTCTCAGCAATAAGCGCTTAATGGTCTAAAAAGTCCCCATGCGCTTAATTTTAGAAGAGCTTCAATGAAGATACATATATGTAGTTAGTGTCGAGTGCGCACTTCCTCTCGTTTCGTGATTACATCGCAGCTGTAACACTTGCAAGCTCATCTCGTAATGACCAAGGACTTTGAGCACCAGAGTCTACGTCGTTGGTCGACTCCGCCAACTCTCGCGAACCTGCGATGCTCTTCACCCATGCAGGCCAAAAACGACACACTACGAGAGATTCGATCAGTTTACGCCGAACATGGCCCCAGCTCGTAGTGCTTCCGTCAACAGGTAGAGCGTCCATTAGCAGTTACAACAGGCAGAGCTCGTCAGCAGCACAGACGGGGATCTGTGTTCTCCTGCCCACATTGTTCCCACAGCCGGACTATACGGGCGGCTTCTTAGACCAATCCTGACAGTGCCGCTTTTTCGTCCCAAGAGCGTACGGGTCAAAATGCTGCTCATGTATTATGGAAAAAATGCAAAACTTGTTTATAAAGCAGAGGGTAAGCTTAAACTTTGAACATATCTACTAGACTTCATGAACGATCTAGTACTAAGAATGACCGTCGGGTGTTTATAGTTTTATTTATTTATTTATAGGTTTCGTGGCACGCTGTTTAACGAAATAGATAGGCAAAAATTAGCTGTTGGCTTCCTGGTTCAACAGTGTATTCATCTGCTTGAAGACTGTGGTCATCCTGCTACGCTGTACTTATTAAGGTTAGGATCCTAGGACTGGTTCTGTTAATAACAGCGCAGCCTTGCTCCACAACATACAAACAAAATGGTGCCACCGGATGCTTGCCTGTTACCGGAAAACGACGAAAAAAGTTATTAAATATTACGACAATTTGGCAAGCAGTATCAGACTGACCATCGCTTTTTTAGAACTATGGCATTCATAATTCACTTCTGAATTACGGTAGACAACTTCTACTAGTCAACTTTGCTAGGATTGAATGAAAACGCAACGTTTGTCCGCCGAGTTCGGCATTATGCAAACCTGTCCTGTATCATTATCATCCTAGGGAAATGTTTTTACGTTTCACCTGAGTATGTCAATACCTACGATATTTTCTAAGAATGAAGCCTTTGTTACATTTGCTTCGCTGCAAACCTCAAAAAAAAAAAAAAAAAAAAAAAATTGGCTTCTTCAGAGCCGATACATAATGCGGCTTTAGCAGCAATAATCTGTTACGGAAGACACGAAAGTTTCATTCACATTTATTATCTGCGCTTCACATCGCTCTTCTTGACCATGATTTGGACATTATTCGAGCAGTGTATACCAGTAACTGTGTCAGTTATTTCTTGAATTTTGGTATATGCATGCACTCCACTCTAATGCTGTGACAGACGGACGCTTCATCGTTCTAGTCAGATCGTAAACGTCGCAGAAACTAAAATTTTCTGACTGGCTATTGTAGGTAGGCATCCATGGGTGAACTACCTCTGCTCACTTCCTCTACCTGTGACGTCAACTGGATTGACAGTACATTGAATGAATCTAGCGCCATTCCTTTCACTTGTATTATTAAAACCCTGACAAATACCGGAAAGAAATAAGGTGAATTATTATCGCATACACGAATTAATTAATGTGGAACAAAGATTAGTAAGACAAGGAAAAGTTGTAGAACGGTATAACTGTCGCTCTTTATAAATATGGAAAACTAAGTTGTTCCACACGATTTCTCTCAGAGGAACACCAACCTTAACATCGAAAACGGAATACGGCTCCTGTTCAATGAAAAATATTCGCAAACCGACGGGATTGATATTAATATATAGTCAGTCAAAGCTGTCGCTACATTGCCGGTACCCAATCACCTTACAAAGTTTCGCTCCAATTGACGTCTTTCAAAAGGAGATCAGCAGAACCATCTGCATATCGTTCGGCGATAAGTTAACCTGTTAAGTTTCTCAACCATGATTGTAGGCGTCGTCAAACTTTTTTTCTTTGAGAAGCTTCGCTTACTTTTGAGGATGGAAAACTTTGACAGTAACAGTATTATTATTGCCACGAGCTTAAACAATAATCATAGCTCTACTTAAGCCGCTGCTAGCTCAATAATGATACTGAGTAAAGAGCAGTGGCATGGGATATAGTAACGAAATTATGCATACAGCTCATTATTATGAATGGCACGATTATAGCTCAAACAAAAAGCTTACATTCTCTGTGTGTTAAAACTAACCTTTTTACGAGGCTAATTAGGCACGTACCGCGGCGACATCAACATATGCTGTCCCTATACCGGGAAAAGGACGGGGCTTTCTGAGTCCGTCCTGACTTTAATCACATGCTAATTAGCAGCATCCAAAATTCGCGGATGTTCTCACATCCTCTGTGGGCGCTAATTTTATTTAGCTTTGCTGTCCCTCACTGCCAATGGGAAGAGGAGGGGGGAGGGGAAGTTACTAAAAGAACAATCAACAGCGCTAAAGTACACCAGCTTACTGGACTTTCACTTTCTGTACAGCATTTAAGGTGTTACTTTTTTGCTACAGCCAAACTCAGGGTATGACTAGTGGCCTGAAGTGAGTTTTTAACACAATATCAGGAGATAGTCGAAAACTTTAGCCTGCTCCACATCGTTGAGCTATCGGCCTGATCAAGTGTAATCTCTTTCCTATTAACGCTTGAAATTCGATACGAAACACTCAGCATTGCTGTTCCTGTCAAGTTGCCGGTAAAACAAGTCGATATTATGTATGGAAAATGGTTGTCAACATCACTGTTATTGTGTACTAGTGAGTTATATATATGTTGCAATGAAAAATCAGATAGACAAACAAACAAAGGATTTTAATCACCTATTTCTCCTAGCATACCTTACAATCTCTGTCAATATCATAAAGATCCGTCCAAGCTTTTCAAAGTTTTCTTCTTAGTTACAGCACATTTGAGAGACAGACCGACAAAGAGACAGACAAACTCTAATATAGACATAACCTCCTTGACAGAGATAAATCACAAGAGGCGTGCGTATTACAATAAATACAAGAATCGAAATTGAAATAAGGTAAACATTGCCCATTTGATAGGTTTTATTGGTTTATCACAAATTATATTACAGTGCCATCTTGAAACAAACATTACAAACTTTTACAATGATATAGCTGTATAGCCACTAGAAAATTTAGACATAACTTTTTGGGTAAATTCAGCCACAAATTCTTGTACAGTTGTACGGTAAGTTTATCACACCGTTCTGCATGAACTCTATAACATATTTAATGTAGATTAAAGTACCATTTCCAATGTGTTATGTATGTTCGACTGTACGGAGACTTTTGCACGGTAACCATTTATCATCGGCTCGCCTGGTCCATGCCTCCATGATCACGCGCGAGCTCGCGCTGCCATATGATACAAGCATAGCTCCGCCAATGTTATCCATTATTGCTAATCTAACAACATAAACATCTTTTGTGATTCCAATTAGATGTACTAAAGGTCAGTATATCTCGTTTCAAAATTTAACTGACTGATACAGCCATCCCACGACGGTTCTCCAATATCTTTGATGAGGAATGTACGTCGTTTGTACAAGCTCTCTAGCAAATGGCGATCTAAGGAGAAGGGAGGGAAAATTTTTGCAACTAGTCAAGAACTGTGTGATTTAGAAAACATCACATTACATGACTAATTTACGCTAGCCGGAACCTGTGGAAATTCCACCCAACAAAAGTACTGTTCATCTGTGAAATCTCAGACGTATCATCCTAGTTTTCTCTTATCTAATACTGTAACCTATAAAATTCCACAGAACATTAGCAGGGTTCCTCAACTGTGATGTCCTCGTACCCGTATTATGCATACGAAGGGCGAAAAATGTTTTAAGTCAAGCAGTGAATCTTCTACCTTAGACCTGCGGGTATTATTTTACTTTCACTTTAAACAAGATTTTTATGATTTTTATTGTCTCTACTATCTAAATTGGGTCAATTTAAGACAATTTACATGAATAACGTTTTCGCCGCAAATCCTTAGTTTTCGAGATATTTGACTTTGAAGTTCCCATTGTTTTCCTATGGGAGAAAATTACACGGTGAAAATAACATCGGTATGTTAGGTTGTCTTCAGTAATTTAATCGAGTCAATTGAAGGGATTTTACGGAATATACTTTTTGTCGCAAATTCCTATTTATCGAACTATAGCGCACTTCCTGTAACACTTATTATATTAGATATGATTTTAGTTCATAACACACTACACGCGGCTCCCGCTAATGATGCGATCAGCTGCTTAGAAGTAAACAAACCCATTTTCGGTTCCCGCCTAAACTTCAGTTTCAAACATGGATTCGTGCGCATTCGATTATTTTCTGTAATTAAAGAATTTCACAGTGAACACGATAAATCGATTGCACTTTTACGAAAACACGGGGTTTTACCATCACAAGTGCTGTGTCCCACATGCCAAGAAACCAAGAAACGGTAAGAAAATGTTTACTGTCAGACAGTTTACTGCGCAGATGCCGTTACTTAACTTTCGCTCTTATTATTATATTGGCCCGATTTATAACTCAAAATTTTTTACAAGCGTGTGTCATTTAATTGGAAACAACGCTCTTCTTCTTCTTTTAGCGTGTCGCATCGGGATATTACGTGTTCCGGCAGTGCATAATACGTGTTCCAGCAGTGCATAATACGTGTTCCGGCAGTGCATAATACGTGTTCCGGCAGTGCATAATACG
>LQNS02278154.1:1716212-1741859 GCA_001587735.2 Parhyale hawaiensis
TTCTATTCCACCATCTGAAATATCAAACCTGACAAAATCTGTTGATAATCGCCTTATAAAAAACATGAAAAATGGAGGTTGCCATATTCAAAATTAACTTGTTATGTTTACCACTACTGAACATTTATTTCAGTGTTTATTTACTTGTTTTGGTTATAATTTCTTGGTTTTGGATCTTTAATAACAATATTCCTGTTCACTTGTATTAATTTCCTCTTCATGACGTTTTTATTAACTTGTTGCATAATCTGAGGTAACAGTAAAAAACTCGTAAATAAGCAAATTGTATGATAAACTTAGCAAATGGCTAAATATGTATATTACATGTGCTGTTTAGCCTATATTTGCAACATAGCCATACATTTAGTTAATATTGATATTTCAAAGTTATGCACTTATCTTGAAAAATAAAGTAAAAAATGTATTTGCATAATCAAAGGTAGCATACTATGCATATGTATGTACATTAACAAATATAACAAGATCACAGTTGATTTACAGAAGATAGTTGTGTCAAATTCAAGTGAATGCTCTTCGCTCCTAAATTTCCAGGTTGGTGACTTCAAAATTACGTCATGCTACTGTGGAAATATCAAAGATTTCTCGCTGCAGCAGTGGAGTGACGCAATTGTGACGTCACAAACCTGAACATTTAGGGGCACGGTGTATACACTCAAATTTGACACAACAATCTTCTGTAAATGAACTGTGAACAAGATATAACACAAACTGCTACTGTACATATATGTAGAGATATCCTGCATTGCAACAAATCTTCCATGCATAATAAAAACCGAGACATTCTTGATAGATTTATATCAGATGCACAAGTCCAAGATTTTTCTGACGTTGATGCTGCTCTAATGAAGCTAAAGTAGTGACTTTGCTATGCTCTTTGTCGTTGCCCGCTAAAGGCAGAAGACCTTCTGCGAGCTTCTGCTTTTGTTCGAGTTTCTTTACAAAAAAAAATCATATTGCTGCCAGCTTGCCCTCCAAAGGAACTCGCGATGTCGCTAACAGCTGCAGCTTTTCTTAGAAAACGCTCGCTGATATCGAATAATGGGCAATTTTGTTCTTATAGCTGCCAAAGCTTGTACATGACGGAAATTTTCCTGGGACCTATCATTGGGCGAATCAAAAGGTTCCATTAAACCCATTATTATGGTGAGCAATAATTCTACGGAATACGTTTGAAAATCCCAACTATTTGTGAAGTGTATTTGTGAACACGGCAGATAATTATTATAATAAATAATAAATTGAGGAAAATTCGCTCGACCCTTACACAGTAACACACTGAGAAATCTCTTGCTAATTTAACCAAATACTTCAACAAATCACGTTTGGTTGTGAGAACTAACGAAATAGTTCTTCGTGTTAGATAAATTTAATCTACATAACAAGATCTTCTAGCCTCCGAAATCAAATTGTTTCAGGTTGAGTTATGAGGGACAGTAACTATAAGGTTCGCAGTCTAAACTGCAATTAGCGTGAAGAAATATCTTTGGTCTTTTTAGCCTAATGTTTTTAGGAATATTTGATTACAAGTAATGATTTCAGTGATCGTACCATGTAACGTTTCATTGCATAGGTACAGAAAGCTTTTCAGAGTAATTGCATCAGAGTTCGAATCCTGCTATAGCTAGCAGTTGTCTATCACCAAGTGTACTTTGTGTGACACATGCTGTATATCGCAGTATCACTTTTGGAAAACCTTATTGATAATTTATTATTCTCATGGTGTCATGAGCGCCGCCTTGGCTTGGCAAATTTTTCGATCCCGCAAATGTTTTATCCGATGCATGCACCGTAGCGGCAACAGTCACGTGATCGGTGCCCAGATTCGCAAAACGTTACGCCATTGTAGAACTTACGATCTTGCGACATGCATCTCTACATTCGAGAAAAACATGATCTATGAACCCCATGCTCGTACTTTTAACTGTAAAAAGTTATAGTTTAATTCGAAATGTGCACCGTATTTCTAACTGAAATACATCTCTTTGTATTTCTAAAATTTTCATTTTTACCGCATAGAGGATAAAAAATGTTATACCAGAACGTCTGTGTGAGAGTGTGCTACTTCATAGCATTTCCAATGGGTTAATACTGACTGCTCACTAATGTAAAGCCACATGCCTGCGGTAAATATTCTCCCAGGTGTTAGTTGTAAGAATTTTATTGGTGAGAATGAGTACCTCAGATTGCTGCGCCTCTAATTCGTTGGGTACTGGTTCCATATGAGAAAATCTATCATAATATTACTGTTGATGTGTACACGTCCTTGTGCGCTCGGCCAATGAAAGAGGTCTTTACATGCTACTTGGGCTCTCTGGTTCTAGCGTGTCCTACAATATCAACGTTCTTCATTGGCCAGCTAGTCCTCGGACCTGAATCCCATTGAAAATCTGTGGGGCATCTTTTCCAGACATGTTTATCAAAGTGAAAGACGGTTTGATGATAAGAATTCATTGATGGATTACACTAAGAAATATTGAAACCCTTACCGATTTAAAGAAATCAGTGCAGAAACGATGTTTGGAAGTCTGAAAGTCATGACAGAGCTTGAAAATATTGAATTAATTGTTGTCGTGCATAGAAGTGAATTATTCAAAAGTAATTACACTTTTCTCTTTCACGGTCTTAAACTTATTTCCACCTCAAAAGCTCAAATTTTTGTTGCCAGTGGTGTGTAACTTAAAACGTGAAAATTTGAATGATCTAGAAACATTATTTGTAATATTATAAAGAAATATGCAAGTGCCTTAAACTTATTGCCACCACTTTATGCATAACATTAAATGGCTACTAAGTCTGTATCTAAGGTAAAGTTTCCAATGTAATCTCCCTTTACAAAGTTAGCTCCCGTTTTGACTTGCTATAGCTGCGGTACATAGTCGACTTTCCAATCTGCAGTGCAGAGGGAAAACTCAAGCAAGTCCCCCCATCCCCACTTGGAGAGGTTTACCAGAGAGCATTTCTTTTATATCTTGTTGTCCTGCTGGCGTCCCACGCAGGCTAATTCCCCATACCGACCCTGCCTGTCAACAAAATGGCAAACAAGGTTCACATTCGCATCAACACCTTAATTAAGAAGGACGTTAGGGTGCTGTGTCCCTCTCTTCATGCATGTATCTCCTACTCACCAAGGCTGAAAATAAAGTAAGTATGAGCTCCGTGCGACAGGCAAACATTGAATTTTGGTGCAGCTTTTGTTCGGTGCCGTCCAAGGATGAAGGTACATGATCACGCCTCACTGTCGTGAATTTGGCACACTGCAGTTTCGTGGGTGAACAGTCTGTGTTAACAGAAGCGCAAGATCAAGACAGTATTGATGATTGAAGGAGAATGAATCAAATGTACGGTGAAATTTATCGGTACTCGATTGTTCCATTTACTGATACACAGCACTTGTGCTATGGAGCTGTATGGTCTTAAATCATTTGTACCTTAACTCGCAAAGTAAATCTGAGCCGTAGACTACAAAATAATTTGAGTGCTCACTGAAATCGGGCCTCTCGCAAATGGGCCTGGAGGCTAATTCACATGAGCGTTAAAAAAATGAGTTCAAATGATAACAGAGACCTCAAAAAAGATTTATTTCGTCGTTGTACCTTAAGGAATGTGTTGTAGAGTAGGAAATCTAAATTCACAAGTTAAAAACTTCAGTGGCCGATGAATATCACAGCGTCGGACATCAAGAATAATTGAAACTTATAAAAATTTCTAGGAATATTAGATTTTCATTCAAAACAATTGGCACATAAATGCTGCATGTAATGCACTTTAGTATCACATAAAATTGCGTTGATTTCCTACGACAAGATTGAAGCAATATTCCCAGTAGTTTATATATGTAGAGCTTATGTTAGAGCTCATTCCAATAGCCGCAAAAAAATGGAGGTTAAGAAACCCCAGCAATACTGAAAAACTTAATTAAAACCGCAGGGGTACTACAGAATGAAACCACACTGATAACCATGAGCTAAAAATAAACCATGAGATAAAGATACCAGGACAGCCGTTAAATGATATTGAAATGGCATTTTGGTGTCGATATAATCCTTCATAACTGAGGCCATCTAAAACTGCATATCGTAGCTATATGTCATTTCACATAATTGCCTAGATACTGTATATCACTTTTTGTATGCCTACGTTACAGCACTCCACTTGGGTGCCTGCGTTACATCACTTCATGGTTGCCTTAGTTGAATCATTTCATGATTGCGTATGTTAAATAATATCATGGTTGATGCCTTCACTACATCAAGTCGAATCTGCCTACGTAACATCAATTCATTTGTGTCTGTTACATCACTTCATGGTTGTTTACATTACATGATTTAATGTACGACTATTTTACATCACTTCATGGTTGCCTACATTACATGATTTAATGGATGACTATGTTACATCACTTCATAATTGCCTATATTATATGATTTAATGGGTTACTATATTACATCACTTCATGGTTGCCTAAGGTTAATCATTCATAGTTGCCTATGTTAAATCATCATGGTTGCCGGAGTTAAATCACTTCATAATAGCCTACATAACATCACTTCAAGGCTTCCAACGCTATATCACTTCACAGCTACCAATTCGTCTCACTTCACAGCTGCTAATGCTGTATCACTTTGCGGCTGCTAATACTATATCATTTTTCGGCTGCCAATGATAAATCACTTTAAGGCTTCCAATGGTAAATCACTTCACAGCTGCCAATGCTAGATCACTTCAGGACTACCAATGCTACTTCACTTCACGGCTCCCAATACTAGATCACGTCACGGCTGCCAATGCTATATCACTCCACAGCTACCTATGCTACATAACTACATTGCTGCTAGGTCTACATCATTTCATGGCTGCCAATGCTACATCACTTCCAGACTGATAGCTACTAAAACTCACGTTTCAGCTCTCCTGTCTGTTCTGAATTTCTCGTTTATCACGTATGCCAAATAGTTTTAAATGACAACTCCATTAGTGGTTTATTTAGCATTTCATGACAACTCTAGTATACCACTAACTTGAAAAGCCTCTGTTCTGCAACATGAAACGGTTTATTTTAGTTACTGTTGCGAAATCATTCTATTCAGCTGCAAAAATCAAAGGATGCCCTAAACAGTCGATTTACAATATTACAATTAAAGCCTTTATATTTTTGTAAATTTATTTCGAATACAAGTGTTTGAAGTATGTACAGATTTGCCATGCATTAGTGAATGTTGAAGAATTAAGCAAAATATCCTAACAGAGTTTGAAAAAGTAAAACGACAGCATATAAAAATACGTCTGCAGCACTGCACAGTTAGCCTCACTTGCGAGAAGCAATGTCTTTTTTTCCGGCAAGTAACTAACAACTCAAAGTTCCTGTACTCTATGTCTGAGCCTAAGTGTTTATGACAAGATCTGCTTCAGATGGGACGCTCCGCCCCTTGGGGACCTAATGGGTACATTAGTAGCAGTTAAGCCTTCGGGACATCTTTATATCTTTCATTATTTCAGTTTCTTCAAATTTTACTGGCGACCTTCATTATTTTCTCCGTCTTTTTTTTCGATTCGATTATCCCTTGCGTGGTTTTCGAGTTTTGTTCAACGCATTTATTGTCATGCTACTTGTTCATTCCCATTCCATGTTTTGAAAACACCTAGCAACACACCTAAGCTCTGAAGAGGTCGACTGCAATGCAGCGATTTCGGGTCTATTGCTATCACCTGCACTGTAACTCGCTTCCGTCGAATTTCAAGCAGAGGTCTATTAGCCTGTAATGACAACTATCGAAGACTGATAAATGTGCCGAAGTCAATCAGTACAAGTATGATATTGGCTGAAAAGTGTACTGATTGCCGGCATGTCAGGCTAAGAAAATGCGTTCAAAGTCTCCAGCTCAGGATAGAAAAATCTGATAACACCTTACTCAAGGTGAACCGCAAAGGCCCTAGCACAGACTTGTCTGTTGGTCCTAGCTACAAAGTATCAAACATGTACAGCCGATGGCAGTGTACACCGTTGCCAACCAAACAGGGGCTTACAATGGTCAGCAATACATTGTAGATTGTATAGGTAGTATTACCTACCCTGTGTATCTAATGTAACTCTAGTATTAAGCTGTGACATATGAACATACACCATATCCCCATGTGTGCCTAATAAAACTGCATTATTACATCTAAGGAACCTCAAGCTAAATGTGGTATCGACCTTCTCATGTTCTCCAAATTAGTATATCTCAGTCCTATATAAATATAGGATTTCTTTGTCCCTCCAACACCCGTCATTATTCAGGAAGAGGCTCAACCGTCCTCCCTTGTGTTTTAATAAAATAAATAAAATAAATGCATAGAGTCGAGCGTCGAGCCAGGGACTCAAACTGAATATATATATATATATATATAAATATATTCATTTTTCGTCGCGTGAAGTTTTACATCACATTCTATTTGTCTTAGAAATAATCCTGTTCCTGTTCTATTATGCGCCGTAAAACCTTCTTGCGTAACCATGCATGCGTCTCATTTGGGAGATGCTGGCTCTTATATAATTCTCTCTGTAACTTTTGCAGCGACAGCTGCTCGCCTAATAATCCGGGTCATTTTTAGTGGGAACTTCATTTACAATTCTCTTTCTATATATTTTCAGAGGCAGTGAAATATAGTTAGAGAATTGTTTGCAGCACGCTCTCTCTCTGCCATGCTTCAGAAACAGTGTCTTTGTTGCTGTAAAAATTCTATTGTAAATGCCATTATAGGCCTTTTGGAACGAACGGTGAACTTAATATTTGAAAGCCTAACTTATCCGGCACTTCAGGCAGGAGCTTTAGCTTTCCCTTTGAATCATGTCACATGTATTACAAGCAAGCCGATTACGTTGAGACGCTGAAACTTCATTTTACACAGTAAGACTAAGCTTAGGGACGTCTCAAAAGGAACCGATTAAGGGTCAACACTGAAACTCGATTCAACCAACGGCAGGTGCCGGAGCACCTGGCTGAAGGTCCGGACAAGTGAAGCGTCAAAATCTACGTTTCTCCGGCCAGTCGAACGCGCCTCAGCCCAACTCTGAAGCTTTGGAAACATCGATTTCGTGCATAACCTTACGAAATTTTTGGCCACCCCAGATATGTTTTGCGATTTAGCATCTTGAGTCGGCTATGATTTCTGTTAATTAAGGTAGGTAGTTTCCACGACAGTTCCAGCCTTAATTAGTGGCGATACCAAGTGACTGGTGCCACTTAACGTACACACTGGATGCTTGTTATCAGACAGGTCCTTTTCTCAAGCCCCCTGCAGACGACAGACTTTTGGCCTGTATTTTCACTGCACAGCGTTTGAGTGCTTTACAGTGTTTGCTGGAGCAACTCAAATATAATTGCAGACTTAATCAAAATGTAAAGATGTTCTCTTGCTGAGCTAGCTGAGACGATGGCAAGCATTTTAGCACACCTTTTGCTCCACATACAGTTGTGGTTGTGTCGACATAAAGAAACATTCGAACTTTCTGAAGTAAAAGCATAGGACATTTACTCTTCGTAATATACCTAATAATTCGTGAAAAATTCATAAAAGTCCGTCCATAACTTTTTGAGTTATTGTAATGAAAAATAATAGGCAGGCAAAGAAAGAAACAAACAGTTGAACGGATTTTTACCAAAAGTTTATCAGCTGTTACTACTAACATACCTAACAATCCCTGTAAATTTAATAAAAATCCGTCCTCTTGAGTTACTTTTGTAACAGATAAACAAACAATGGACGCACAAACAGACCAACTCGACAATAACATAACCTTCTTGGCGGAGGTAATAAAGGCACATAAAAACAAGACCGAGGGCCTACTGGAGTAAAGAAATGGCCAACTTCCTCTACTCGAAAGGCATCTATATATAGTTTGCTCGCTTCGAGATTAATGATTATTTAAACCGGTTAGCTTTAACTTGTTCGAACTTCAAAGTTGGGGCTTCGAATTTACTATTTGTGTCAAAGTTAAGGAGTAAATCAGTATTTTTAGTTGAATAAGTCGATTACTCAGGAGTTTGCGAATGCGAGTTGCGGCTGGGATTTGATCCTAATTAGTGATGGAAGTGAACATTCAATATTGAAGTGATGAGCAATTAAAGAAGCTAATTGGATTGAATTAGTTCATTTAAAGCGGACGAATGGACCCATGAAAGATGTGTTATATATATAGTGGCCAATTTTTAATTTTGTTTTGGAAGTACATTAGCTGTTGTATACTTTTCAGCAGCATTAATTATTACAGTTTTTTTATATAAGCAGAAAATGCTGTTTTAAATATCCATGACTTCTTTGGTCTAAATTCTAACCATTTCATCAAGGCAGTTTGGAAGTAGTCAATTTCTTCTAGAGCGTCGCCAATTCTATGGGCTTGTCTGAGATTTTGTTCGGCCCATATCTTCGCCCCGCCCATTACCTGCCTACAGAGAAATCTCAGAAGTACCCGTAGAATTGGCAAGGCTCTAGAGCAGTAGTCTCAACCTGAGTTCGATCGAACCCCAGGGGTTCAGTGAGTCAGTTTCAGGGGCTCGGCGGTTTGGTTTACCCCTCTCGTATGATTCGTGACGTCACGCTGTGCTTACTGGTTTTGTTCTCTGAACACAGTGATTTTGTGTGCAAATGATACATGGTATAGTTTGCGCACTAATACAGTATCTATATGATTATATATATATATATACTTTCAATCTGAAGAAAAGCCAAAGCACCTTCTATGTTTCTACCAAGGCAGGTTCGATGAATGCATGCAAGGAACTTGAGGGGTTCGGTACCTCCAAAAAAGGTTAAGAACCACTGCTCTAGAGAAATTCAACCGCACCCAAACTTCCTTGATAAAATGGTCAGAGTACAGTAAGCCTCATGCAGTTGTTTCGTATTTTGACTTCACATGAACCAACTGAGTCGTACTAGATATAGTACAGTGGCTAGACTGCGGCTGTGGTAACACAACTGATGCAACAGCCGCACCCAATCTTTCGTCCTTGGTAATTTCACATTGCTCTCGATGCACTTTTTCTATTGAGGTTTTAATCCGTTAGTGAAGTAATGCTACATCAAAGCTGACGAGCCTGCAACTGGTACAGTCCCCTCAAAACTACGCCGTGGCTTCGAAACCACTAAATCTTCTAATTCAACAATAAACGAATATTTTTTCACAACTTGGCTTTTTACTTTGAACTATTTACTATAAAATTATGTTCATAAGTCCGTCTTCTATACACATCAATTTAGTGAGATTATCAAAATCCATAAAGACACCTCTTTCAGCTCTCAGTAAAGATCGAATAGTAATGCTATGCACAAGGCGCTAGCAGAACTCAGTGGTGACTCGAAGTGCAGTTCACGTAGTTTGATTCGTAAATGATCTTCACCTTATGTTTTAGTGACATCCTCAACCGAGGTCAGAATGTTGTGTTGCAAAAGTTGCAAAACGCTTGGTGCAGAGTAGTACCTACATTCTTAACTATGAGAACTACATGAATTTCTGTAACCAAACAGTACTCATTTGATTGAATATCTCTAATATCCTATGATAAGCAAGAAGCTAACTAGCCTACATACTTGTAGCAAATAAAAAACGAAAAATCCATAAGTTTTCCTTTATGCAATTTAGAATTTTTTCCAGTGCTTGCTGATAGTTTTTATTCGACAAGACGAAGAGGAAAAAGAAAAAAATCTAGAAAATAATAATAATTATCTCGGCCAAGAAAGTTATGTTTTTGACAGAGTTTGTCTCTCGGTTTGTCTGAGGCCAAAAATAAGAAAACTCAAAAAGTTACAACGGATCGTTATTAGGTACTTTAGGAAAAACAGATGATTACCTTTAGGTGAAGATCTATTCAACGATCTGTTTGATATCGGCTTTTTTTAATATCATAACTCAAAAAGTTATGAATGGATTTTCATAACATTTTCAGGCTTGCTGTGACTGTTACGATGAGCAACTGACTAAATTTTTGTGATGATCTGTCAGTCCGTTTCTCTATTTGTCTCTGTTTGTTTCCATGCTTGTCCGTACAATACGTTAACCGAGAAAGTCATAAGCGTATGAATCTTCATGAAATTTTCTGGAATTGTTAGAAATATTCAGAGGCATAAATGACCAAATTTTCGTGAAGATCGGTTCGTCTGCTTGTGTTTGACTAATTGTTTGTCTTAATGTTTGTCAAAATGATACAAAATCTTACAGGCGGATCTTCAAGAATGTTACAGATGTGGAAAGGTACAATTGGCGAAATACTCGTGAGGATGAAAAATTTAAACTCTGGTTTTAGGACCAATTTAAATTTTTCGTTAATAAATGTCGCTTGGCGATTGTATACTTTCTCAGGGTGTTTCTCTAGTTAATTATCTACTCACTAGAAAATATTACTAGTTTTCTTGGCTTAGTCATTGTTGTAACATAAATGTTCAAATCGATGGAATTGGCCATGAAAGCAGCCCTTCACTTATGGAACTGCATATTGTTAAAAGGAATATATCATTGCAGATGGGCGGAAAATATGGGGTAAAATGAACAGCACAGGACTGCATAAATGATTTTATTTCTTATGCGGCACGACGTGAGAAGCTGTGCCTTCATGGAGCGGCTGCCTCTGAGCTCAGCAGGAATTAAAGACCTTGAATTTCCCGAGGCTTTAAGGACTCTCATTAACTAATGAATTCTAATCAGATAATGAGAGAAGCGCTGAAGACACAAGCCAAGGCTGGGCTAATATTTTCCAACCAGCTACCTTACGGCTGCGCTCAACTATATGTCTTACGGTGGATTCACAAGGAAATATTGTTTCTCCTTGAGTACCCATTATCTGAATGCTTTGTTGTGTTTTTGTAAGCTCAAATGTGAGTCTACTTTAACGTCTACAAAAAGACTGCAAGAGTCTCAGGTAAAATGAAGAATATTTCTTTAATGTCTGAGTGAAGTAGAACTGAGAGCAGTGTACACTTTCTGTTGGTCTGGACACGGCAACGCAGTTGAGCGCTGGCTACTAAGTGCGAGAATCAAAAGACTGTAGCATAGAACTGCCTACACACAATGGAAGGTCCTTCAGCGAGGAACATGTGGAAAATGCGATGAAAGATGTAGCTTTTGGAAGTCTGCCCTAATTTATTTTGTCTTCACATGTCTGTGGTTTTGATACATTAAAACCTTATTCAACAGGCCAGCATTCTTCTAGTTTATTACTAAATTCCATTAAAATGCAAAAACAGAATAATTTTCTTCTGGAGAAGGTAGCTATTAAGGTCATTACGAAATCTTCGTTATTTTAATAGTCAGTCTGAAATACCAAGAAACTGACCTGATGTGAACTGCCAATTGCCCGATATCTGCATGTGCTATTTGTTAATACAACCTATATCCGTGCGTGGCTGACTGGTCAGCATCAGCGAATGAAACTCCCAAAGTAGTGATGAACGACTGGACACCTGTCTTATCCGAGGATCACAAGGTAGCATTCTTGGCCCTGTCCTGTTCATCATGTCGTCATTTATATCCATGATCTTGATCCTAACATCTACAGTAAAATTGGAAAATTTGTGGATGACACTAAACTTTGCTATCCGGCGCTATCAGACTGCAACAGAGAAGAGCTCCAGCAAGAGCTTGATCGCCTCATGAAATGAACTGAAGCGTGGCACATTAGCTTCAATGTCGATAAATTTTCGGTACTGCACATTGTGCCAGAGAGCGTCCCAGTCCGGCTGAAGAATGACTGGCACAGACCAATCATCGATCGCCCAGCAGCGGTCACAAAGTAGACAAGAGTGTGAAATGGCAAGCAAAGTCCTGGGGTTTATTACCAGGATTCCAGGAACACAAAGTTCAGTCCAAAGACATAGTCTTTCTTTTATCCAAAGCATTGCTGCGCCTACATTTAGGATTTGCTGTTCAATTTTGATTACCGCATCACTACCAAGATATAGATTAAATGGAAAGAATCCCACCCAAAGCAATAAAACTGGCATTCCAGCTGCAAAGCTATCATGCCATACGAGTGTCGCCTTCAGGAACTTGGACTCAACTTTCGAACAAAGGCCACTTTGGGGCAGCAAAAATCAACATTCAAATGCTTAAATGACTTCAACGACGTCCATGCTACGATACTTTTCGACTTCTTCGTTGATGATCACCTTCGAAGCAATGCAAATATACTCTGGTATCAACATCTAAGAGCTACACTATATCAGCAGGTTAACACGTACTGTACTTCATATAGTGAACACTTGAAAGAGACTACTCTCAGAAGTTATCGTAACAGAACAGTCAACACGTTCAAAAATTGTTTAGGCAAGCAATGGGAGCGGCATCCACCACAACGCGGAACTCCTACTCCAGAACTCTCCAACTCTTAACGCTTAATTCTTATGAGGTCGCCTTGCTCCATTTACCTTCATATCTCTACTAACTTGACGTCTCCGAATCCCTCTGAGAATCTGCTGCCCTTATACTCAAGCTTGCACGGTCACCTGCTTGATGAGATTTTTGTTTTGATATCCAAATTTTATTTTTTTCGACATGATAGCAATAGCTCATAGAGAGCTGTGGTATGAGTCTCGGCCCCTCTATGGAAATGGGCCTGTTAGTCCGTCTACTGCTAACTGTCTAATCCCGTCTCGTTTGCTCCAGTGCGTTATACTGTATAATATCCCAGCACCAGCAGAGTTCATGTAACGTTATTTTTGTTACTCCAGCGCGTTATACTGTATAATATCCCAGCACCAGCAGAGTTCACGTAACGTTATTCTTGTAACCGAACACACTAGTGGGCTGTAAGTTTGATGGCTGACAATAATATGCAGAATAATAATTACTATTGGTTTTGTTTTGTGGGAAAAACTCATACTGAATAATGAAAAATGCATTTTAAATCACATCACGCACAAAACATTAATTTTTGACACAGAGATAATTTTTTTAGTTGCTGTTGAAAGGAGAGGGCATTACGCAAATCCAAGTAAGTTTTCCGTGTGATGCTTCCATAAACTATCCATTCTTTATATTCTGTGACAAGGATTCAAGAATGGTGCTGTTTCATTCCGCTTGTAAAGCTTACAGTAAATCTAATATCTGTCCAAGCAATTACACTTGGAGACTCAGATGTTTTTTATAGTGAGATGTGTATCCTGTCGCCTCTGCGTGTTCATGAACTGCACTTTTGAGTACATCTGACTTTTTTGCAAGTTTGCTAGAGATAAGATTCGTTTTTTTTATTATTGGTTTCAAAATATTTTTTATCCATCGTTGCAGTCTTTCACAACGGTGGTCATTTTCCGTTTCTAGTTTTGAATTTTGTAAACAACTGTCGAACAGTTGATTCCATTGCAATGTCGTCACCATGTATTGCGTAAATGCTTCGGCAAATTCTAGCAGCTTTTGTAATTATTGAGACGAGAAACTGCATTAGCACTCGAATCTGAAATTTCTCACTATCCGTATTTACCTCCAATAAAGGTATTTGATATGAGAGATAATGTTAATTTAATCTTGAACGAAGACAAATCATATACGTTTGTTAGGATTCATGTGGCCTGAAACATTTACTTCAAATATGGTCAGGACTTTCCGGCCAACCTAAGATATACCTAGAGCAGCTGTGAAAACCCACTCAGCACTGTAGTTAATACTTGTAACTTCAAGAGATGTTCTTTCAGCTCTACCAACCTTACAAATTTTCAAGACGGCACAATGTGATTTGCACTCTTCACGTGTGAAGCTCTCAGCCTGATTGTGTCAGGAGAGAGGGCATTCTTTACTGCAAGCTCGTGTATATTACCATGCCCCGAGCATTACTATGTTTCAAGTTTAAGATACCACTAGAATGTCCTTTACAGGTGCCAGCTCTCTCGTCCACCTCTCGCACATATGCACATATGCTATATGCTCCAATCTCGAGTGACGATCGCTTTCATTCAAGACAAAAATCTGACGACTGTGCGACTACTTCCATCGCAGACTGTCAACACGCAACTTATGCTCACAATACTGCGACATACTAATGGCCCGAAACTAACCACGATCAATACCTAATCGGCTTGTCTTTCGCCATAGCGACAGCTCCGTCTCTTCGTGGTATTAATAGCCCCAGATCTGCGGAGTTTTAGACCAGATCCAGTCTACATCAAGCGAACCATCCCCAAGATTGTCAACTTTGATGGCAACGTGAACGAGGCTTACTGCTTTCTTCCCAACTAATCCCAAATTCTCGGGAGGACTCAGAGAAGGAGATAATGAAGCCAATCCAGGGTTTTAAAAAATTATTTAAGGTACCTTCTTTTCACCCTCGTGACACGGCTGATTAACATATACCAGACGGTCAGGGGTGATGTCATATTGAAAAATGAAATATTAACCCCAGTAAATTTATAATCCACTGAGGAACCATAAGCTCCAAATCGTAATTGAATGTCATCGAATTTTAAGCTCAGTGGTAACGTTTGCAGTTAGTCGCTTTCTCTTCTAGACGCCAGCATATTTCAAACAGTAGTCGAAAGATCGTTTGCTTCATAAAGTCCTACCCTCAACTTGGGTAGTCCACTTTATGGTAAGTAAAGGTAAACTGGTATTCTATAGCTCACAGTCATTGCCATTTCCTCTAAACAACGTTTTAGTCGTCCAGTAGTTTTTAAAACGCGAATTGCAGCGCTAAATCTATAGCCTTATCATTAAGATCACTGTATTATTACGTACCGTCATAAGGCTTTCGTTGTCTTATGCACCCCAAACTCTCCTATCGATAGCACTTCTGATGATTTGACAGAGTACCATGGGAAATGAGCAAGTGACGTCATAAAATCCTAGTGCGTTAATAAGTACGTAGCTAGTTTACATTGTTTCTCCATCATTTCATTTGGGCCTCCAGAGTGCCCTACATGTCCTACAATCTTTATAGCTGCACAAAAATATATATCAGAGCATCTCCGAACTTTTTTAGCTCTATGATGGATAAAATTTTGAAAGAACGTTGGTTAAAAGACTGTGAAAAGATAACGTGAATTCAACCCGGCAAATTTCCTCATGTGTCACAAGCACTTTTAAAGTCAACTTTATCGTCTTTAAAATGCAATAAATCAAGTGAGTTTTATCAGGAGTAACATGGCATTCTGAAGATGGAATCCTATAACCGAAAACCTTCATGTTTTTGATTTATTCTTGTCTCCTACCAATGACCTGCTACCCTCTATAATTTCAAACCGCAGCAACAAAAAATGATTCAGATGCGTACATATGATAAAACGCCGAAATATGTAGAAGAACTTTTTTACCAAGATTTGTTTAAAATATTAAAGCATCATAGAAACAAATTACTTTTTTAAGCGAAGTAATATTAAAGCAAAAGTTTATATATAATACGCATAAGCAATACAATTGCTCGGTAAAATTAGAAAAAAGCATCAGCTACTATACGCTGCGCGCGTTACAGCAGTATAACAATAGAGTCGCGTCCGACTCGCGTAAACAAACTTACAAAAAATTGCCTAACCGTATTCCCCACACATTAACTGTCTTACGGAACGATGTTGTTGAAACTGGCGAATGTTAAATCCATAATTTTTCCAATGATGCTCTAGTTTTTACGATTAGGAGAGGAGGATATTAACGACGCGAACGCGCCGGCACAGCTTAGGGCAACATTTTACAGACACTGTCTGACCGGGTGCGTGCCTGTTACGGAAAAACACAACCTAAATCGTAACAAAATTTCATTCTTCAGAAAGCTAAAGAGATTCGTAGATGCTTTGATACATATTTTTGTGCAACTATAAAGATTGTAGGACATGTAGGACACTCTAGATGCCCAAATGAAGTGATAAAGAAACAATGTAAAGTAGCTACATATTAGCGTACTAAGTGTTTGTGACTTCACAAGCTCATTACCCAGGGTGCACTGCAGCTTGGCCCCTCCCCGTGCGTTAACTTTGTGAAGTCTCATCATCCTTGAATGTTGTCTAACTAACGTAGGGACATCGCACAAAACCCGAATTCTTGTTTCGGGGTGAAGCAAGAAATGTATTAATCAGAGAGAAACACAAATTCCTAGCTTCATGTCAACGGACGATGGTCGACAGTCATTGAGTTTCAGGTAACAAAAATCATCTGAAATTGATCAAACTTAGTTATGCTATCTACGAAAGGCTATTTTTCTTGAATTAGTGTTGTTTCTTGCCACAAAATGCATTATTTATAGTAGCAGCATGCTTCCGTTCTCAGCTCTAACACCTTGTATCGCTCGCAGATTCGATACCCGACCTGGCATGCGAGCTCTTTGCCGATCTTGGTGTGCTGACTCGGCAGTTGTGTGTACATGCACGGCTCTGTGGTGGAACTGCTTTCCTCAGAGATGAGGTTGTTGGGGGTCTCGGGGTCATTTGTTCCTTCCGTCAAATTGGCGCCATAGTTCTTGGTGAACCGAGGGCGACTGCGACTACACTTACTCATCTGGGGCCAGTGGGCCTATACCCGCAGCACAAACCAGTGCACGTGGGTTTCCCAGGTGAGGGTGTGGTCTAAGTTGACTTTACCTTTACTGCGAATAGTTTTTTTTTACGTTACTATGGATTTTATTGGCGTTTCATCAATTGGCAGCAGGGCCTAGTTGCTAGGAGAGGGCGGTTAAGATAACAGTGTGGAAAATGTTATACCCGTGTAAGATCATCCTCTGGTTATTCAACAACCTACTCTATATCCAACGCCAGACTCACTTAATAAGATCATCTTATGATAGGTTCCAGCAGACGCGCTCCTGACCATGTCTCAATCCTATTCCAGACCTTCCAGTTCAGAGAACCCCACACAACCTCCAGCACTCCGATTCGTCTCGGCACTCCGCCTAAGCAACCGAAAGCTCCAATTAAATCAGTTCGATTTTATAATTAAGAATTAATTCGGGAAGGTTGCTTGATATATCTTAGAATTTGGCGGGAAATCCTTTAATGTTAGTGGAAAGCGTAAGCTTATGGAAGCGAAAGTTTTTATAAGCTAGTCTAGAGTGGCTTTGTCTTACCGCCAGTTCCATCAGCAGATCAAGAGAGGACTGTTCTACTCGTTTGCCTTATCACATTATAACGACAAAAAATTAGATAATATTATAAAGTCCACAATAATTTTTCATTGCTCAGTAATTGTAATGAAGGGAAGATTTTACTGCAGCTCTATACTGACGATATTATTTGATAGAATATGTTAGTTACGTCTACAAAATGAGACTTCATAATATTTTGAAATGGCTGCAGATGTTGTACTTCAATTGCAGCATCTAACTGTTAGTAGACTGATTTGTGTATTTACTTTATTTTTCGTTATATTCACAAAGCAGAAGTACTCGTGAAGAACTGGTGAAAAATTAACAGCGGAACTGTGGGCATTTTCGGTATTACGTCTCATGAGATATAGTTCTTGTATGTAACAATTTGTTACAAGAAGTGCTGGGCGCTGTCCTACGGCAACAATGTGTACTTTTTTAGCGCTGTCCACCCTGTAGTTCTTATTGGGCAACTAAAATTTTTGCGGCCTATTCTGACCGTGCTGTAGGTAGTTCGGCCAGCGGCCCTACGTTCATGCAATAATGATTCTTTGTAAGGTAGAGACGTAGCAAGTTCCAACCATTTTCTATTGATAATTATTAATTTTGTAGCCATAAACTACACAAGTCACGGCTGTAAAATTTAGGCTTAAATATGGCAGCAGAGGTCATTGGTCGCCAAATTCCAAGAAAGGCTGCAGGGCTGAGAAAGCCAGGTGTAAGAAATTGGTGCCATGGGGTCGCTTCTCGCTCTGGGTATGAATGTTCTAATTAATACTACAGCAAGCAGATCCAAGTGCATGCGCCTAGTCACAGTGAGAGTATTGAACATACGTAAAATAATTGGCACTCGATCATGTCTTATTTAGAAAATTGTCGTAAGCTGGGTCAGTTAAAGTATAAATCTGGGAGACTGTTTACTTAATGATATACATTATGGTACTTCGTTTGTATATCATTTGCTTGGTTGTGACTTTCGTCGTCTTAGTGTCCAATTAATCCGTGGAGTATACTATCAAGTCTATATACGTGATTAGTCTAGTGAATTGAGGCAAGAGCCATTTTGCTTTCGTGTTCAAACAAGGTAAATACTATCACTATATAAGCGCACTCTTCTATGTAATCAAAACTATACTGTATTATCAGTCTAATAAGTCTTGNACTATCAAGTCTATATACGTGATTAGTCTAGTGAATTGAGGCAAGAGCCATTTTGCTTTCGTGTTCAAACAAGGTAAATACTATCACTATATAAGCGCACTCTTCTATGTAATCAAAACTATACTGTATTATCAGTCTAATAAGTCTTGTTAGTTTATGCATATTCAGCATACGGTATATGCTCCCAGCGTTTCAGACACACTAGCAGTGTCAACATGGCTAGTTCTCTTGAGTATCAGTTATATTGTAATTATGTTCCATTATAATCTACATTGAAGAAAGAAAAAATTGAGAGATTCGTTTAATGAATTCATTAATCTCCGTTAAAGGAAGAAAACGTGATTGATAGCTACATTTCACAGTTTTTTTTTTTAATAACATTTATTTTTGCACAACTACCAGCTTAGATATGCTATACAGTAAAAATGGATGTTGCATGCAAGATTCAAGCTGTGGTTGGTTCGTGATGAAGAGACCAAGATACAGCTACAAACAATGTCTAGCCACTTCATTGTGCCTAGACGAACCTGGGGTACAATATGTACCAAGCACTCTGCGTTTCAAGCTGTTGTTAATTTTTTTTTTCATTACTGCTTCTAAGTACAGATGTTACTATACTAGATACTGTAGTTACAGAAAATGGACAACTAGGAGCTATGATGCTGTAGTTTTTTCTATGCAGAGTATTAATCTCATATTAGCACCTACATATATAGAGACAGTGATATAACTATAATGTCTACTGTTGCTGAAAATAACTACAACTATTTCTATAAATAACTGTAAGGAATTTTCTTATAGATAGAGAATTATAAAATTTTGTTAAGACTCGCGTACTTGATGTATGAGCGTAACACACAGTATTTCGTTTAGTCTTTGTTAACTTTTGTTCTTCTAAGTCTCAAAACTACACAGTAACTTTTGTGTCTCACAGTTCATATGATTGCTCTAAGATAAACTCCCTGCCGAGATAAACCCGTGTGTTGAAGGAACCAACAATTACTGCATGACCATAAGTAGTGTACTATATATATATATATATAAATTAAATATGATTAATACATTTACAGTGTGTCCGTGCAGAGCAGTTAAGTCTCGGAAGTTCACGACAAAGACTCTAGCTGCCGCGATACTAAACTCTTAAGTGCCGAACTTTCTTCATGGGCTTGCAATAAAACTCCTTGCGAAACAGACCGCCCGTACGCCACCGCTTACAAGAGTCGTGCCAGCTATAATATGATTCTAATGCACCTACTGACCTAGAAAATTATTCCTTGTATCATTGAAAATGTAATGTCGGTGACGTGCAGATGGCGCAATCCAAACGAAAGTTAGGGCACATTACATTGGGCTTCAGAATTAAACCTCTAGTGCTTGACTTATTCGAAACTTCAGGCAGGTGTGCTGGCCTTGACCCGTCGAATTGGGTTTCAGATGTTGACCCTAAATCGGTTTCTCCTGAGACTTTTGAGACTTACAGAAACGCAATCTTGCTCTCTAAAATGCAGTTTGAGCAGGTTCAAATTTATCGCGTCGCTTCTAAAACTTGCGGTAAGTTTCAGAGTGCTAAATCCAACGCTTGTATCTCAACTTTTCATTTTCGAAGGCTTACTTTCGGCGCTCAATCGAACACGCCTCATGTGCTTAGCTAAGACATGAATTACCCGAGGTGAATATTCGCTCGCTGTGCCTATGAGAGAAAACTACAACAATAACGTCTTGTTTTGTTTTCTTTTCAGAGCTCAAGTTGTGCCCCTAATGCCGGAGCTACACTAAACATTCGCTCACTCAACTAATGAGCGGATGTTCAGCTCGCAAGTGGTTCAGGTTAAACAGTTTCCTGGTGTATCGTGGGTACTGATTTCCTCTGTGTAACTGAGACGGCAGACGAGCTGAAAGTTCGTTCGTTAGTTGGCTGTACGAGTATATTAGTGTGACCTCGGTTTACCTCTCACCCGACCTCGCACCACCCCTCCCCCTCCCCTGCAAATTCGCAAAGGTGGATGGTTGTTAGCTGTGCCCTGTCGGCGGCTGAATCCGAATGCATCAGCTGGCTGCCATGCTCATAGTGAGGTTAGTTTGTAAAGTAAGGAGAAGTCTTTGTTTGCTCTGTAATTAAAGCCAATTGTCAATTGCTGTAAGCAACCAATCCCAGAATACTCCAGCTGCACCGGAGTAGTGGATAGAGAATTGAATTCCTGGATCAAAGCTTTGAAAGTTGTTTCTTTTCTGCTCCTTCTGTTTTTTGTAAGCTTGCTGCGTTTTGTGTAATTATTGTTTTCTTGCGAGAAATAAAGTTCTGGTCAAATATCATGTCCACTATAAGCAACTGCAATTTTCGGGTCATTTCGGCAATTTTGTCATTTTTTCCTCAGCCTCGTACCTACTGAACCAAACAATCTCGCTCGACCGGTAGGGTATGAATGCTCTGCCAGGAAAAGGTCCAGCTGTGATCACCTCATGTCCGCATTTTTTTTTTTTTTTTCTCTCTCTCTCTTTTAGAAAAGAATATGTCAAAGTTCTGGGCTTAGGCTATAGCTTGACGAGATGTTAATACGCCAACTGACGAAAGGCGCAGCAAAACGTGTGCAGTAGCACTTGTACATACAGAAAGTGTGTAGTAACATTTTAACAGTTGAATTTTACACTCAGAGACGCATAGAGAGAAATTTTACTAAATGAGGGTAATTGAATATAGCTAATCTTATCACGTTGACATTCATTTTGTACAATGCTTGCGAAATCAGTGGCCAATAAATTAAATGGCTTCTTTAAGTTTGTTGTGCTTTCTAACGGCGGGTAATTAGCAGGCAGAAGAACCTTCGATTGGTGTGACGCTCTGTTGTTTGTGTCATAGTATTTTTTAGCCAAAGCAAGATCATCGGTCTGGCGCACGCCTAGTTCAACTTGATCTCAGTGGAGCGTTGGCTAAGGTCAACAACGAAGGTATATTTTACAATTGAAAATAGTTTAGTGCAGGTGAGTAGTACTATTAGTAATTTGAAATATTTCTAAGCCTAATTAGGCTGTGTCTGTTGATACGCACGTAGGTGAAATCATCAGTATTGTTTTGTTCCTCGGGTTGTTTTGTTCCTAGCGTGTTGCAATAAACAACGTTCTTGGTACATCGCTGCTGCTTAAGCCCCTATCACACAACACTGCTGCGTGCGGTGATAAATGTCACTGCTTCCCGTCAAAACTCGCAGTGAGCAATGTTCACTTCTTCAGCGCGATCACACAGGGCACAGCTGCCGACACGTTTCACTGTCACTCAGTGTTACTCACACTTCATTTACAGAAGATAGTTGTTTCAAATTTGGGTGAATGCGCTTCGCTCCTTAATTTCCAGGTTTGTCACGTCAAAATTACGTCACGCCACTGGGGAAATATCAAAGATTCCTCGCTGCAACAGTGGCGTGACGTAATTGTGACGTCACAAACCTGAAGATTAAGGGACGTAGCGCATACACTCAAATTTGACACAACTATGTTCTGTAAATCAACTGTGGTGTTACTCTAGACATGTGGTAGTATCATTCAACAGAGAGCGCATTCGCAAACATACTTGCAGTGCGAAGGCTAACACGCCACTGGCCCACTGCGGCACTGCCCGGTGGAGCTATCGTTGTTCGCGACGATTTGTGTGCGTGTCTGTGTACGCAGATCGTGTGCTTTTGAGCGGCGTTAAAGTTGGTGCGCCGCGCTGCTCGCTTTATCGCTGATTAAGTTAGGTAGGTTAGGTAAGGTTAGGTTAGAACGTTAGGTAAGGTTAGGTTAGGTTAGAAGGTTAGGTAAGGAGGTTAGGCAAGGAGGTTAGGTAAGGGTAGGTTGGGTTAGGCTAGGTTAGGTTAGCCTAGGTAGTGTTTATTTTAGTGAAGGTGCGCGCAGGAAAGCTTACTTGAACGCAAAATCGTCGTGAACAACGATAGTGCTGCCCGGTGACTGCCGCTCAGCGCTTCAGTGAAGGGGATGAGAAGGAGCACGTTCGTTCTCGGTAAAAAGTGACGGTTTCACGTGCCATTGACATAAAGGAGAGCAAAGCACGGCTAAAAGAGAGCAAATCGGGAAGCAGTGACATTGATCACCGCACACAGCAGTGTTGTGTAATAGGGGCCTTAGGTACATTAATGACACTTCAAAAAAGAACTTATCAAGTACAGCGACGACTCCACTTTGCGGCGATGATGCTCTCCCCGAGGCTATGCACTGGGTTGTTGCGAAGTACTAGAATATAGTTTCTGACGCGGATCAGTGTTTGGTGCTCAACCATGAGTATGAAGCTGAATGTGGCCAACACTAAATCTGTGATTTTTGGTCGGTTTCGGCGACACAGCGCTGCAAGGTTCCAACTCGCTACTGTATGTATACATATATATATAATACGTGTCTTCTTTGCTGAGAAGGTTTTTACACTTGAGGCTGATGTAAGGCCCCTGGTCTCTCATCTTTCTAGAATGGTGGGGCTCGTATGAAAGGCCAATGCGTATTTGGCATTAGTGATATATTCCGAAGCTTATGCTTTTTTTTCGCGTTGCGCCTATTGGCGTATTGACCTCTGTATCACTTCTACCGTAGCCGGCTTACGGACTTTTGTCTGCTAGGCCCACCTTTCTGGCCAGTCGATGGTGTGCCCCGGCTGTGCTATCGTCGTTCACGACCGATTTGTGTGCATGTTTGTGTACGCCGATCGTGTGCGTGTGAGCGGCGTTCAAGTTGGTGCGCTGCGCTGCTCGCTGTATCGCTGATTAAGTTAGGTTAGGTTAGGTAAGGTAGGGTTAGGTTAGGTAACGTTAGATAACGTTAGGTACTGTTAGGTATGGTTAGAAAGGTTAGGTTGGGTTAGGTTAGATAGTTAGGTAAAGAGGTAAGGTTAGGTAAGGGTAGGTTAGGTTAGGTTAGCCTAGGTAGTGTGTATTTTAGTGGTAGCGCACGCATCAAAGTTTACTTGAGCGCGCAGTGGTCGTTAATGACGATAGTGCAACCCGGATGCTGCTATGACTGATATATATCTTACAAACGCAGCGTTGCTAACCTATGCATGACTTACAAGGAATTAACCAATGAGGAACATTCATAGCAGTACTGTTTTGCTCTCTCAAATAATTCAGAGGAACACACATACGTGTTCTCGTTGCAGTTCATCCTTTTATGTTGGTGTTTAACTATTCCATTCGGTCTGTATTTTCATCTCAGTCGGTTTTATATAAAATACGCTGTATGGTTCTGTGTTTGTCATTGATTAAATTAGTGTCTTCTTCATAAATTGTGTTGCACCTTCAACTGATCTGTGGTTAACCCATTGAATTGCTTGAGTGCCGCTACCAAGTCGCACATATTATCTGCTGATGAATTTCTGAACAGTAATCCACAACTAGAGCACTCTGAGAGCGCATACCTCCGCCAAGCAAGGCAATGGTTATGGAAAATTAAAACTGGCCCTGAGACCATGGTTTTCCTTGTATCAACACCGAAATCTGATCATTTGTGCTATTCATGAGTGCTAACAGTTTCAGTAATCTTTTTAAGATCCGTTCATAACTTTTTGAGTTATGCTGCTAACAAAAATTATGACAAACATGGGTCAAACATAGAAACGAACGAACCGATCGGCACTAAAATTTAAACATTTATGTCTTTTAACATTACTAACAACACCTATAAATTTCATAAACGTCTATTCATTATATTTTTGGTTATCGTGCTAACGAAGAAATGAACACAAAAAAATTTGGTCATTTACTCTTCGTGATATACCTAATAACTCACGTAAGTTTCATAATAATCCGCCCATAACTTTGTGAGTTATGGCATTGAGAAAAAATAAGAGTAAACAAACGAACGGATGGACGGGTCTTCACCAAAAGTGTATCATCTGTTTCTCCTAAATACCTAACAATCCATTAAAAGAACTAATAAATTAGACGTAAATAATAAATGTAAGCGTTTCGGGAATCAATCCCATCCTCAGTACAATCTGAAAACCAAAATAATGATGAATTTTAATAAGTACAATCTACACTTTATAAATACACATGGGGAACATAACACAAGGTAATAAGGTAAAACGGTAAAAAAAAAACGAAAAGAAGGGCTGAACTTAAGATTTTGCCGCCCTTCTTTTCGTTTTTTTACCGTTTTACCTTATTACCTTGTGTTATGTTCCCCATGTGTGTTTATAAAGTGTACATTGTACTTATTAAAATTCATCATCATTTTGATTTTCAGATTGTACTGAGGATGGGATTGATTCCCGAAACGTTTACATTTATTATTTACGTCTAGTTTATTAGTTCTTTTAATGAATTCCTGAAATTACACTATGATTCATTTTATAGCAGTGACCTTGGCCCTTTGTTTTTTACTGAAATCTACGCTTTTAGTTACCCGTTCCTATGAAGACCTAACAATCCCTGTAAATTTCGTCAAAATCTGTCCATAGCTTTTTGAGTTATCTTGATGACAGACCGACAAAAAGACAGACAGAGACGGAGAGGCAGACAGATGAACGCGACGAAAACATAACCTCATTGACGGAGGTAATTAGCAGTCATCCTAGCTAGAAATTGATTAATGATGTTTAAACATAGGTACATTGTCAGTGCTATTTTCTGATTATAATTTTTACCAGCCCGACTAATATATAATGTACCAAACAGCTCTCTCCTACTCGGTTGAAGCTTCATGTGTGATGCAAATAAGCGTTAGGTAGCGCACTTATGGAAATTTTTATATGGTTTTCCAAATTTCACTAGTTCCAAATCAACTGCAACGCAAACTATATGCGCTTTTTCGAATCATGCTGAAATTTTTTCCTGCAAAAAGCGTTGTTTCCAAACCGCAGTACTCCGCGTGCATTAACAGTCTTGCAGTCGTGTTGTATATACACGTTGAGGCAAGCAACGTTATACGGTCAGAGCACAGGAAGACGTGTTGATTACGAGAAAAGACTCCTCTCAGCGTAGTATAAGTTTGTACTAAGTAGCACATCACAGTTTTAAAATATGATAATGGTTTTCTACGAATCAGCACGCTTTCCCGTATACCTGTCGGAAATACCAGCATGGGAAGACTTTCTGGTTTTAGCAAAACCCTTTTCATCGGTGTTCACAATTCTAACCACTATTTTTATTTCTTATTACATTGCCAGTACTGTGCATTAGGGCAGTTTGTATCACGACCTTGAACTGAACAGCC
This sequence comes from Parhyale hawaiensis, assembly GCA_001587735.2. Taxonomy (NCBI): domain Eukaryota; kingdom Metazoa; phylum Arthropoda; class Malacostraca; order Amphipoda; family Hyalidae; genus Parhyale; species Parhyale hawaiensis. The sequence goes on from LQNS02278154.1 coordinate 1,741,616, forward strand.
ACTACCACTAATATAACTAAACGTTGCGATCCGTCTTTGCTTAGTTTTAATAAGCAAATATCCTTTTAAAAATACTGGCCTGCATTATATTCTTATTTCTTTCTGCAACCCGCAATTCTTGGCAGACGAGAAAAGTTCCCAAAGTCTTTAGGAATGTCCGATTTAATTGGAACGCTGATGACGCTCACCGACAAAGAATTATCTCGCTCCAAACTTTCATTCTCTCAAGTTTTTCTACCAAAAA
>LQNS02278154.1:1741935-1758013 GCA_001587735.2 Parhyale hawaiensis
CATTCTCTCAAGTTTTTCTACCAAAAACTCTTTCGGTGTCCTTCATAAAAACTTTGCACGCCCTGCTGAGTGTCTCTTACGGAGAATCCAAAGAAAAGGGCATCTTGATATGGAAGTGAAACGCAACCATGCATAGAAGCGAGCCTAGGGACTTGGTGAGACGAGGTAGAGAGTCAGATCCAAGTCTTGCAGGCACCCCAACATCTAGATTGCAGCTCCCGGCAAATTGTGATGCGATCGTCATTTGAATAGAATGTGAGGAAATTTTAGGTAAAAAAAAAACCGTAAGGAGTGAATTTCAGTATATTTATAGTTTTAAAATGAGTTCCACTTGAACATTAACTGCTAGGTAGGTATCAAGAGAACCTTTCGATATCTCTTAGCTTTCAAAAAAGCATTAATCGTCGTTCTTCCGTAAACCGAATAGAGATAATCACATCCAGTGAGGATATATGTAGTCGACTTGATCTCACATCTCAACTGAGAAATCCACTCCCGTTGATTCGCACTAGAGATATACGAGTATGTATGCCCGCTCGGCCTCGCAAAAGCGTACGGCTGCAGTCGATCAAAGATTGTCAGAGCAATGGCGACAGAGAAGGAAGACTCATGTGACAAACTCTGGCACCTCTCCTGATCGTCCCCATATTCGGTTAGGATGAGTACCTTTTCAATGGAGTATGTACGCCAGAAATGCTGACGCAGCAAGCCAACCACGACAAAAATTCACCTGTTTGGCGGGAGGTGATACGGAGAACTGGAGCATGGAAGCAAAGCACTCTGAACTCCAGTACTGTAAAGCGATGCTGTTATAAACATCCACATTTATGGAGGTAGCAGATACACGCTTCACTCTTTAATTAAACTGTAATGAAAACGACCACTTCACATGCTGATGAAACTGTATAATATTGTCTTATCTGCCCATGATGATACAAAATACTTGTATTTCAGAGACCTATGATATGAACAACAGGAGCTTCGGAGCTGCAAGTTTGCATTTACTCGTTACTAGCGTCTAGCGACCATCCACTGCATAAAGGATTGTTTCTTACCTCGCATTAAGTTACATTTGTCCACTGTTGCTTTCCCGACTTGCTGTTCCCTCAGCTGTGTGTTGGTCCAGTGTGGGAAGCTCCTCGTGCATAGATTCCACGTTTCCTTCTACTGTGCATACTACATGTACCTCCTTTCTTCTTTTGTGAAATTGCTTTTGCTGTGGAAACTGTGGCCTAAACTACTCCAACAGTAATAATAATACTTTAATCTGCACTTATTCTCAGGGTTACATTTGTACAGTTTGTTGTCCTGCCGTATAGGATAGTCTTTCTCCATCCCCTGTTGTCCTCCCTGCCAATCGCTTCCATTTTTTGTTCTTCAGTAATTCTTACTCATGCTGTATGCCCACTGTTTCCCTTTTGTGTCCCGTTCCGTTCCGAGTTGCCTTTTCTTTTCAGTCTTTTGTTATCTTAATTACTTGCCATGTTATTCCCTGTTAGCTATCTCTGTTCTCGTGCTGTTCTCCATCATTACTGACCGTGGTATCTTCTTCGTATCATTTTTTTTTTGTCTCTTTCTCTCAATGAACCGACACATCCATTAATTCTTATCTTTTCATTCAATCAGCTTTTATTCCCTTGCAACTTGCGATGTTTCTTTGTTGTTCAGTCAGTCTGAAACTGGCTATGGCTGCTCACGAAACATTATGATATTTAGGTACCTCTAATGTCATAAAATAATAGCTAATTTATAAGTTGATAATGCATAATAATAATTGCATTTATTTATACTAATGCTCTATATTGACATATGCAACAAGGGTTGTGGATTGAAGCGCTGGCATCTTACTGTATACGCCAAAAGTGTAAAATACCGAGTAGTTTTGGAATTCATTACCTGAAATTTCGAGTACAGTTGTAAGAATATAATCGCACCTCTTTGCAAATTACTAGTTCACCCTAACTTTTCGCCGGCAATCGCATTAAATATCAACTTCATCGACTAGTAATTAAATCGTACGGTAAAGCAACTGTACATTTACTGTTTGATGAATTTACACTCCTACTGCCGATTGTCATCCAAGTTTGCTAGAAAAGGTGGTTCGTCGATGTGCGTTCATACTAGATGATGTTGTGCCTTGTGATCTGGCGCATCGTCGCCGAGTTGGTGGGGTCTTCTGCCTTTGCTGGTGCTGGTATTGGAAGCTGTAAACAGAGCTGTTCTGTGATCTATGATCTTTTCTTTCTTTCTTTCTTTCTTTCTTCGCTTACTGGGCTGGTTGCATGGGGGTTTGTTAACCTTATGGAGTTTCCTCCGTTTCCACGTCGCCAATCTAGTGTATCTAAATAATAATATCTAGAGCAATCTGAGAGCGCATACCTACGCCAAGCTAGGCAACGGTAGCAAAAAATTCAAAGCTGCTCTGAAACTATGATTTTTAGGATCAACTCTAAATTCTAATCATTTGTGCCTTTTGACAGTAATAACAGCTGGTGCAATTTTGTTGCAGGTCCGTTCATGTTTTTTTCAGTTATGCTGTTACCAAACGATACGGCAAACATGGTTCACACATACAAACGAACGAACCGATCTGCACCAAAATTTAATCATTTATGTCTTTCAACATTACTAACAACCCCTATAAATTTCATAAAAATCCATTCATTTTTTTTAGTTATTGTGCTAACTAGCATATAAATAAAAACAGTGACAAACAAACGAAAAAACAAACGGATCATCACAAAAATTGGTCATTTACTCATGGTAATATACGTAACAACTCATATGAATTTCATATAAATCCGCCCATAACTTTTTGAGTTATGGCATTGAGAAAAATGAGGCAGACAAACCAACGGATAGACAGATCTTCACCAAAAGTTGATCATCTGTTCCGCCTAACATACCTAACAATTAATCCCTGTAATTTTCGTAAAAATCCGTCCATAACTTTTTGAGTTAGATCTTGGTGACAGACTGGCAGACAACCATACAAACAGACAGACAGACAAATAGACAGACAAAACCGATGAAAACATAACCTCCTTGCCGGAGGTAATAATAATAACCAGTCGATGAATATGCTATTCGATGATTTTACTGTTGATGAATTTACCCGCGATAAACTTACCAGCTCTTATTTGAGTTTGCTGCTCAATTGCTTTAACCATATTTCCTTCAAGGTACTGATAAATGCAAAGAAACCAACGCAAAGAAATGCAATTAACTCTTCATCTGCCTCGCCATACGAGCGTCACCTCGAGCAGTTTCGACTCAGCTCTCTTAGACAAGAACGACGACGTCCAAACCATGATATTCTTTGAGAGAGACGTTCACAACCGCCTCCTAGTGAATGGAGAAAAACTTAAACTTCGACAGTGAGTAACCGCTCAAGGTCAGCAGTTTTAAGGCCCAATTACACTGGGCAACAAACTGCTCCTAAAGGCTGTCACGGTTGCCGCAAGGAGCAACTGCCTACAGTTGCTGGGCGATTTCTGGTTGCCGTGTATGCTATTCCACTTATTCTATAGTGAACATTTAAAATAGACTACACTTGGAAGTTGTTAGAGCACAGACAGGCAATACGCTTAAAAATCATCCTGACAAATATTGGGAGCGGATGCTTCAAACCCCCCCTTCATGACTCGTCAGTGCCTAGCACCTAAATGTTTTGAGCGGCTGTTTTGTTTCTTTGGCTTTCTCTCCCAACATAACTCCTCGCCTCAGGGTTCTAACCAATCTACTGCAATTTGCCAATTTGTTCTCTTATCCCGTTTTTTTTATCTTGACATAACGGCAAGAACTCAAGGGAAGGGCGCAGTCTGGGCCTGTCCATTGCCAACTGTCTAATCTACTAATCTAATGAACTACGTACTTCTAACAGCATTCTAGTGTAACGAACTTAACCCAGCGGACAAGGTTATCTATCCATTTGATACTCTGACTTTTGTTATGCTGCTCATCACGTATTTATTATAAATTGCGACGTTCCCCTGTGGCTCAGACAAGCCTAAAACTAGGCTTTATACCGTCTCTGGGAATGGATCTCTAAGCTTGTTCCCTTATAGTCCAAAATCCAACCTAATAAACTAATTAACCTTATAAGTTTACTGTTGCGCCTATGGAGCAGTTACTCTTTGTGGTGCTACGGTGACGACCCTGGTCATGATCAGCCCGCTTAATCAACCTATTACATTTTCACGTGGGATGCTTCCGTGCCTCTGTAATAGATATTTTGTTGAAGATAATAGCACATGCCTCATTTTCAGCCAATCATCTGACGCAACATCGCCACCGAATTTTTGGTTAAACTGTGAACTGGTTGATTTAGTGAGCTTTAACTTAACCCATAATACATTTAGTTTAATCGAACGGTCCTAGTCGGGCAAACTTATAGTTTTTATAACTGCACTCTTCCACATGTACCAGCCCTACCTTTACCCTTGCTGTGTCTCTATTTATGCTTCCTATTGCACATTTTTCCTAACAACATTAGGAGCTCTAGGGGCGTCCGAAAATTCTGTTAGGGTTATGCGTCGGCTGGTATCCTCCCCACCAATTACCATATCTCACTAACCTACTCACTTCCATTGCTCTTATTCCCTTTCAGTTAGCAACAACTTAATTTCTCCTTCATATTTCTTGCTTTCCAAACAACTTAATTTGTCCTTCATATTTCTTGCTTTCTATGCTCTGTAATCTTCTCCAGTTGTTTTCGTATATCCTGCTACCCTATTCTCCACCTCTTTATTATTCTCTCGTTTGCGCAAAATTACGCTATCTACCCCAGCTACGCGTTAGTGACCTCCCTATCCTGGTGTCCATTACCCGTTGCATTAATGTTTCTGCTTCAATGAAGAATCGCACAGCTGTATCGCTCCCTCTGCTGGGCAATAAAGAATTGCCCTTCTGGTGCTAACTCTCTGTCAATTGTACTCTATCTAATCATTTTATATTCTGATTGCTCACAACTTACTGCCAATGTTTAAGCGAATCAGCAATAACAGTGCGGTCTTTTGCAGCTGAGTCAAGTATGACGATAACTGCCTCGCGCAGACTAAGAAAGAGCCTAAGAACTAAACTTGCAGTTGCAGTGAGATAATAAAAAAAAAAACATGCGTGCATGATTTCAATGGAGCCAAGAGCTTACCCAAATATTTTTCATTAATAATCTTGTTGTTATTCTACAATTATACAGTTCGAAGATTAGCTCAAGACCAAATAAACAAATAAGTAAGAAATGAAATTGGGATTCACTTAAAAATGAACTTGCAAAATTTCTTGCTAAAACTACGACTATTCGTCATCTCTTGGATTGTACTACTTATATAACTGCAGCGCCAATGACATAAAATATACTAAGAAACCTACTTTTTGTATTATAAGATGCATTAGAAATCTGTAACCTTCAGCGTTGTGACTTCACAGCAACGGAGCACTGTTATTTCGCACTTTTGTTTTATCAAGCGAAGGTTGACGAGCATAATAAGTCTTCGTTTATTGTACCCTGCATGGAGTTATTATTCGCGATGTGCCACTGGAAGGCGGCGTTTATTCCTTTAGAAAGGCGTCTTCATAATAAAAAGATAGGTCCTAGCAGTTTGGAAGTCAGTGAGTTAGCGAGTTTTAACGGACTGATGAGCTGATTCAATAGCAAATTAAATTCTATTTTTCACCATCTTATCTACGTATTTCTATTAAATAATAAAGTACTAGCGTTTTCAGCTATTAAGAATGTAAACGAATAATTAGTCTTCAATCGCACTTGTATTGCTAATTTGATTGTCAAAGATACCTTGGAACCGGAGGCTTTAATGATCAATTCTGCTAACCTATGCGATATTTTTATCACCCGCGAACGAAGTAAGAGAGGTGATAATGTTTTCGTTGAAGATTTAAGTATATATACCGGGCTTTGCAAAAGTCCTGACCTGTTTTAATAATTTGCTATCCGAAGTTCGTAAAAGCTTTTTTATAATGAAATAAAACAACATTTGTAATGTATTAGTTTATTATGATCCAAACAACATTGCAATTCAATAGGACCTCCATTGGCAGCAATTACACGCCCTAATCGTGGTCGGAAGTCCTTATATACATTACGGACGAAGTCCTTCCTCATCTGGGCCCACGTGTGGTTCACAGAGGCTTTCAGCTCCTGAATGTTGTTGTGGCAATCTTTGCATATTTTACTCTCAATATGCGGCCACACGTTGTAGTCCAGAAGATTGAGATCAGGCGACTGGGGGGGGGGGGGCAGAAGTCCTTGGGCAAGAATGTCATGTTTTGGTTCATCCAGTTTTGGACAGTTTTCGACGTGTGCGCTGGTACACTATCTTGCTGAAACACGTAATCTTCATCTTTGACGAATTTTCTGTTCCATGGTAGAACTTTTGTGGCCATGATACCCCTGTATCGAGCCTCTGTCAACCTGTAACCGCCCTTGAACCACACTGGAGGCATCTTCTCTCCATTGGAGGCCACAATGCCAAGCATCATCACAGAGGCCGAATGCTTTGTTGTGGAGACATAACGAACATCAGAGATGTCTTGGCCAAAGCTCACAACTGGATTGTTTTGTTTGTTGAAAACAGGATCCACGGTGAAGGTCTTCTCATCTGAGAATATGATGACTCGATTTCCAAGACTTTTCAAGTCGTTAAGAAGGCGGGAACATCGCTCTTGGCGCTTTTTAACTATATCAGCAGTTAGCAGCGGTCTTTTCTGCCGCTGTAAGCTCTTTCCACCTGCACTCCTTACAGCTCCTGACACGGTTGACACAGAAATCTTCTTCTTCGCAAATTCAGTCACTTTGTGTTTCGGATCATTTTTAAAGGATTCTCGAACATTCTTCCGTTGAATAACTTGTGGTCTGACTGAAGGTGGCCGATTTTTGAGGCTTTCTTAAGTCGGTTTTTGACCCGTTTCACCCTTGATAAACTGACATTTTGTAACCTAACAATGTCCACTTTCTGGTGACCTGCGCGAAGGAGAGCTGCTATCTTTATCCTTTTTGTTTCCATTACCAAAAATGTATGAAAATGAGCACTGTTACCAGTTATTATATTATCTAAAATAGTTTAGAAATGCTTCATTGTCTATAAATTTCATCAAGTCTTTGATATGAGTATCACACTTTGAAAATACAAAACAGGTCAGGACTTTTGCAAAGCCCGGTATATATGTGAATATATTTGTATATATATATATATATATATATATATTTGCCTGTCCACCCAATAAGTGGTCTAAGGAGTTGAGCAATCTTCATAAATTTTTGTAGGGAGTTTGGTGGGTTTACCTAGATGTGACCCATGCAAAAAAAACTCGACCTAGCTGGCCATAAAAAATGAAGGCGTTGAATTTTCCTCCACCGGGGCAAAATGGCTTTCACCGCGGCAGATCGTCTCACGACACGAGGCATCCCATTTTTCCTATGTTATTATTGAAAGATCTGCACGGGGCGATCAGCGTGGAGCTAACCTTATTGGACACAGCATCCATATGAGAAACTAGGACCATGCAGGCCATCAAACATGACTTCGTTGAATTTGCTCCCACCGCGGGTGATGGCTTTGCACCACAAGGCGTTTTAGTTATTTTTTTCAGAGACTTGCAACGAACTAATTCATCATTAGCAGGTAGTTTACCATCGCTGAAAACATGAACTGTAACTTCGTCTCAGAAATACGCAATGATATTACAGTGGATCTCCTAAAATATAAACAGAAGCACAGTCTCCATTTCGAGAGGGCTCTTAGTTTTAAGAGAGAATATTCTGCAACATGTCTGTTTCTTCTACGTGTGTAAACTATGTTCTTCAGCTAACACCCCAGAATACATGAAATTACACTGCAGTATGTGCTATCAAACAAGTTTTACTACATAATTCTGCTAGTCAGTCAATACGGCGGTGGCGGTTGCCACGATTTCCGTGAGATGGCGCTCTACAGGGTGTTTAGTAAATATCGTTACCATCTTTTTTTATTCTTATTTTTAGTTATTTTTATTCTCATTATTACCTCCGCCAAGGAGGTTATGTTTTTTTCTGGTTTGTCTGTCTCTTTGTTTGTCTGTTTGTATATTTGTTTGTCTGTCTGTCACCAAGATAACTATAACATTTATGGACGGATTTTGACGCAATATACAGGAATCGCTAGATATGTTAGGAGGAACAGATTATTAACTTCTGGTGGAGATCCACCCGTCCGTGTGTTTGTTTTCCTCATTTTCCTCAATGCCATAACTCAAAAAGTTAGGGACGGATTTTTATGAAATTTACATGAGTTGTTAGATATATCACGAAGAGAAAACGACCAACTTTTGTGATACTCTAGTTCTTCGTCCGTTAGCTAGTTTGTCATTGTTTTTAATTTTATGTTTGTTAGCACAATAACAAAAAGATTGTGAGTGGATCTTTATAAAATTAAAATTTATAATTGTTACTGATGTTAAAAGACATAAATGATTAAATTTTGGTGATGATCGGTTGGTCCGTTTGTGAGTTTGACTCATGTTTGTCAGAATGTTTGCTGGCAGCAGAACTCAAAAAAATATGAACGGATCTAAAAAAAACTACTGAAGCCGTTATCACTGTTGAAGGGCACAAATGATTAAATTTTGGTGTTGATACAAAGAAAATCATGGTCTCAAAACCAATTTTAATTTTTCGTAACAGCTGCCTTGCTTGGCGTAGGTATGCGCTCTCAGAGTGCTCTAGTTACTTAATGTTCACAATTTTTTGTAAGTTTAAATCTATGCTCGATATCGTTTACCTACTCTGCGCCGGCGTACGGAGCAAAAAAGACTCAAGATTGGTTAGCAAGCAATGTGACAGAAATCATTTCCAAGGAAGAATGCCTCCTTCATCTCCAGACCTTAATCCCCTTAATTTCACTATCTGTGCCTTAGTGGAGAGTAAGGTCTCAGCTTTCATTACACTTGAAGCAAAGGGCAAATATTCCCAAGCTATGATTTGTGACTCTAGCAAAGCGTTCTCCAAGCGTTTGCTGCAAGTTATCGATACCGACTGATATAGTTACTAAATTATAGATATTCCGAGGGAATAATAGTTAAACATCATGTTTATTCTGGTTTCATTTGTATAATTCGATTTATTTAAGAAATGTTAGGAAAAAATTGTAGCGATAAATTTTGAACACCACTACCACAACATACGGTCGGTCTACACTTCGAAATTTTGCTTCAAAGAAAAGCTGTATCATCATAGAATGAAATTTAACGAACGGAAAATAATTGATGCAACGAAACCTTCTTTTACTTTCGCTGCTCTTCGTGGTTCTACTGTACTCTGAGGGATAAGTTATGCTCTCCCTTGTTGTCGTCTCAATTGGGGCATTGTGTTCTCAGAGCAAAGCAAATGTTTGCCGTAATATACCGGGTGTGTATGAAAAGTTTTAAGCGTCAGAAAAATTAAAAGGAAATGGATAAGAGATTTCTGATATTTTAGTTTTCAATGTTATTTCAACTTTTTTTAAAATCTCAATATATGGCAGCAACTCTTACAAAACTTTGTACTTTAAAAAAATATGATAAGTTTAACCATGCATCAACGGTTTTTATACAGCGATGATTAAAACCTTTCATACGCCTCCCCAAGTCAATTTGGCCACATATCCCAACTAAGAAACGCGCATCCATTGCCTCGTGCTGGCCCCAGCGGAGTGCACGACTGAGGTCGATTAAAGATTGTCATAACAATGGCTTCAAAGACGGAAGGTTCATATGACAACTGTGACCCTCCATCGACTATTTTTATTTCTTGCTATGGCAGTGACTTCTCCCCCCTTCTTCGTGTAGTGTGAATGTCATAAAAGCTGACTCTGCCATCCAAGTGGAGCCAAGAATTTTTCTCGCTGGCGGGGAGGCGAGCCCCGGGACTTCAGCGTGCCCTAGCATCCCGTTACTGCACCTACAAAGGAAGAATCAAGATCCATGATTTCTGAAAGATACTGTGTACGTCTTCGTTATTTGGCTTTCAGTATAAGTAAAGCAAGCAGTGCTTTCAATTCTGAGTATTCTTAAGTGTAGCAATCATCTGCAATATGGCCTAATATGCCCCAATCGGCCACCACTAAAGCGTTACGTGATTGCCATTATCTCCAATCTGTCCTATATTTCACCTATTGCCATTGAAGGGAAAATACGAAAGATACAAATAGAGTACTACGTAGACAAAGAACTGTTGGTGCTGAGCATGGAATGTTGATTCTTCTGTTAAGCCAGGTAGGTAGTGTCTTGGTTTTAATTAATTGGCATATGCGGATTCTTGCAGATTCTGTCTCCTAGTTGGTGACAGAGCAATTCTAATGCACATAATCTAATTGCTGACCAGACCAAGCTACTATGAATTAGAATTGTATTGAAGCACATCATTATGACATTCGTTATTAATTAGTTACTCTCTCTTCCGAGCCTTGTGCAATTCCCGCATTTCTAAATGTACTGTAACTTCGATGGTTTCTCTCATAGGGAAGCATTTGCATTCCGCAAAAGAAATTACTTCAGCTCGACTGCTACAGTCTCTGCGTAATTAATGAGATTTTATCACTGGGAAGTTTTTTTTATCTCTTGAGCAATCCATACAGACGTTTTGACTGTAACAGTGGCCATTTCTGGATCTTAGCTTCTGAAACGGCTACGGACTCTATTAGAAAAGCAATCCAATTACAATACAATCACGTAAGTGGAAGCGTTCAATGACAAATAATAACAATAAAGCTTAGGAGACTGTTGGACTGAGGAGCTACTTGAGTTGGACTCTTAGCCTATAAAGAGGAAGAACGTACTTAATATCTGATGCTTCGGACTATGCTGCTCCACGGGGCAATCTACCTTTTACTTGTCCATCCTCCAGTCCGCCTGTAATATCACTAAGACCGTCGTACTTTTGCCAGTTCCCTACACAGTCATTAGAGGTATCATTTTATTCCAAAACTGATGGACTTTGCTGTCTCTGAACAGCGATAATGTCACTTGAAGAGCTCTCTTGCAGTGGTTAGGGAGGCTAGGTTAGAGAGTAAGTTTCCCTAATTCAAGCAATATCGCGAATTTTATTTTCTAACTGCTTGAAAATCAGGCGTCACCAACAAAATATATTTCAACCAAAATAAATTCACCGGAAACGTTCAGTACCGTATCCTGGATTCCAGCAGTGACCCCACGAGAAGCAAAATATTGGAGAAATAAAAATTGAAAGTATTTTGGCCTCTATTCAGGGTGAAGTTTCAACTGCCACGACGAAATTCAGTGACAGAAAAGATAAGCGAAATAGATCATGCTTAAGAGGAACGAAAACTCCATCATAGAGCGAACCCCTTATTTACAACGCTACCCCGTCTCCTGGTCATTCAGTAGATTAATTTTCTCCTATCTACATCCTTCAGACGGAGAGACATACCAACACACAAACCAAGCAAGAAACAAACAAACTATCTGCTATCACATACTGGGTACTAAATCATTGATTAAAGCTGGGATAGACTAGCTCTGAAAGTTATCTCTTGAACTAACTAGGTCGCTTTAGGTACGCAGGGCTTACCGCATACAAAGAAAGACACAGCGCACCTCAAATCAACCACTGGAGCCAGTTGTGACGTCATCATTGTCTCTTGGCACGGCCGGAGATATTTAAATAGCACTGGTATCATGGATACGTACATACGATTTAATGCAAACCATCGTTTGTGATGTTACCGGTATCCGTAATTTTCTTGCAAATACTAAAAACTATTCTCGTTTAACTATATACTATAATGATAATAAATCATACCTTTAGGTTCACTGAAATTTCCTAATTGCGTCATTTGTATTTGAAATTAGAAACAATTTCAAGATCAATTTATAAATACAAATGCGGTATCAATTGTTTAAATCGTATCGGTAGAATTATATATTCCCTGTTTTAGAAGTGTTTTGAAGCGTTAAACAAAATCAGCATATACAATGTGGCGTGAGTTGTTTAAATTTGGACATTGCTAAGGTTTGTTTGTTCACCGTTTTTGCTTGCCAATTATAATACTTACAGCACTTGTTTACAAATAAAATCTAATATATTTACTATAAGTTATACTTAGGGCCTAAAAATCCTAGAAATACAACCGGTAAAGTGCACGCGGGAGTCGTAGATCGAGGGCACTACAGTAACTCCTGCGAGTGCCTCAAGAGGCCTCTGCAGCGAGACTTAATGGCTCCTTTGTTTCTTCGAAGAGAAATAAAACACTCCAATTATCTTAATTGCAACGCTATTCGCATAAATTTATGCAGTTAATGAAGCTTTTCAGGCGGGAGCACAGGCGAAGTGTTCATTACAGGGGTACTTCTAATACGGCTGCATTGGAGATTCAAATTTAGGTAAGTAGCCTTCAGCAATGGTTTTTAAATAAACTGCAGTTGCGCATGGCTAACACTTGAATAAAAATAAGCGGAAACTTTTGTCATTCCTCACTGAAGTAAAATACTGCGTTTCATTGAATGGCTCACCGAAATAAACCAGCTTAGTCTCAAAAAAGCTTATTGTTTTAAGTCCTAGAAAGGTCCTAATTGCTGAAATAGAAATGAAGCTTTGAGGAAAAAACAATATACAAAAGGCCACTTTCCGCAAAAATCACTTTTACGTCACATTGTATGTCCCAAAGTTCGCTCTATCTGCATGGAGACCATGTCTATTATGACTGTACCTACGCCACGGCCCTGGTTTAAAGTCATGTTTTACCAAGTGATGATCTTAACCGTATCTGAATACGGAAGTGCTAATCATGCTTCTTCTATCGATAATTGCGGGCGATTGCTTCATGCTGGTTCTCTAGCCATTGTTTTCTATGCTTGTGATTTTTGTGAGAGCAACTATGTTATTATGTGGCAGCCTTTTACGTGGGTTACAAGTCAACATTGTGGAGGTACTGACATTTTTCCGGTTATGTGGATTGTTATGTGGACTTCGTGCATTTAGGGATTTTTGCATGTTAATCAGCACTGTAGTTATGGACAAGAGCACAAGTACCCTCATACTTTTCTCAGACTGATTGTCTTTAGTCATTGGAGCGTAGTAACACGACTTTTCAACAGAAACGTGAGCGCACTGCGTGCCACCATTTATTTTATTTACATTTCCAAAGGCATCCTTCAAAGGCCGTAGCAGATTTACTACTCATTTGTTTCTACATGAAAGTAGCATGAGGTGGCTGTTTTGCAGAATAATATGTTTTGTTTTATTTTTGTTAGTTCCGAAGTTATGGTATTTTTAAAGTTCGGAAAACTTTAACCGCATTCATCCTTCTTTTTTTTTCTCTCTCTGTCTCTCTCTCTCTCTCTCTTTGTACCGCGTGTTTTAGATGCCTCATAGAATAATTGTTGTGTTTGGCTACACCGTTCGACTACAGACGTGCAAAGAGAAATTATACGAAGGTACTGTACCTATAAGNCTCTCTCTCTCTCTCTCTTTGTACCGCGTGTTTTAGATGCCTCATAGAATAATTGTTGTGTTTGGCTACACCGTTCGACTACAGACGTGCAAAGAGAAATTATACGAAGGTACTGTACCTATAAGGGTGTCTATTTCGCAGCAGATGGTGAACAAAAACAATATGAAAAAGCATTGCGAACAGACAGGTTTACGCACATCTGTGCTGTTTCTGGGTATGCAAGAAGGCTACAGTCAAATATTCATCTCTATGAAAATACATCTCAATATTTATATACTAATTTTGTTCACCGTTGGGGACGGATGAAAATTTCGTTCGAAAAAGTGCACTCAACAAAAGTGCCAGTTGGTAATTTGTTCGATATCCAAGTATATTCAGCTCTGGCTGGCAACGTCGTCGTTTAGTGAAGAGGAGCTGTAGTTTTGTTCTCTTGTAATGAATATGTTTATTTTTGGCAATAAGACACACAATGCAGAACAGCAGCTAAATCGCGCAAACCTCAAAAGTGCAAAAATCAATCAACTTGGCAGTGAAACTAGATAAAGCAGAAAGGAGACTCAACAAATATGGCATTCAACTGTTGCAATAAAGTCGCTAAGACCTCTGATGCGACGTATACTATAATTTCAAAATGTTCTCAGCATAGAAAGAGTGCCATCGATAATCCAATCTTTTTAGCCTCAACTTTTCCGGAACTCTAATTCTCAGCTTTGGATCGACTTTATAGATTTAATCGCAAAACGGTTCTCGCTTGGACGGCACCAAAATCGATGCTGTGTCATATGAGACGGCCGACTAGATGCTGTGGCACCTGAGACGGCCGACTCGATGCTGTGGCACCTGAGACGGCCGACTCGATGCTGTGGCACCTGAGACGGCCGACTCGATGCTGTGGCACCTGAGACGGCCGACTCGATGCTGTGTCATATGAGACGGCCGACTCGATGCTGTGTCATATGAGACGGCCGACTCGATGCTGTGGCACCTGAGACGGCCGACTCGATGCTGTGTCATATGAGACGGCCGACTCGATGCTGTGGCACCTGAGACGGCCGACTCGATGCTGTGTCATATGAGACGGCCGACTCGATGCTGTGTCATATGAGACGGCCGACTCGATGCTGTGTCATATGAGACGGCCGACTCGATGCTGTGGCACCTGAGACGGCCGACTCGATGCGGTGGCACCTGAGACGGCCTACTCGAAGCTGAGGCACCTGAGACGGCCTACTCGAAGCTGTGGCACCTGAGACGGCCTACTTGACTCTGTGGCATATAAGACGGCCGACTCGACTCTGTGTCATATGAGACGGCCGACTCGATGCTGTGGCACCTGAGACGGCCGACTCGATGCTGTGGCACCTGAGACGGCCGACTCGATGCTGTGTCATATGAGACGGCCGACTCGATGCTGTGTCATATGAGACGGCCGACTCGATGCTGTGTCATATGAGACGGCCTGCTTGACTCTGTGTCATATGAGACGGCCGACTCGATGCTGTATCATATGAGACGGCCTACTTGACTCTGTGGCATATGAGACGGCCGACTCGACTCTGTGGCATATGAGACGGCCGACTCGATGCTGTGTCAGATGAGACGGCCGACTCGATTCAGGGGCATATGAGACGGCCGACTCGATTCAGGGGCATATGAGACGGCCGACTCGATTCAGGGGCATATGAGACGGCCGACTCGACTTTGTGTCATATGAGACGGCCGACTCGACTTTGTGTCATATGAGACGGCCGACTCGACTTTGTGTCATATGAGACGGCCGACTCGACTTTGTGTCATATGAGACGGCCGACTCGACTCTGTGTCATATGAGACGGCCGACTCGACTCTGTGTCATATGAGGCGGCCGACTTGACTTTTTGGCATATGAGACGGCCGACTCGACTTTGTGGCATATGAGACGGCCGACTCGACTCTGTGTCATATGAGGCGGCCGACTCGACTTTGTGGCATATGAGACGGCCGACTGGATGCTGCTAAGAGCTCCAAGGGAGGGTCAATGCCCCAAGTTGAATAATTTATTCATCATGCTCCATGATTCTTACGGAGATAAAGGTCAAGTCAAATTGCCATTCCATGCTGGCAAAGCCACACGCACTGATCCGTGCTATTGACAGAGGCCCACTGGGCCCAGAGCAGTGTCCGGCTGCAGCCGACCACGGATTATCGTCAAGAGCTATAGTACACTCGACGAAACGCTCTTAAGGAATGACCTGTGCGTAAACTGAGATGACCTATGAAGTGGGTGGCATACAGTAATTAAAACAATGAGTTTCCTAAACTCCGGGTCCGAATGTATTACTAATTCAATTTTAAAGCTCAAAAGTGCGAAGAATATCAAGTTATAATACTCTTTCAAGTGTGAAGATGTATTTGATACTTTACACACAACGCCTGCTGAGCGAAGTGGTGTGACGGCGAGCATTTTAACACCTGTTTCGGTAATCTTAAGGGGGAGCTTCAGTTTATTTTAGACCATTTTTTAAAGAAATTTGACAGTAAATAGCTCAAAATTAACGGGAGCGATTTTTATCAAATTGCCCATCACAGGCACCATGGGAGGTCTTTAGCAGGTTTCTCCACCTGCGACTTATCACAGCGGGGGGTCGGGGGGGTGG
>LQNS02278154.1:1820207-1851927 GCA_001587735.2 Parhyale hawaiensis
CTGAAGCCTAACAATAAGAATCAAATGCTATAGGAAGAACAGAACGGCTGTGATGTACACTGGGGCTCCAGTTAAGCTGAAGCCTAACAATAAGAATCAAATGCTAGGAAGCACAGAACGGCTGTGATGTACACTGGGGCTCCAGCTAAACTGAAGCCTAACAATAAGAATCAAATGCTAGGAAGCACAGAACGGCCGTGATGTACACTGGGGCTCCAGCTAAGTTGAAGCCTAACAATAAGAATCAAATGCTAGGAAGCACAGAACGGCTGTGATGTACTGTACACTGGGGCTCCAGCTAAGCTGAAGCCTAACAATAAGAATCAAATGCTAGGAAGCACAGAACGGCCGTGATGTACACTGGGGCTCCAGCTAAGATAAAGTCTAACCATAAGAAACACTTGCCGCGCGATGTCACCGCTCGTTTTGATTTAAAATGCCACGCGCAGCCGGCAAGAAAAACTGCGAGGTCTTGGGCTTCAAAATTACTTGGAAAAGAGCAGGAGACTCTGCGGGTTAGGGTGGCGTGCGGTCACCGATTTAGTATTAAAAAATTATGTTTGCCCCATTCGTATCTAATACACACATGTGCTTCCGTTTCACAACTAGTGTTTGTTTTAGGAGAAGTGAAGTTTAATTGACGCACGAAAGGGACAATCTTTCCCTAACTTGTACCCAGTTATTGAAAGAGTTTTTATGCGTACATACCGCAAGAAAAATGAATATTAGCAAATGAAAACGCGTTCATTCACAAAATTATATATTACTAAACGGCCAGTGACTCGTTGGGTCGCCCTCACTATCGTCTTCGCTTTCGCTAAAAAAGTAGGTGTTATTTAACTAGGCATAGACCACCCGTTATTAGACTGTCCTCTTCTGCCCGTCGAGGAGCGGCCCGTTCGGTTCACTATCAACGGATTCTTTGCTTCTCTGACGAATATTCAACACCCAGGTTGTAAGCGAAGTCAAACTAGAGCACTCTGAGAGCGCATACCTCCGTCAACTAAGGCAATGGTAACGAAAAATTCAAATTGGCTCTGAAACCATGATTTCTTTGGGTATTTCTTTTGTATCGACTCCAAAATCTAATTATTTGTGCCTTTTAATAGTAATAACAGTTTCTGCAATTTTTTGAAGATCCTTTCATAACTGTGTGAGTTGTGCTGCAAACAAACATTAAGATATACATAAGTCAAATAACAAACGAACCAAACAATCTGCACCAAAATTTTATCATTTATATCTTTTAACATTACTAACAGCTCATGCAAATTTCACAAAGATCCATTCAGCACTTTTTGAGTTATAGGGTAGCAAACATTATGACAAACGCAACTCAAACAGAGAAACGAATCAGCCGATCTGCACCAAAATTTAACGATATTTGCCTTTTACATTATTAAAAACTCCTGTACATTTCATAAAGATCCCTTCAAAATTTTTTGAGTTATTGCGTAACAAACTTTATGATAAACACAACTCAAACATTGAAACAAATCAACCGATCTGCACCAAAGTTTAATCACTTATGTCTTTTAACAATAATAGTTATTCCTGTAAATTTCATAAAGATTCACTCAAAATTTTTTGAGTTATTGCGCTAACAAACATAAAATCAAACACAACAACAAACATACGAAGGAACAAACAAATAATCACAAAAATTTGGTCATTTACTCATTGTGGTATACCTAACGACTCATGTAAGTTTTATAAAAATAAAAATCCGGCCATAACTTTTTGAGTTATAGCATTGGGAAAAATGAGGCAGACAAACGAAGAAACGGATGGACGGATTTTCACCAAAAGTTGATCATCTGTTTCTCCTAACATCCCTGCATACCTAGTAATCTTTGTAAATTCTTCAAAATCCGTCCATAACTATTTGAGTTATCTTGGTGACAGACAGAAAGACAGACAGATAAGCAAACGGACAAAGAGACAGACAAACGCGACGAACACATAACCTTCTTGGCAGAGGTTCTTTTTCTATGTTACGTATTTCAGTTGTATTGCCCATATAACAGATGAATTGATCATGCCCGTTCTTGAAGCCGAGCTCAGTTTAACTTCCGTATCACAGATACAATCAAATTAAAGAGCTATCCCATGGAAAGAATGCGGCTGTGCCCTAATCAAGGAGGCTCTAACAGAGGCCCGAGCCTAGTCTATTGAATTTCTTCCCGTCTAAAAGTGAAGAAGCTGTGTCAAACGAGACACAAATGAACAAGCAAGCAAGGTTCACAGAGTTTTAGTATAATATACATAGATAGACATACGGGACCCGTGGGAATTCCACGGTTTTCTATTGTTTTCTCTTTTCCAACGAATATATTAAACGCTTTTATACACAATCTTAGTTTATACCTAAAGCACGACCTACGACTCTTAAGTAGCCTCTTGTACATAGATGTCGGGTGGTCAAGCACAGCTTTTGTCGATGTTATCAGCATACAGCTAACTCGATTAATTCGGTTACCCTGCCACAGCCCTGGCCTCATCTTGCACACTATTAACTTACATCAAAAAACTGTGCCAGTTTCAAACTGTTACAGTTTTCACACTATAATAACTGCCAGTGGTAACCTTTCGATCATCTTGCTAAGTACTGAGTGAGTTCCAATTTCAGAAAGATTTTATGCTTCTTTTTTGCGGTTTGGTGAAATATGTCAGACCATAGAGCTCATGTGGTTAGGTGAAGTGTAGTCTATGATTAAGGTATAGTCACAGTCACGGAAACACAATCTAATTCGACGGATAACACCAGAGAAAGTCGCACGTGAGTATCTGACTTGATGCGTCTCATTTTCTATAACATGCTCCTCTTATATTGCACCTTGTCGGCCATAGCACATCTCGTGTACTCTGACACACTTTGCTAATCAAAATACGTTGCTTACCAAAATGCACGTATCACGTCTATGATACACATGGGGTGTTGCTCCATTGAAAATAATAGATTACCTTAGGACTGAGACGTAATTAAGCCCTCTGAAAGCGTTTCCCTTCGTCCCGTTTGCTTCCTTGCACTTTCATGCCTACTTCTGTTGATGGTGATTTATTCTAATCTTCTTTTTCTATGTCGAATTCCTGTTTATCTTCTGGTGGGAACACGCTCATCCATGGGCTCCGCATTTCTGTGGACCTACTGTACGCTCCTTCTTCCTTACTCTGGATGCAAGTCTTTCTGAGGAGACTGAGGCTCAACCTATTCAGTGTAATAGTCTTTCATTTTGAATACTAATAACCAAAATTCAGTTTCCTTTTACTTTCTTGTTACTAATTATTTGGAAATATTCAATATGTTATGATGTGATTTCGACTTTGTTAGCGTATGTTCACACTTTTATTTATCTATGGAAGTGGAAAACTTAGCTGCTGAAAAGTATTCACATTTCTATCTCGAAATAGTCGTGCAGATCTATAACAAATCTCCTTATTTCATTGATTGCTTCATATGGAAATTAACATTCATCTCAGGCGTCCATGTCACCAACAGTTGTTCAGGAATTAGAGGTAGTTATTTCCTTTATTGGGCTTTCCTTCCTCCTGTGCAGTTATTATCTCAATGCTCGGAGGTACAGTACCGTCCAAAACTAAGGAACAAATTTTCAAAACGACATAACTTTTTTCTAACCATGCCAGGCACTTCTTCTTCTGCACACTTTCAGTCAGTAAGATGTTGATTATTGTGTTAAAATTTCAGACATGTATGAAAGAAAATAAAAAAGTTTTAAACGGAAAGCTTTTCTCTTGAAATTTATTACGTCCAAAACTTAAGGACAAACAGAAAATGCATTTAACTCAATATTTTACTAGAAATATTTAGCAAAGTGGTGGTGAACAATCATTATTTGGTAAATAGTCCCTTGCTTTCGATTACAGCTGCACATCGTCGACTACATGATCGAATGAGACTCTGCCAATGTTCAACAGTAATTTTCGCCCATTCCTCGTGAAGTTTCATCCAAAGATCTTCCGTATTGATAGGGCTTCTTGCCATAACTTTCATCCCAAGTGTTTTCCAAAGATTCTCGATTGGATTTAGGTCAGGACTTTATTGTGGCCAATCCATAACTTAGAGACCTTGATGCTCAATGTAACTCATGACACGACTGTCTTTGCCTTGAGCCAGGGGGCATAGTCTTGCATGAAGATAGGACTGGGAACACCTGAGTTTACAATATTAAGCACGACAATACCATCCAAAAGATTTTTATACACCTGAGCATTCACACGGGTTTGCAAACGAACGAGAGGCGATGTCCCTTCACTAGAGAACATACCAAAAACCATCACGCTCCCACCGCCAAACTTAACAGTCTTCTTAGTACACTTTAAACTTAATTTCTCACCTTCATGTCTTCTAACAAAGGTGTTACCGTCATTACCAAACAAACTGAACTTGCTTTCATCTCTGAAAAACACTCTAGCCCAATTTTCATGGGCCCAGTTAACATGCTTGTTTGCAAATTCTAATCTCTTTTTCTTGTTCTTGGCCCTCACAAGCGGTTTCTTCTGTGGGCGTCTTGCAAATAACCCTATTTCTTGAAGGCGCCGAAAAAAGGTCTGACGTGAGACATTTTGTGTCATTTACTTCCCTACTTATTGCAGCTGCACTTGAAGCGATCCTTCAATGACGTACGCTGTATGGCTCTGTCCTCTCTAACTGGCGTTTTACGGGGCCTGCCGGCTTTTTAGGGGCACCAATGCAGCCGGTTTCATCGTACGACGTCACTATTCTGCCCACAACACTTTTCGAAAGGCTTACCTTCTCAGAAATTTCTATAATAGTGAAATTATTCATGTGCAACTTGATGATATCATGTCGCAGGATATAATCAACTTTTCGACGTGGTGCCATCATGTAACGAACAGCAATGTTTACAAATGGCAGTGTCAAACTTTGTCTTCGATGTAAATAAAGCAATACGGACTGAGTAAGAAATTAACTTATTTTTTTTTTCAGTCCCTTAGTTTTAGATGTTACAAATTTCAAGAAAAAAGCTTTTCGTTCATAACTTTTCATTATCCTTCATACATGTCTCAAATTTTAACACAATAATCAACATCTTACTGGCTAATAGTGTACAGAAGAAGAAGTACGTGGCATGCTAAGAAAAAAGTTATGCTGTTTTGAAAATCTGTCCCTTAGTTTTGGACGGTACTGTATTTTCTAGTCACATGGTGCTTGTCATATGGCTCAGTTTTCATGACGGATACTTGCTTTCAATTTCATACAAATTGTTCTCACCTCTTGTTCTTGTGCATTCAATGGCGAAACACATTAATATTCCTCGGATATCAATTACTATTCGTATTTTATTAAATATAGCTATGCAATATTTGTACGGCGAAACCTAAGTACACGCTACCCTTTTCTATGAACGTCTCTTGTTTAGCAAACCGCATTTCTTTTTACTCATCTTTTCCAGTTTTCTTTTCATTGGCTCCGCCAATTAGAGAATGGTTGTCAACTGTCTGTCAACAAACGAGAAGCTTAAAAAGAAAGCATATAGAAGTAGAAGAAACCTGCACAATACAAGAGAGCAAAAGCAATGTTTTTCGGTAATATCTCGGACCCGTATCATCATAATATATACAAAGCGACGCACACGCTTCTACACTTAACAGCACTTTGGGCTTTCATTTCAAGTTGATTTCTTTTGAATTAGCAGTTTTTATATAAGACGCTTGTCCAATGTTTCCTATTAGTCAGAGTTTATGCACATTTCTATAGGAACGAGAGGGCCAAGCCGTCAAAAATGACGGCAAAATTTTTTTAATTAAGCTTCTTATTGCTCCGGTTCCCAGTATAGGTTTTGCTGTATTATAGGTGTCATCCCTGCAGGCCTGATCTTCCATTAGTGAAACGCAAGCTGTACAGCCATGAGTTTTGCGATAGCAAAATATCCCCCCTGCAAGATATGGAGTGAATATCAGCTTGAAATCGATCAAGCGTTAAGCTGCACTAAAAAAATAATAGCTCAGTCAAAAGACTTCTCTGGAAATGCCCAGGGCTTACCGTATTGTGGATACCAACTGATTGTTGAACCTCCAGCGTCGAAATTTGGCTGTGATTTAAATTCAATATAAAAAGGCGTCTGCTCAGCGTAAAGATTCAACTAATTCAATAGCATTCAGCACTGAAAGCGGGGATCCAGAGGCTAAGGATCCAGAGGTCGGAGATCCAGATCTATATTTGTACTCCAATCGCTGAAATTGTATGGTATCTCAACTTATTTTTCAGTACATTAATTTTTTTCCTATTAAACTCTTAACTGCGTGACGGAGAGACGGACCAACATTGGAGCAAGCAAGAGAGCAAGGGAGCAAAAGAGCAAGCAAGGAAGCGATCAACAACTGTGTTTTATTATATAGTGGATAAAATTTCAAATGTGTAACTTCTATACCGGTCGCAGTGTCATAGCTCCTCAGCATATGAAGATTTTCGCCCTAAAAAAAGGCTTTAATGCAACCAGCGCCGAAAGTTTGACCCAACAAAAAGACGCCTGGAGACGTTTACTAAGATGTTTCAAAATTATTAACTTCATAAACTGAATAAAGACATCTATGCTGCAGTCCTGCAAAACTTCGATGTTCTTGTGCAATAACTGAGAAGCTGGATTGGAGATTGCTAGAAGGCCAGGAACTTACGGAAATTCCAGAGAGTCGCATTGTTCGTCAATGTTTTCTAAAACCCGTGCCGGACAAATGAAGAGCGGAAATTAAAAAACGCCAAAATTACGAAACGCGAAGATTACAACACGCCAAAATACTTTCTGGCTACGCATTTTTCCATACTTGCATCGTTATACGACCCAAGTGAAGTACGTGTTACAAGATATGAAAATCGGAATGGAATACATACCTAATACGTGTAAAATGAATTTCGCGTCTTTGCTGCAAAATGGACTGAAAATATTTTCAAAAGCGTGCGCAAGAAGGGTGCTATGGTTGAACTTCCTTGCCTCGAAAATCAGAGCTTCTTACAAGTTGAAGCTCCGCTAATACTAAAGAAGCGCAACTCGCAGACACAGGGACGTACTCACGGACGGACGGGCGGATGGAGTCTCAAGCAGAATTATAATATAGATAGATGAAACGACCAAACTCTTGGATTGGGCAATGGAAATGCAGTCAAGTTTTATTAGAGACGGAAAGATATTTCACTTCCATGAATAAAAATGAAAATTGGTAATGGTTTTATCGTCGGCAGTTACATAACAAGCCTAATTCGTGTTAGGGAACCATAGTGGTGTGCCGCAATCACAACCCCAAGATTGCCTGTGTCATACGAGTGTCACTCACCGCGGAATAATTTTTTCGCAATCAGTAACCATTTATATAGAGAGTAACCGATTCGATTTCACTTGAGTCATCTAAAATTATTAGTTTTTGCTTGTTTGTTTATTCGTTAAGGAGCCACACAGACTTGTAGCAACAAAACACCTCAGAACACTGGGGATAGTAAATAAAATCAGGAGTATTTGCTTAGAACAGTGATTTAAGACTACCTTGAAATAACACTGTACACACCACTGAAGTTAAAGCAGAAATTAGCAAACCAATCCTATTCATTTCGGCATTAGTAGTCTGATACTAGGAACTATTACTCGATCATGAACCAATAGCAACGCTTAGCTTGCTCACGTCATCGTCAGAAAGGAGTGTGCCACCAATTAGGGCTGTCGTTTGTTCCGTACTGAGGTGACGTCTTGAGCGTAATGCCAACGAAACTTAAGTTAGGTTAAGATGGCTTCTCACCACCTTCTGGTTCACAAACTCAGCGTCCAAATGCGTTACTGTGTCGCTGCACAGCTTTCTGAGGCCTACCGGATTTGGCAAAATGCCTTTTATACTTCATTTTACATGATCGTGGTGAGCCATATACACGTAAAGTACTTCTCCGTGACACAAGCATATATTTTAGCTTTTTTGTCAATTATCAGTAGCACTAAATACTGGTGAGGTGCACGTGGACCTCAAAGGAAGCAAGTATAATTGAGACATCTGCTCTCTTGTGTGGGGGTCACAGCGAGCCCATCACCATGCGGCTTATGGTCAGACGCATGACCGTCCACAGAGTTGTAGATGGGTAGAGGAAGGTGACGACCTCAAGGATCGACATCGTTTAGGTTTGCCTTGTGTCTACAAATAAGTAAGCTGGCTCTGAAATGCAGGCAGGCCGTCAAATTCCAACTTGCCATGATCTCATTTCTTCTTATTCCCATTGTGACACACATACACCTCACCATTATTTACTACACATAATGGTTTCCGGAAAATGATAAATTTTCAGTCAGCGTCACAGAAAATCATCTTTACTTACTTGTTAAGGAAGATCACACACAACAAGGCTGATGGCAAACGCAGCAATAACTCCAAACTGAAAGTAATATCTGAAACTTCTCTATTGGCAATGGCTAGATCGGCTGACCCGACAGCTAGCTCTTAAGTATATCTTCTGGCAGGCACACGTCGCGTATACAAGAACATGTCAGAATATCCAGACATTGAGGAGAACGCACTGTAGATGTATTTGGGGACCTATAGACACTGTAGTCTGAACCCACCTATGGCGTGTAATTTTCCCCTTGGAAATGAAACTGTCGCTTTAGGTTCCATAATGTCTTCAGCAAACAATTCGCCGCGGTTTTGTTTCATTTTTAAGCCATAGTACAGTATATGGTTAGTTTTGACGTTACGGTATCACCAGAATTATTATCATGTAGCAGTGCATTTATGTAGTTTAGACTGTCCTGTCTAAACTGTCCTGTTTAGACTGTTCCACTTTCGGTACCTGTTATACTTGCCTTATATTTCATGCAAATATAGCGAAAATTTTGAATATCGTATGCATAGAAGTTGCAGTCGACCTTTCACAATCCCATTCTTCGTACCCAGCATCTCAAGCTCCATCTAACCTGATAATTTCGAGTCCTTTGCTGTCCGTCCTCCAAAATCAGGTCCAACATTCATTCGGCTACACTTTCTTGTACGTCGACGCTGCTGAGCAGCCTAAGGGAACGCTCCATGCAGCGACCCTTTTTTGTCGCTTCATGAAGACCATATGGCTCCAGATCGACAAAACCCGGAGGCGGTTTATCTTCTCCTTGTGGCCGAAATTTTCATTGGAGAGAGCTGAAGTTTCTCTCTTGTTATTCTTTACTTAACGAAGCGAGACTGGGAAACTGCTGACTGGCGCCTTATAAAGTAGACTTCGTTTTCTTTTTATATTTTCGAAGAGTGCTGCGCTTGCCTGAACATAACTTTATGTATTTACTTGACACTGATATATTGGACGTAATTTAATGTCAAAGTTTGGCTTACTGTCGCAGCCGAACTAGCAAATTCGTCCTCAATGTCTTCAAAACTCTTTGCAGGAAATTACTGTTAAATTAACAGAATATAATTTCAGTGGAGTTTGCTGGACTGCCAAGCATGTCTTTCCTCATCTTTCATGTTCCCTGGACAACAATTGCCTGGCATGCGAGACACACCTGGGGCTTTTGATATCGGTGGCTTTAGAGCGGCACCGCTGTTTGTGAGATCACGCAATGTCACACCATCACTGCTGCTGCTGCTACTGCTGTGTAGACAGAAGAATGAATGAATGAAACTTTATTCAAGTCGATGTTTAACTGTGAAAAAGGCATGTTACGGACATGCAGGATACATGTGTGCTTTACGAGAGTACCATATTTTATTATTTAGATACGCTGATTTAAGACAGTAGTAGACTACAAAATAAAACAGAGTGGACTAAATTTTGTAGAAATTGCTCAAAACCGTGAGATGTTGCGTGTTTACGGCAGGAGTCAACGGCGCGCAGGAGTAGTAAAACCGAAGACTGAGGGGTTAAGATGAGAGTCAAATGAACGGCCTGTGTCAGCTCAGCTGCCGGTTGCATTACTGAGTCCGTTTAAACAGTAGAAAAAATCTCACAGCTTTATCAGTGATAGTATACTGTATTCCAAGCTTGAAGAGACATGAGAAACGGTACCACTATACTGGTTAAGCCAATTGATTAGGCGGCTGGCATTGTAGTTGATTATTTACTAGACGCACACCCGTAGGTACATCTAAAGCGACGCCTTGAGGCATTTGGAGGCTGAGCAGAGAACACCTTCCATGATTGTATTTTTAACACTCACCGTGGGCAAAGTTCACACTGAGGAGGTGATGGTACCTGACCAAGTCTAGCTTCGCCAACAGAGGACGTAAGGCCCAAAAATACAAGACAGGCTGTTGCCCGTATGTTGGTCGGAAAATCTGTCATGACGCCAATGTACTACAGTGCGTATGTAATAAAATTCTGTAACTTTAGCGAAAAACTCCGTAAATGTCACTTGTAAAGCCACGTATTTTGGTTAACTGGAAGATTTCTGTACTTTGCCCTTTCTTCAGCGGCTATACCTGCACATACTTCGCACTGTACCAGATGGTTGTTCCCTATAAAGAGATGTTTTATTCGATGTATGTACCAAGTGCGATCTAGTTTACAATTTCATACGTTTCTTTTGAAAAGAAATATAGAATATATTGACCTTTACTTTACGATAAATTCCGTAAATTTACGGAAAAATCCTTGGCAGCAATAATGCCATGGAAATTCCGTAAGGTTTGAGGAATTCCGTAATTTGCCCAACGTGCTTGGAGGGTGTTTGGCTAGGTTGAAAAAAAATTGACACGTCGCTGCCTTAATTGCTATGTCCTTCTTCTTCTGGAATACTGCTCCGTAGTCTGAGGTTCTGCTGCTGATTGTCATCTGTGTTTGCTTGACAAAGTGGTTCGTCGATGTTTGTTCATGCTGGATGGTGTTGAACCTTGTGATCTGGCGCATCCTCGCAGAGTTGGTGGGGTCTGCTTTTTGTATAAAATTTATAACTACCTTTGTCATCCATTGTCTTATTTTCTTCCGGAGCCATTTGTTCGGGTGAGGTATACTCGGCGTACAAGTGCTCTTTATGAGTTTGCCTTGGAACCGTTACGATGCCGAACGGGCCAGTATTCTAGTTCGTTTTTTCCATCGTGCTTGGATATTTGGAATGGTCTTGATGGCTCTAACTTTACTGGTGGGTGCGGATATTGTCAGCTGTAAACGATCGGTGCACAGAGCTATTCTGTGATCTCGGATCTTCTCTTTCTTTCTTTTTTTTTTCTTTTTTACTTGCTGGGCTAGTTGCGGGGGGAAGGGGAGGGGTTGTCAACCTCATGGAGTTTCTCCATTCCCACGTTGCCAGTCTGGTGTGATTTAATAATAGTCGGGGAAAAGAGCAGGCTCGCTTCAGGACTTGAACCCTTTTCATGGCGAATCTAAAATCAACATTTTACCATTGCGCTGCCAAGTGCCTCTACGAGAGAGCTGTATTGAAGCAAATATAGTTGGCTGCCGATATTTATCTTTGCCAAAGAAGTATGCTTTAGTCGAGTTTGTTTGCCTGGCTGTTTGTCCATGTGTCTGTTACAGATTTTTATGAAATTTACTGGGATTTTTAAGTATGTTAGGTGGAACAGATGATTAACATTTGATGAAGATCTGTTTATCTGTTTATTAGTCAGCTTATTTTTTTCTTAGCAACATAACTCGAAAAGTAATGGACGGATTATGAAATTTAGATGAGTTGTTAGGTATATTGCGATGACACAGCTAGTGACCAAATTGTTACGATGACCTGTTTGTTAGTTCGCTTGGCGGAGGCAAATATCATTAGCAGCTAACAAAATTTGCTTTAATACAGCTGTTTCGTGCAAGCACTCAACAGCGCAGTGGTAAAGATGTTGACTTCATATCCGCTATGACGAGGATTCGAGTCCCGCGCCAAGCCTGCTTTTTTCCCCAAATGCTGGGCAAATTACGGAATTCGCGTAGACCTTGCGGAAAATTCCTGGCAGCAATAATCCATAAGAACATCCCGTAAAATTTACGGCATTTCATTTACAATTTATATATATATATATATATATATATATATATATATATATATACATACAGTAAAACCCCTATACAGTATTTCGGACAGCACTGGGGAAGCCCTATTCCGAAATTCGAACTGGGAAAAAGTTCCGGAATATCCGAAATTGCGAGATATAGGAGTGCGAAATATTGGGGTTGTACTGTATGTAATTTGTGAGGCTGTCAATTACAGATACGCAAGGATACGACAGCTTCAATAAACGATTCAATGATTTCGCATTTATCGTATGTATATTTGCGCTACGCAAGGACTGCTATGATATTAATAATAGTAGTCCTTGGCGATATGATAAAAAGTCACAAAAATATGGCCCTGGAAACAATAAATGAATAAAGACTTTGTTAACTTTGCGTTGAGCTCAAGGAAAAAACAGAACTAAGTTCATCTTCTCAGTCCGATGGCGCTATTAGAATATTCTCATGCCCTAGGCAGAGCAACAGCGTGCACTTTTGTGTCTCGTTTTCGTATCGCTTTAGCCATTGTGATACACATAAAAAGTTTAATTCGAAAATTAAAATAGGTTAAAGGTGTCGTTCATGAGTAGACATAGGAAAATTATAAGGCTATCTAGGCAAAATGTGTTGAAAAGGCTAGAGTGTTTACGCCACGCACCTATTAAGTATCTTCTTGTTTCATACGTTTAATGTGTAACTGATTCTCCTCTATGTAGTTATCCAAGACCAAGAATATGAAGGCATTACTTTATGTACTGTATGATAGGGATCTGTAAGATCTGCATGGCAGCAACATGCCTCAATCATATATGTAAGCAAATCAGAATCAGAATCCACTTGAGATCCACACATACACACGAACGCTTCCTCGGCTGTTACAGTGCACTGATTCTCTTAGTGAAGGGAAATTTCATTGTGGTAGCCAAAATTTTCCTCCCACTGGTTTGTATTACTTTAGACTTTCCGTTCACTCTCTTATTAGACTTTCAACCAATACACAACGAAATACTTGCCGAGTAAGTAAAGGCTGCATTACTGGAAGAAAATCTCTATGAAGAACAAATATTAGCAGTGTGGGAAGTTAACAATGGACAACTCGCTATGAGTAAAATGTGCCTCTCCAAAATAATATACTTATTTAATTTTTATTAACTTCAACACGCGCATACTTGTCACGTACTAACCAGTAGAGCGTTTTTTGTACTATTCTGCAGTCAAAATGAAGCATAACTTGAGTTTCTGTATAATTTGTTCCCAATTTGGTCACATTGTCTGGTTTTAAATTGAGACAAGACTTTTGCAACTAAAAATTTGTGCAGAAGTTTCATCATTTATGCAACTCGCCAAAGAATTTACCAGTAGCAACACATACGCATAATATTTACCTCCACTGTCGGCGCTTCATTTGTTTTGTGTTCACCACTATCGGCAGTAAAAGTGACAGCGTACACTGTGTGGCCATGGGAGTCAATCACCACTACTTGCCGTGCTTATAGACTTCCGGCCGTGAATAATTTGAGGAACTGGGCTGCTCAGGGATGCAACATGCTTGAATTTCGGAGCAATACTTGCGCGTGTGGATTGTGGTTAATATTTATTAATTGCTCTTCCATGAAGCTCTTGGATATGGCAGTACACTTGTTCTATGACGACACTATTACCTCTCATGATGATGTTACGATCTCTGTGTCCCATTTTTACTATCTGTCAATGTTGGGTCTGTTCTGCATGGGGTAAAGTGACATCCCTAGGGCAGGCCAGTGGCCACTTCGTACTATACTAAGTAAATATCTTATTATTACCTCCGCCAAGGAGGTTATGTTTTTGTCCAGCTTGCCTATCGGTATATTTGTTTGGCTGTTTGTCTGTCACCAAGATTTCTCAAAAAATAATCGACGGATCTTTATGAAATACACACGAATTGTTAGGTATGTAAAAAGTAACAGATGAATAACTTTTAATGAAAATCAGTTCAACCGTTTGTTTGTGTGCTTCTTTGTTCTAAGCACTATAATTCTGAAAGTGAAGGCGGATTTTTATGAAATTTGCATGAGAGGTGTATCAAGAAAAGTAAATGACCAAATTTTGTAATCTGTTTGCTCATTGATTTGTCTCTGTGTTTCATTGTATGTTTGCTAGTAAGATAATTCAAGAAGCTATCAAATTTATAGGAATTATTATAAATGTAAAGACATAAATGATCAAATTTTGCTGATGATTGGTGGATCTGTTTGTGTGTTTGATTGATGCTTGTCAGCAACATAACTCAAAAAGTTATGATCGGATCTTCAAGAAACTCACAGAAGCTGTTGCTATAACTGATAAAAGCACAAATGGGTAGATTTTGGGGCTGATAAAATGAAAATCATTGTTTCAGAACAAATTAGAATTTTTCGTTAACGTTGCCGTGCTTGGCGGGGTATGCACTCTCAGAGTGCTCTAGTAATATTACCGTTATTGTGTTAGTGTCTCCGCTTAGGTAGACCTACTGTCTGTCATGACGGCCTCACCTTGACGCAGTACTAGCTAATTTACATGTAAACGTTTGCTGTACTCGCTGAAATTCGAGGATTGCCAGGGGGAACGCTATAGCCCGCAGTTGCGTCTAAGTAGCTGCTTGCCTGGAATTCTTTACGCCAGTGTTCATAAGTAAGTCATCGAGCTCTACAGAAGCCCTCTGATCCTCCATATAAACTTACTCTCAACTTTGGTCAAAACTTGAGCTGGTTTTGCGACTAAAGTTCACGGGAGGTTTGCAAGTGTCATCCCTCAGGTTATTATATTTGCCTGCCTAGAAAATTTGGCCAGCATTTGGTACAGAAAAGTAGCGAGGAAGTCTTGGTGGAGGGGGGGCCTTGCTGGGGGGTTAAAGATCTAATGAAGTCATGCAGGCAACTTTGGTGTAGGTAAAGAAAGAGAAGTTGATGTGATGAAAAATAGACAAATAAATATAAGAGTATTCGGCCATTTCTGGGCTAGGGCAGAAAAAAGTACCATAGCGTAGAGCAATGAATAGTTATGTACACAATGTCATTTTGGGCTGCGCATGAAAAGCTCATACTGTAGTTGCAGGTAGACTGGCGGAAGAGGAAGCACTAGTTTAGTTGGAGGAGCGTTTTCTCTAGGAATTATAATGCAACAGAATATTTATAACGTCTGCAAATTCCCAAGACAGAGTATGGGTAAAATTTGGCGGTTATTGCTAGAAAGTCATAATATGAGAAGAAACAAGGACACGTGGCGAATATTTAAGTATTAAAATTGAAGCTTGAGAAATCACACTATTGGGACGAACTCACTGCAGATCAGTGCGGAAGAATAAGACCTGACGTGAAGGCTAGCAAGCGATTACAATAAATTTTGTTCCTAAGCGTTCTTGCCTGTGTTTCTTCTCCAAAAGATACAGATATCTCGGTAGAAATTAATCTTCAAAAATTATCAACATTTTGGGTCAGTCTGAAGAAATAACAGACTCAAAATGAATGTTTGGCGCTAAACCGTTTGGTAGCTTCTCTATACGCTTTCAAATGAACACACGAATACTACAGAAACATAGCAGTCACTGACGAGGGTGTAAAGCAACGCAGAGCGCAGATTACGAATGGCCCATGCCGTAGCAGCAGACATTATATTACTTTTAATGTTGTTAAAGACATCGAGAATCATGTTTATTGGAACTGCTGCAACCATAATCAGCTGTCTTCTACTGTCGCTCTAGCCTTTCAGTAGGATGAAGTCATTTACTTGGTCATTTGACAAAGGATTAGAAGTCTGAGTAATTTCTAGTAGCTTTTTTGACCAAATTAGGAAAAAATAATTGATATAATCTAGGAAAAACTGTCTTGACGCCGCGTCAGTTTTGATGTTACTAATTATTAAAAATCATAAACTTGGTAGGTTTGCGGCAGGACCACGCCTCTCTGCAAAGAGCCAGCAGTCATGCTTGCGAGGGCTTCTATGAGCAGTATACTTGATAATTCACTAGTCTGTAGGTTATTTCCGTTCTGCGAACTTTAAAACTGCTACTGAAATAATATTGGACTCTGATTTTAAATCGTTAACTGAAAATTGGCTAGCACGTTGGGTTCTTCAGATGCCATTTACATCTCGGAGAAATAGCATTAGTAAAGTATCACTAAATACTCCCTGCAGACCTTCTCCTGGAATAGCACAAATACAAGAAACAGGATATGATGACTTAAGAATGGGACCTGCTAGAGAAAAACGGTCTTATGATTTAAAATCGCAAACTGGAAGCGATGAAAATACCGTGGAAAGACTTCCAGTAACAACTTCTCTGCTGGCCAGGGCAATGAACAACCACATTGAGTTAGCTGAATAAAAGCGAAGGTTTTATTCCTTGCAAACTCAGAGGTTTAAAACAAACGAAATTAGGTACGGAAATAAATGAACTGCGCTACAAAGAAAGAAGCAAAGGATGATCTACTTGGCCTTGGGCTGTGCAGAAAATGAAACGCGCGCTGTTAAAACTGAAGAAGAATTGCGGATATTTTTAGGTCGAGACCGAATTAATCTGAATAATGAAGGCCTAATGCGAACTTTCGGAGCAGAGTTCATGATATACGAAGACATCGTTACCTCGAGGGGAGAAATTACACTCTATGTTAATGTTAGCTCGGGGGCAGTCCCTGGCTGAGGGGGTGAAACACCACGGCATCAACAAATACATTTGACGAAGTTTTGAGAATAATTTTAAAGAGCTGAACCTTCTGGTTACGCTCTTGAGGGAGTTTGTCTGTCTATGTTGTTTACGGGCTGTTTTTGCATGGAAAGCTCGTTACAGGTCTTGGTGCTTAATGTATGCACTAATTTTAAAATAAATGTATATGGGACGGTTCATTGTGAGACTGTCGCAAGAGTAATATGATGGGGATTAATGTTTGAAATTCGATACTAAGTAATTCAACCAATGCTCTTGACTGCAGTTTCAGACAATTTAAAGCTGATGATATTGCATCTAATCCATGGAGCCAGTCCAATCTATAATATATGGCAATAAGATTTTTAAAGCTACAACAATTTCCATTTAATATTTAGCAATTCCATGAACCAGTTTTCCACCTATGAAAGTGAATCAGTGATACTGATTATGCTCGCTTTTGCTAAACTTCAGTGCTATGAAATAAGACAATGCGATTCCTTCTCTCACAACTTCACAAATAATGTAAAACCTCATGCAAAATATTCGCATTCTAATCGCAATTTTGAGAGCAAAAAGAAAAAAAGACACTGAGGTAAAATGTAAGAACTTATCATGAGCGTTTACCTGCAAAAATCCCAAGGCAAACCCGCGGAAAAGAATTTTTTATCGTCCTGCGACATAGTCGCATGGTACTGTAAACAATCGTACAATCACGAAAATCTTTTTCTACCTGTTATTATTGTTATTTCAATTTAAAAACTAGATTGAGCTTTATCGTGCGACTCAATGGAATGGAGATCATTTGTTTGGTTATCATTATACCAGAAATTAGTTGCAGCTCGTCCTTTATAAAACACAACACCTCGCCGACAGTAAACGATCGCTTGCTGTGACCGCAAGCTTATCTAATTTAGATTACTATCTCTCTCGCCGCAATATTTTAGCGCTTCGGTAATTGTTATGGAATTTAATGAGAAAAGTTTACAAATTGGAATTAGCACTTGAGTTTTGTGGTGAGTTCTGTGGGAACCTCGCGCATGCAACTATAATTGCTGGTGTAACAGTGCTGGAAATGAACGTCTGAAAAAAGATGGTTATATTCTACCGTACATACTGAAGCATGGTTACTGTAAATGAAATATAACGTTATTTGCCGTCTCCTATATATTGCGTCAAGTCACCATTGAATACTATGAAAAGTGATGTAGGTTATGTCCCACATATTGCAGCAAGGTTTTACTGAAGAACGTGAGAAGTAACATATTGTCTCCCATATATAGCAATATATAAGGACTCTCTAAACAATAAACTAAGATGCCAAATGCTATCATTTACATAATTATGAAACACGGTTTCTCTGAAGAACATGGGTATTGACGTGATAGTGCCAACTATCAAGAGCCTTCAAGACAACTGAGGTTGTTCTGTTGAATCTACGTAGAGGTGTGATATTATCAGGAGGCATTTCTGACCAGCATATACCTCTATTTACAGCTAATCATAATTGCCTCGAGAGTACAAATTTTCGCTCAATCTATAGAAAATTTTTTATACTGTAAAGTTGATCACAAACATGGTAGTGAAACAGGACTCACTGTAAAACCTACTACGGTACATCGTTTTAAGTAGAAGCCTATATAACATGGAATTTTATTGCTAATAATTTCCAAACTAGAGCAATCAACTGCTACCCTGCATTAATTTCTGTATTTTTCCCTTGGCTTCCAAAACTAGATCCGGTGATTCACATAGCATCGATGTACGGCGCCCTTATGTTGATGTAGCTGTTAGCTGCAGATGTTGCGTTGATTGTACAGCGGCGACAGAAGTTGGTCAGTCGTGGCGCATGTGAGGCTCGTCCGTGGCATGCGTAGCGTACATCTGGCGTATGTGAAGCTTGCCAGTTAGTGGCGTTTGTGAAGCTTGCCAGTTAGTGGCGTTTGTGAAGCTTGCCAGTTAGTGGCATTTGTGAAGCTTGCCAGTTAGTGGCGTTTGTGAAGCTTGCCAGTTGATGGCGTTTGTGAAGCTTGCCAGTTAGTGGCGTATGTGAAGCTTGCCAGTTAATGGCGTTTGTGAAGCTTGCCAGTTGATGGCGTTTGTGAAGCTTGCCAGTTAATGGCGTTTGTGAAGCTTGCCAGTTAGTGGCGTATGTGAAGCTTGCCAGTTAATGGCGTTTGTGAAGCTTGCCAGTTAATGGCGTTTGTGAAGCCTACCAGCGGCGTTTGTGAAGCTTGGCAGCGGCGTTTGTGAAGCTTGGCAGCGGCGTTTGTGAAGCTTGCCAGCGGCGTTTGTGAAGCTTGCCAGCGGCGTTTGTGAAGCTTGCCAGCGGCGTTTGTGAAGCTTGCCAGCGGCGTTTGTGAAGCTTGCCAGCGGCGTTTGTGAAGCTTGCCTGTGTAGCTCACCCGTAACTTGCATTTTGGCCTGCAACACAGAGCAAAAAATCAACCCAGCGGCACCACATAACTCAGGAAGTTCGTAAGTTGATACACTCATGGAAGTAACGGTACCAGTTTACTACATGAGGTTGATGATTACTCTGTCGTTACAAGCACTATTCGTCCCCTGGCTGTGGCTGTTTCGGCATGCAAAATCAGTTTTTCTATATATACGGTATATATTTATGTATATTTGATCAAGACTTAGTGTAGTTTCAAGTTCTAGCCACCAATGGAAACAAAGACAACAATGGAGATTTATCTCAAAATACTATTTAATCAACTATGTAGTTAGCAGTCGCAGCAATTAAAGTTCTTTAATTTCCCATAAAAGCATCGAGGAAAGTCAAGTAGCAAAAGTATGTTAGGAATAAACTCTCAAATTGAAATAATACAACACAACCCTCTAACGTCCACGTTTGCATTCAATTTCCGTACGTAAGATGTTATGGAACGTATCTTTTCGCCAGTAATAATGGGATAGAGCTGCCAACTGCAGACGTGCCGACATATGGCTGATGGGAATGTACTTGAGATAAGAAGAGAGCAACACTCTCATTATAAGAAAAGATTGTCTGCTGGAGATGTGCTGTATGTGTAGGACGCTATATAATTAGTACACTAAAATGGTTGCTTCAATACACCATAAATATTTGGGCCTGCATTTTCATGTATGTCTTACAGCGGCCGGCGCCGTCGTGAAATGATGACGGAAAATTATTAATATACTTCAATGATACCTCGTATTCCTTGCCGTTTTGCTCTGAGGAACATTTATCTCCTTTCACTTGTTGATCTCTGCTCAGTATGTTCATCTTGAGCTCAGGGCGACCAAAGCTTAAACTAATTTCCTGTGAGGAAGAAGTAATTAATATTCGGTGCCCATGATACCGCTAGGAGGTACTTTCAGATCTACGGTGCTTGGATTTCAAATTCTGCCATGCAACCGCTCCATTTCTGCTCAGCAAATGAATTTCTTCTATGCTCTTTACAATACTGATAGGGTCCGGAGAGACTAACCAAGCAAGCAACAAACTGTGTGGTCATATAGATCATGGCACAACATCTGATGCCGAGGCAAACTAACTGAAGCCGTCCACCTGACAATATTCCCTTTGGTTCTCTTACAGCACCTCCATATTTTCTTGTTTCTCTTTCTCAGAACCGCACAACGATTTTCAATCCGACTTCGATCAGCATACAGACAGTGCGCGAGTACAAGCACTGGGGCGTCTTTTTCCCGCCCCGACAAAGTCCCTGACAACTTTGTCATATGCCAAGGAAGATTTTCTTGCATAAAAATAGCACAGAAAGTATAGAGGCGGCCCATATCTGCGACACAGCACGTTCTCGCATACGTTGTTTATGTGTCTGTGCATTCGGCTGAGGCGAAGTTACGGTTGGGACACAGGAGGAAAGGGTGTTGGGCGCGGGCAGGCTTGCACACCTTCCCGTGTACCTAACGAAAACCTGCAGCAGCCGTGCTATATCCACCATGCACGTGTTGACCACCGGTGCACTCAGAGACGTGCTGGATTTCGAACAAAGTTTTTTCAGTGGGGATGGATTCTTTTTATTTTTTGTATCCGCGAGTAATATATTGCGAGACCCCATTTAGTTAACGATATTATGTTCGTGATATTATGTCTTTAATAGCTCTGATAAATATGTTGGCTAAAAACCAGCACGCGTTACCGTGTAGCGACGGCAAACACTTGTCTGCGACGTGAAAACTGCGCTAGATGGTTTTCCGATTGCTGTCGTACTGCTGGTAGTTAGTGCAGCCATTTTGCAGCAATTTCAGCCGACGAAGTAACTGCGCTGATGCTGACGGTGCTGTGTACTATTTTGCTGGAAACTGAGTTCTTGCCGTTTTTTTGACATTTAGAATGTATTGTATTTTTACCACCGCCAAGGAAGGTAAGTTTTCGTCGTGTTTGTCTGTCACTAAGATAACTCAAAAAGTTAGGAACCGATTTGGACGAAATTTATAGGGATTTTTAGGTATGTTAGGAGAAACAGATGATTATCTTTTGGTGAAGAAATGTCCATCCGTTTGTTTGTTTGTCTGCCTCATTTTCCTCAATGCCATAACTCAAAAGTTATGGATGGATTTTTATGAAATAGACATGAGTTGTGAGGTACATAACAAAGAGTAGATGACCAAATTTTGGTAATGATCCGTTGGTTCGTTCGTTTGTCACTGTTTATAATTTTATGCTTGTTAGCACAATAACCTAAAAAAATTATGAATGGATCTTTATGAAATTCATAGGGGCTGTTAGTAGTGCCAAAAGACATAAATGATTAAATGTTGGTGCAGATCGGCTCTTTCGTTTGTATGTTTGACTCATGTTTGTCATAACGTTTGTTAGCAGTATAACTCAAGAAGTTATGAACGGATCTTCAAGAAAATTGCACAAGCTGTTATTATTATCAAAAGGCACAAATGATTCGATTTTAGAGTTTAAATACAAAGAAAGTTATGGTTTCAGAGCCAATTCGAATTTTTTGCAACCGTAGCCTCGCTTGGCGGAAGTATGCGCTCTCAGAGTGCTCTAGTTCAATTATGGGATCAATAGTTTGCAAAAATTAGATTTTCAAAACATTTGCAGTCCATTTTTCTTGTTTTCAAATTTCTTAGGTAATTTCTGTTTATATTCAGCCCGCGCATAATGGAATGCCATGTGGAGAAAAGTGAGCATGTTCAACATCCCCCTCATTTTGCTTTCAACTAACATTCTAAGACCACAAAAGTTGCTCCCGATATTTACGCTGTGTATGGAGAGGGTGCCATAGCTGACAGGACCCTCGTTCAAAAATGAAAATTTAGACATTATCAAACACTCACCTCGTCTTGGTCGTCGAGTTGAGAGCGATGAGGAACGATTAAATCATCTTTTTGCAAGAAAATCCTCGTCAAACAACAAGGAAGCTAGTAGATCAAATGGAATACTCCCAGAGTACTGTATAGAAGCATCTTCACTCAATGTGAAAGGTTCAGCAGTATCGATTGTAGGCTCTTCATGCTTTAAGTGACAGCGACAAAAATCAACGAGGCACAACCTCCGCCGGTTTACTCGTTCGTCACCGCTCAATTCAAGAATGGAAGCAATGAATTCTTTACTGAATCGTTACTGGAGACGAAAACTGGTGCCTCTACAGTACATCCATATTATGCAGCGCTAGGAATGGCTTAGCCCCGGTAAGCAAGCGACACCGCTCGTGAAACAAGATCTTCCTCCGCGTATGTATTAAACGATGTTGTGTACATGGTGTACATGAACTGAGAGGAGATTATTCATCACGAATTGCTTGAACAAAATCAAACGGTAAATGCGAAACTCTATGTTCAACAGATGGAACCGCTAAACACGGCCATTCAAGAAAAAAACGGCAGCATGGAGTTATTTTAGTGATTTTACTGCATGACTGTGCTCGCCCTCATCTCGCCAATATGACAAGGAGAGATTTCAAACATTGCTTAAGCCCAATGCATACGAGAAGCAAAAATAGCCGTGAGTGGCATTTAGACAACACACGCTCCACCAGACACGGCACCCAACATGCAATGCGTTTTCAGTCGGGCCTTCGGTGTCACCTGTGCAGCTGTGATACATCGGCCTCCAATGCGACACAGGTTTGGTAACACCGGGTGACACCGACCACAACCCTCCAAACTTGTAGGGTTATGAGCTGGGTAACGCTGCCTTTGTTAACATTTATTGACTTTGGTACTTAACAATTGGTATTAAAACATGTATGGCTATCATATATAGCTTGAATTTCTGCATTTGAAGCACTTTTGCTTATTTTTAAACTTTTTGTCCTATTCTGCCATGATAA
This sequence comes from Parhyale hawaiensis, assembly GCA_001587735.2. Classification (NCBI taxonomy): domain Eukaryota; kingdom Metazoa; phylum Arthropoda; class Malacostraca; order Amphipoda; family Hyalidae; genus Parhyale; species Parhyale hawaiensis. The sequence continues at coordinate 1,843,087 of LQNS02278154.1, forward strand.
GGGTCCGCCAGAAATGTTTAGGTACGACTTTTCAGCAAATTCCGCAACATTTCTTGGGGCGCTGAGATCGCACGTCACATTCACCGCTACACGGGGTGACACCGGGTAACACTGTGAGGGTAACACCGGCGTCTGATTGCAACACGCCCTAGCTGACGTCGTCAAAATGTGTAAGCGCGACTTCCTGACTTCATCTTAATATAGGCTTAATATACACGAGTAAACTCCTTTGTAAGCACATACAGCAATGTGCTATGTAGGCCATAAATTAGGTAGAGGTGTAAAAAATTAAGGTTCTGTGTTGAAATACCACAGTGACCCAGCAATTATTCGTTTAAGAATTATTAGCAAAAACAGTGTAACACGGCCAGTTTTTTCGTCGCGTTCAAGCTATTCAAAGTAAATTCCAGATCAATTTTCCCTGCTAACTATTCTCTACCAAGATATGTAGGACCTACATTTTTCTTAAAACTCTTCTTTCAACAGTCGCGATTGCATCTGCAATGTGAAAAGTATGAAAGGAATTTGTATCTAGGTTGCAACGATGGCAGTCATCAGAAACGTACTTTTCAAAATTTCGTTCATAAACTTAAAGATCATACAAAAGACTTAGTCGCTGAGTACAAAGCATAGGGAATAAAAATTGGTTGATATATATATATGTATATAAAACCGAGTAATAAAATTTACAGTCAGTATTTACTATTTTATGCAACTTATATTTATTTTACCCTAAAACATTACAACCGCAAGCACCTTTCGCTGTTGCGTGTGCTTAAACATAACGCGACAAGTTGAATCTGCCTACAAATTTGCCCGTCCAAATAAGCGAAACTGTCGGTCGTCTTGGCACGGCTTAATAGTTTCTCTTCTTGTTCGTAGGCTATAATATACATAATTACTAGAACAGTTGAACAAATCTGCTCTCTGTTTAATTTCAAAGAATATATCAGTATTTATGCAATGTAATAGGTGTTTATCACTATTCATGTCAAATAGGAACATATTGACTTTCTGTTATATACTCAACATCATCTAGTACAACCTTAACTACCTTTATTCGCAGTGAACCGACTATTTGGGGGTTCCAGGCTTTTGTCTTTTAGTCTCGCATAAGCATGAAACTTACACAAAATACTGTAATAGAATCTATGTTACAAACATCACTGAACAACAAAAATGTAATATTTATCGAACAACCAAATTTTATCCTCAATTTCAAAGAGAGGTGGAGCAAGAAATATCGCCCACTTCTTTTAGCAAGTTATAATGATACTAATAAGAATGATTTTATGGTAATTTCCAGAAACTATCAGATCATATAGGTGTACAGTAGCAGGTGTAAGGTGATTTGTTGATTAATACGTCTTTAATTAATAAATTCGACGCCATTCTGGAAACACCGCAGTATACCTAAGTAGGCGGAACTAAGAAAACATTGAAAATATCGTATGATTTCTGCGCATACTGGCAAAGAGAGCTATTGCAAAGCTTCTAAAGGTTACAGAAAATATTTCAAATCTTTTTTACGCGAACGATTTCGGCAAGAAATGCCCTTGCTTGTTACGAACAGTTAAAAGGGATTTTTTTGCACCAGAAAAGAGCTTCAGAGATCTAGCAGTGCAAGTGGGATACAGACTTGCAAATGAACAATAAGTAATGAACTTCATCACCACAACACAACTCACAATCTCATCGCAAAAGGATTGATTGATAGGCATTAAAAGCAGGATAAAAATCTTAACAAGTTGAGGCAAAATAATAATTTCTTCAAACAGGTCTTCCTGTCAAGTGAATGCAAAATCGAGCTTTATGGTCATAATTATATCAAGCCTGCTTGGAAGCTTAATGGAATGCTAATATCCTTTGCAGTCTGTGGTACAATAAATGTGAAAATGATCCAATGGACAATTAATAGTGATATATATCGAACAACTTTAGGCGAGAATTCGCAGGAATTATTTAAAAAAAAAGCTATAGCTCAATAATATATTTTCAGCAGAACAGTGATCCAAAGCTAAGTGCCAAGGAAACTCTTGAAGGGGTCAGGAACTACAATCTACTATATAATATTACACAGCTGTTGGTCGCTTACTCCAATGTTGGTCCGTCTCTCCGTCACGCTGTTAAATATTTAGATAGGAGAAAATTCAGCCACTACAAAGCAAGTTAAGATACCATACAATTTAACTCCTTGGAGTAACTGTGGTCAAAAATGAATACACTGCATTTTCTGAATCTCGCTTCGCAATCATCTCGATACTTCCATATGACGATGATTTTTCTTCTTCTTCTTCTGAGCATGGCAGATGAAAGGAAGTATTTTTGATAGAGCTTTAGATCCCGTCGGGCATCGGCTATATTATCACATGGCCTATCCTTTAGCTAAATTTCTTCGTAGCATTTGAGGGACTCAGTCTTGCTCCTCAGTCTTGGAGTTTTCGTTGCTTTCGTGCACAAACCATTCCATATATGCTTTCTTTAGCTGAATCATATCTTCGTAATTGAATCTTCACGCTGAGCAGACGCCTATTTATATTGGATTTACATCGCAGCCGGATTTCGACGCTTGATGATCAACAATCAGTTGGTATCCAGGTTACGGTAAGAACTTGGCATTTCCGGTCAATTCTTCTGACTGAACTATATTTTCTTAGTGCAGCTCAACGTTTGACCAATTCCAAGCTGGTATTCGGGCATAATCTTGCAGGGGGGATATTTTCCTCTCGCAATACTCATGGCTGTACAACTTGCGTTTCACAGCTGGAAGATCAGGCCTGCAGGGATGAGACCTATTTTACAGGAAAACCTATACTGGTAACCGGAACAATAAAGAACTTAACCACAAAATTACTGGTGTCATTTTTGACGGCTGGGCCCTCTAGTATGTAGATAAGTTACTAACATGGCCCAGCCAGTCACCTGATATGTCTCAGATTGGGTATTTATGGAGACAACTTGAAATTAAGGACCGAGTTGAACGACTGTCTAGCCTTCCTACAGAAGAAATTTGGACAAAGACGCCACTTAAATTCAGCTAAAATGCGTTACAAGTATACAAAAATCTTTTAAGAGCAGTTACCTGTAGTAAGTCAATGCGAACCAAATATACGAAATATATTTTTTCAAGCGTTCGTATACTTTTTCTTCATCTTTTCCTGAAACTGAGCCTAAATTTCGTAGTTCGGTGTTATTTCGTTACTCAGGAGTGTTTGTTGTCGTTACTTATTTATTTTGCTTATAAATCTCATAGTTACTCACTTCAAACAAAAAATAAAAAATAAGATTTGAACTTTCCAAATCTTTGTTTCACTTCATAATTTTTCTTAATAATAATAATATCTGATCAAATTTAATTTTTTCATATTAGCAGAAAAGAAGTAATACAAAACTTTTGGTCTCAGTATTCTTTATACAGCAACCTACCTTAAAGCTCATGTAAAGTTAGGTAAGGTTAGTTTAGTTAAAAATAGATTAGGCTAGGTTCAGCTAGAATAGATGCCTAACGTAACCTATAGGCACACATGGTTTGTCTGACTCTCAGTTAGGCTACATGCTATTTAAGCACCAAACTTTCTTCACCTAATGTATGTCTATCACTAACCCCAAACATGCACTAAACCCGTGTGCTGCAGCTGGGACAAACCTTATACGACTACAAACAATAATATTCCCTACAACTGTGATTTCGCTTTTCCATTGACCAGGACCATGGTTGGTTAACTTTTTAGAAGTTACACAATGATTTTCCTAGGAGAAACCAAATTTAGGTTCGGCGCTCTATGATTATAAGCTCAAGTCTAGTAACGATATCCAAACAGTGCAGATGTTCGCCCGCCATGGTAATAAGTTCAACGTGCGCTCGTTCATTGCACTGTAACGATCCCGAAATTAACATCAGACGCAATGCTCTCGAGCTTTCAAACGAATCGCAAGGTAGGTCTCGAAATTTCGGCAGCACAAGCTACCTAAGTTTACTAATTAGTGAAACTTATTGGCAAGTTAGGACTGCTGCTGCACAGTCGCTCACCGCAAACTTTCACTTAACTTTAGAGTAAAAGTCTCAGTAAACTGCAGTCTTGTTTTCAATGTAAAAAATGTTTAGTTTTATGTTCGGAAATACCGGCTAATTGCCTGCCAGAGTCCGACTTACCTCAGGTTTTGGAGCAGCTAACTGTGACGACGAGGTTAACCATTTAGGGCCCAGTGGACCATTGGGTCTATTTCCTACGGGAATTCACAGTTTAACTGGGAAACTCGTCCTACATTCGTCTTATTGGGATGTTTTGACAACCCTGAAGCTTCCGAGTGATGGTTAATTATGTGCTCACTGATTATTCGCTTACGGAAGTTCACCTTGAAACAAGGGACTCGGTCACGGTTAGAGAATTGTCCATGGTTTGTAGGTAAATACGGCGACTACGTCAAAAGTTATTATTATTATTATACTCTTGGGCTAATCTCCGCTAAGTTCCGAAAAATCTCACAAATCTCGCCTCTGACACATGAATCTTTTGACGTTTCAGTCTAGGAAAACTACTCCTTTCTCGTCATTCATAGTAGGCTACCTCATCTTTTCATCTTTGCATTAGCTTTTAAAACTCCTCGATAATTTTTAAGCCTTTGTACTAGCTATTAGAAAAATTAACTCTGTGATATTAGAGAATGAATTGACTCACTGCTTTTGGAACTTTTAAAGACTGATAATTAAATGTGGATATTGGACCATGCGACAGAAAACTCAAATTAATCGTGTGTGATTTTCTTAACAAACTTTCGTGCATTTTCACAACCTAGCTGTACTGTGTATTTACGAAAGTTGAGTCAAAAAGCTCTGTTATTTTTAATTAGGATTTTTATTGAGCAAAGGTATGCATATTAGCCAATTTCTCAACATGCCAACCAAAGTCAAAGTGCTGTTGAGGCAGTGTTTCCATCGCACTAGATCTTCTCTGTAGAAGTCCACGGTTTAGTTTGTGCATGATCCTGAAACAGTGATTTGTGCTACATCAATTGCCTCTGTTTTTGACAATATTTTTTTTAGATTGGAGCACAACATTGAAAAAGCAAGGTCAGGACTGCAAGGAAAAAATTCAGTATTTCCCAATCAAATTATTCAGGAGCAAATCTTCATATCGTGAAGGCATAAACTTGTATACTGTTGCGATGAAACGGAATTCTGCGACGTAAAACTTCTCTGGTGATTTCACCAACGATATTATAAGCTTCTTTTCAACTTTTTCATGGTATGCTCTCAATATACAGCAGGTCTCAGATTTACGAGTAAATCTATCAGAAATAACTACTTTGAAGCTCAGAAAGTTGCGGCCATCGGCTTCTGAGATCACTTCTCTGCATAAGTTCAAGTGGTCCAGATGAAGCCCTGCCTGAAGGCTTGCACTTCTCTGGCTCATACTAGAGATCCTTACTTCTTTAAATCGCTTTATCCCTATACAAACTGTTGGCTTGTCAGGGACAGCATCTCCATAAACTTTGCGCGTTGCATCAATGATTTGGGTGGCTTCCTCGCAAGTTTTATAAGGAGCGGGATGTTTGCTCTCATTTCAAAATCAAAATATTCCATGTTCCTACAAGTATCCTTCAGAACAGTACGGATTGACGGAATGACAGCTGGTGTACGAATTAATGGAATGACAGCTGGTGTACGAATTAATTGATAGGGGAAGACGCGTCACCATGATGAGGATTAGCAGCGCATATACGACTGACTGAACGAACGAGCTAACATCCTTGACATTGTCTGTTGCACCGTACCAGTCTCGGAGCACGTGTGTTTAAACGCACCTATTCTTGAGTTATTGACTGCAGTCTCAATGGTGTCTCCCATTGGTTCCTCGGACCATGGTGCCCTATCTGCGACGCTGCAGGTTCGTCAGCGGGTTCCCAGAGTCACTGTTAGGCGTGAAATATTTTTGAAGTCTAGAGTGAATTGGGATGCTGTCTCTGGTGCCATCCTCGCNAGCTGGTGTACGAATTAATGGAATGACAGCTGGTGTACGAATTAATGGAATGACAGCTGGTGTACGAATTAATGGAATGACAGCTGGTGTACGAATTAATGGAATGACAGCTGGTGTACGAATTAATTGATAGGGGAAGACGTGTCACCATGGTGAGGATTAGCAGCGCATATACGAATGACTGAACGAACGTGCTAACATCCTTGACATTGTCTGTTGCACCGTACCAGTCTCGGGGCATGTGTGTTTAAACGCACCTATTCTTGAGTTATATGGTTTGCAACAGAAGTTTTAGACTCATTCTAATGGAGGTTTCAAGGGCGGTATCACCATTAAAAAAGTATCAAATTATGAAAAATAGATATATGGAGATAATTTTACAGTAATCGTCTTAGGTGTATAAACTCCTGATCAAAAGTTTAAAACTACTTGAAAATGTAAAAAATGACAACATTTTAGTAATACAGTAAATAAATAAACAAACTCCTTCGGTTAGAGATCAGTAATTCCTGAAGGTAAAAGGTGAGAAAGACGAAAAATACCAGCTGTAACAATTTATTAGAAAATGTACATTTATGTCAAATAATGAATTTATCACTTGATCAAAATTACAAGATCACACGCAGAAATCGTAGGTAACATTTCGACAAGGACATCGAGGATAGCAAAGTTTCAACTTAGTAATGAGTACTGTCTCCATTCTTGATGATAATCTCAAAAAATCTTTGTGACGTACTAGAAATGAGGATTTTCTGGAGGAATGTTGTCCCAACTCCTAAAGATTGCATCACGAAGTTCGTTTATAGTAACAAACATCTACCGTAAGCATCTATCACCATCCATCCTCTAAGATTTCCTATCGGGTTTAAGTCTGGCGAAGATGGTAGTGACGTAATACTAGGACCCCATTTTCTTGAAAGAAGGTCATAGTCTGGCGAGCAGTGTGGACTGCTTCAGTATCCTGCTGGAAAAAAAAACAGTCATTACCACACAAACGACGGCCATCCGGCGGCAAAGATGATCTTAAAAGCATGGCTACATAGCCAGTAGCTCTTTGACGACCCTGCACCTCCTGAAGCTTCATTGCTACCCTTTAGGAAAAGGCACGCTACACCAAAACAGAGCCTCCACCGCTGTGACGCTTGGAAAACATTTCAGGAGGTAACTCTTTGTCAGGGCAGTACCGTCGAAAGCCATCCGGGCCATCCAAATTGAATTTTATTTCGTCGAAAGACAAAACTTTGGACCACTCTTCAATGTCCCATGTTTGGTGCTCTCAAACAAACTGTAAACGGGCCCCCTTGTGAAGCGGAAACAACCGAGTACCATTCAGGCGCTTTTTGTTCTTCATGCCCTTTTGTCGTAAATGTCGCCTGATGGTGATTGAAATGCAATCAGCATCTGTGTGTGCCTTGATTCGCCTGGAAGACCGTACTCTGCCTTGAGAATCAACCCTTTTAATTCTTCTATTCAATGCTGGGGAAGTTTCTGTCCGTCTTTCACTAGATTTTGCTGTTCCATAACTGTCAGGGTCCTTTAGGAAGGGGCAGGTGACAGTTTTAGTTGCAACTGCTCGCTGCGACAAACCTTGCTTATGCAGTTCAACAATTCGACCACGTTCTAATGCGGAGAATTTGCTTGCTTTGACATAGTGACACCTTCTCACTATCAGTGCAAGCCAGGAACTGATATGAAAAAAACGCCGAAAATCATCCTAGAAATAAACATTTATTACACTGGTCTTATACTATTGATGAGCTGAAAAATTTATTATTTGACAGAAATGTACATTTCTTAATAAATTGTTACAGCAGGTATTTTTTGTCTTTCTCTCCTTTTACCTTTAGGAATTACTGATCCCTAGTCGATAGATGTTAAGTATTTATGCCTAAAACGTTGTTGTCTTTTACATTTTCAAGTAGTCCTAAACTTTTGATCAGGAGATCATATGTATGGCGCTATTTGGAAAATAATGAGCACATCTATGACAATATATACTCTGTGGAGGAGGACATCGCTCAGAAGGATTACACGGATCCGTGGCCGTAAGGGTACCTATCAAGCTAAGTATAAAGAGGACATGTGATGACGAATCAAGGATGAAATGATGACGTCATATTCACCGGATCAGTGGCAACAGCTAAGAATTAGAAAACTTTAGAACGGGTTTTCCTGACTATAGAAAAAATAAAATGACATCATTGTAATGAACGTTATAATACTAGCTTCTAGCTTTTGTTTTCCGAGCACAAAACTAAATAATTACCATGACACCTTCCATGTAAGTTTTAAATAGAAAGAGTTCATCGATGCTTGTTACAGGCTTATCCAAAGTTTTATTTTCTCCGTTTTTTTTCATGTTCATTTCTACTTCTCTTAACCCTAGAACGACTAAGCATAAAAACTTCCATGTCTCACATGAACGGCGTATCGTAAGATACTCTCTATGAAGGGCACTGACTGTGCAACGTACAGGCTGTTGTAGTTGGGCCTCTTCCATTTTTATTGAATGATTTTCGCTAACATTGCTGCTTCTTTTGTCCATCTCAGTCTGTACGCAGGCATATTATTTTATCTTAATTAATCCATCTACAACTCACCCGTTTCATTTCTGTTTGTCCTGGCTCCCAAGCTTCGTCAGATCTCCGCCCCCCTTTCCATCCCATGACCTCCCTCTCATCACACACCTCTATCCCTCCTCCCCAAACCCGATCAAGCCCGCCTGAAAGTATCGGTCCCTGGGCTTAGGATATCTTAAAATGCAACACAAGCCACTCACGCCCAATTTAGAGGCATCTTTAAAAAACGCCTAGGCCAATCTAATCTCTATTAGAACCAAGAAAAGTAAAGGATCCGCGGC
>LQNS02278154.1:1853669-1865736 GCA_001587735.2 Parhyale hawaiensis
ACAGTCAGCAGATATGTAGTTAGTCGGGGATAGTGTGAAGAGGTACAGCTGAGGTCATAATGTTGAGGTTAGGTCTTGTTCTATGGATATAAAGGGATTCTAATGTTGTGCAGGAAATTTTAATCTTGCATTTGCGACATTTTTCTGACTTATTTAGCAGGAAATGCCAAATTGATTGCTATTGACACAACGTAAGGCACAATTGCGATAAAATTATCCTTCGTTGATTATTACAGCATTGATGGGCAATTATAACTCTACCGACCGTACCAACGTGTATTAAATTCGTTCATTGTGAGACAGATCGAGTTATCGCCTTTTCGTCCTTTGTTTGGGCAGGAGCTAGTCAGTGCAATGCCATATCTATTATATTATATGATCCTAATTCTTAGTACCGGTTGAACTTATAAAGTAATTCAGCATATCTTTCGCTTCGCTATCAGTATAGATAAAGCGAAGTACTCTCAAAAGTTTGACAAAAAGTACAAACTCGATAGTCCGTGTCTCAGTACTTCTTTTACGAGTTATATACGTTGTTAAAAAAAAGGTGAGACATCTACGGTGGAAGTCAAGTCAGCCATGTATATTTGCCGCCATGCAACATTCAATTCCTGTGATCATCTGGACGACTTGTGCAAAAATACCAAATCCGATACTAAAGCAGCGATACATCGCACTATGTGTGCAAACGTAGTGGAAATTGTTGTATAGATACTTATTTCAAAGAAAATTTAAATACTGATAAAGCAAATTTAGCTTGTAACTGAATGAATCCAATCATATCACTACTTACAAATCATTGGGTTTTGTAGTTCCGGAGGAAGCCAATTTAAGGATGTGGCAGCAATTGCTTTAAAACTAATTTTACTCCATTCGAATGCCGGAGTCGAGCGTTATTCAGCAGCATGAACGCCGTGAAATATGAGGTTAGAAACAAAATGTAACTGCCTATGCTTTCAGCTATTATTACTGTAAAATATAGTCTAAATAGGCATAGCAAATGTTACAAAAACTTCAAACTGCCCAAGGTTGCCATCAACAGAATTGGATTGATGGATTTCTATGACAAGACAATCATAGCCCCCCGTACAGAATGCACAGCTTGTCTGTCAATTTTGATGAAATCGTATAGGAACTGTAGTTCAGCTAGAAATCGGTGGGTCAAAATCTTTTCCCTCTTTCTTCGTAACTAGATACTGATTTTTACTGCAGCGATTTTGCAGGAAAGTCTGAATTTCATTTGGCAACACTGAGCAGCAGTGCGCACCTGACTAACCACCTCTGCGATCAACGACCTGGTGGATTCTGATCGCAGTCCAGCGATGAAACTTAGAGTTTTTCAAGTTCCCTAAAATGGGAGTTCTAGATTTTCCCAGATCTTAAGAAAATTTCGCAGGTAGTTATAAAACACAAATAAAAAGTTCATGCATATCTCAATGTATGTGGTAACAGGTTACAGTTAATTATTTACGTAATTCTTAAGTCTTAGGCTTGCAAAAATTCCCCAAATTGGTCTGAAAATTTCTTTGACCCTCTCATATTCCCAAGATTTGGAGAAAATTTCCAAAGAGTGGCAGCCCTGTATCTCACGTCTGGCAAGGCACACAGCAGCAGCTAGAGCAGGAATCTGCCGCACCGCCCGCCGCCAGAGCTGGCTGCTCTGAACGGCGGCTGACTGCTAAACTGCCGCTGTTCGGTGTACACGCTCCAATGCATTCCGTGCTTCTCAAATAGTGCCAGCCTGCCTGCCAGCTTCTTGCTGAATTGCTCCCGGTGCACCAGCGCCCTTAGGTAGAAGATTCACTGCCTGACTTCGAACATTTTTCACCCTTCTTATGCATGATACGGGTCCGATGGCAGCATAATTGAAGACCAGTTCATTCGTACAGTAGAATTTCCACAGGTACCTTCATTATTAGATAGGGGAAAAGTAAAAAGGTACGGGTCTGAGACATTACTAAAGAACATTGCTCTCGTTCTGCTGCTTCCACAAGTTCCAACAAGTACTTATTAATGTGCTTCGAAACATTTGGCTTTTGTCGCAAAAAACGCTTACCAAACGAGTGCAGGCAGTCTACAGGACCATACTACAGTTTTGGAAGGGAGAACACTAGTTTTTCCCATTCATATTCTTCGAATCAGTATGTGCGCTTAAGTATTGTATTCGTTGATCAATTTCACTAATTTTTCAACAAATCTACAGAAATAAAGTAGCTTCTAAACGCGATGTCCACTGATTTCTCTTAGTCTTCTTCACTTAGCAATGGTCTGATTTTGAAGTCAGTGTATATCGTGCTCTGTACCACGCTTCCCGAACTCTGTAAGAAGTGACAATTGCCTTAAGAACTAGAGAAGCACTTTGAGAGAGCATACCTCCGTCAATTCCGGCAATGCAAACGAAAATTTTAAAATTCAAATTAGCCTTTCAGGAAATCATTTTGATCATAATTTTGTCGCTCTTAACCTTCTTACAAGCTCCTGTGATTTTCTAAAAGACCCACCCATGACGTTTTCAATTATGTTCTGACTCACATTAAGACAAACATATTGTCGGACACAGGAGCGGAAGAACAGATCATCACCGAAATTTGCTTTCAGTTGTGCCTTTCAACATCGGTAATCCTAAACTCCAAAATCGACCGAAATCTACCGAAATCGGCGGAAATCTACTGTATTCCACCTAAAATATAATTATTTTTTCACATTCCCACACCAAACGAAGCCTATTGCTGAATGGGTTGGTGATTTTGTTATTAAATAATTTATATATTTTTTATTTTATTGATTTGTTTGATTTAATTGTTCATATTTTCTTTGGGAAATAATACAATAATTCTTCACAGTTCTTCTCCAGTCTGCTAAAGGTAAGACTTATAAAACAAGTGCTTTCCTGATTTCCTCATGCTTAAAAATTTCAACATACAATGTAAAATCACAAACTAAGGCAATTGCAAAAAAAATCAAGAAGCTACGAAATTTAGTGTACTAAATGGTGGAGCAATAATTAGCTACCAGCTATGCAATTCTTGAGAAAACAATGGTAAAATAGCATGGAGATAACTCACTAAAACATACATGCAGGTAGGCAAATGATCTATTCAGTTGTCTAACCAAATTTTCACGTTGCTTGATTGGGTGAAAAACGCAAAAATTAGGCAAACCTAATAAAACATGAAATTCATCGCATCTCACTGTACAGCTGTGAAGACCACACTGGAAGGTAATGACTAATGACACATCAATAAAACATAGAGATCAAACTAGGTATTATCTAGACTTAAGCTATTAGTAAACAGTCTGCAGATGGCGGAGGCTTCAGTGAAGGGCTGGTGCGCACATTTGTTTGTGAAATTGGCGCGAAATTTGGTGCGCATTACATACTGTACTATCTACAGAATTGAGTTACTAGTAGTTATCTATTGTGTTACCTTATCTTATAATGTAACCGAGCTTTTAACTGGGTTTTAAATGTTTTGATATGGTCTCTGTTGATAATTTTTTTATTCAAACTTGATTTTTCACAAGTATTCACTCAATGCGCCTACCTATGAAAAACTACTCAATGTAAATGAAAAACACAATTTACTATCTCTCAGCTCAAGATTATTTCAGTTATGATCAATTCATGATCTATAGGTACAAGAAACATATCTCAAGCCATAATTTAACGAATTTATTGCAGGTATAATTGAGATTCAAATTACAAAACACACAAACCGACAAACAGATCATCAGCAAAATTTACCCATTGTTATTATTTAACATTTCAAACAATTCCTGCAGATTTTACGATAATTTTTTACCTTTTTGGGCTATGTTACTGACAAACATAAACATAAAACAAGAAGACAAACGGATGAAAAAAGTATCACATAAATTTGGTCATTTACTGTTCGTAACATTCCTAAAATTTTTTACAAATTTCACGATGATCTGTAAAACCTTTGTGAAATATGTTGCCAAGAAAAAACAAGTAGACAAAGAAGCAATCAGTCTTACGGCTCTTCTTCAGAAGTTAATCGGCTGTTCCTTCTAAGATATCTAGCAGTCCCTGTAAAATTGATAAAGATCCGTTCATAGTTTTTTAATTATCTTGGTGACCTTCAAAGTAACAAACGGACAACTCCAACAAAATCAAAACCTCCACATATTTTGTATTGCAGTGGAGTCTACACTCCCATTGTAGACTTTGCTGCTGCCTACGGCGCATAGTCGAGTGCTGCTGAAGCCCTGGCCCAATGATTCCTAACATGGAGCCCGTGACTGGAAGTGGGGGGGGAGAGAGCTCAATTTGTTATTTGTTTAACGTGGGCAATTTTTGAATGAGCTAATAAAAGGAATTTTTCCTAGTTTGCGTTTGGTTCTGAGGGTATGAGTTTATACAAGCGACGTGCAGAATACACAGTATGAATACACAAACACATATATACTTGTGTTTATTCACATGCTTAATTCCGTATCCACGGTACAGTACACTGTATAAACCAGGTGAATGTAAGTTCACTCGCGCTGTGATATAAATTTCATTATTTATTATCATTGGGGGCATTGATATGGTTGAAGCGATTGCGTGGAACATGACCTGAGCAATAATGGGCCGCAGTGCATGTACCAGTAGTTTGTAATGATTGCATTACTAGATCTTTGTATCTATAATGTAACTCTACTAATTGTTGTTGTTATTAAAATACACTATACTGGCGATGTGAGAACGGAGGGAACTCCATATGGATATCAACCCCCCATGCAACCAGCCCAGCAAGAGAAGAAAGAAAAAGAGAATTAATGATCACTGAATCACTCTGTTTGCAAATTGCTTTTAACCGCCAATGATCGCGCCAACAAAGGCAGAGCCATCAAGATTATTCCACACATCTACACATGATGGAACGAACGAACGGGAATATTGGCTTGTACGATATCGTGCCGGCTCCAGGACAAACTCATGATGAGCATCTGTACGCCAAGGATACTGCGCCCGAGCAAATGGCTTCCAAGAAAACCCCCAGCGGATTACGGGTGGTTTTTTTCCACCGGGGCTTTTTCCCCCCGGGGCTGTTAACCTATACCCTCAATAAATCATATTTATTTATTTATTTATTTATTTATTTATTTACTTAATTCCTACTAAATTCATATGAGATTTCTTTGCTCCATGGTATTTGCTATGGTGTAAAAATAGCAGTAGTTGCTGAGATCTTCAATAATTTTTAATAGAGTTCAGTTATGCACAAGCTGAATCTGTGCCGCGCATACGGATTAGTTGAGTAGGTTCTAAGCTGCGGGCGCCAGCAAAAGTTGTGAAGTCAGTACCGGACTTTAGATAAAGTAATGTGTCATTATTTACTTCCTTGTCTGTCAAGTTTTGAAAAAGCTAACAGTTAAGTTGCACGCTTCGAGATGTTCGACGTTCGTCTTCGTAGTTCTGCTAAAATTTACCTCAGGAGGATCGCTTATTGATCTTGAAGCCTGCATTGGCGCACGGAATTTTCACAGCGACTGGCAGGTATTGGACCAAGAGTCCGTCTTAGGCCAAGGACGGCAGTCTGGGACACGCTGGCAACACTTCCTACAGACTCTTAGGCCCCAGCGATCGACTAGCAGGAATAAGGTCGATTGGACACCGAAACTGCAGGCCTTCGAGGCTCGGCTTGTCCTAAATTTCACACAGGTACTCTGGCTTCGACCTGTACACTCGACCGTCAGGCGTTGACCCTGGATTCTTTAATCTTCAGACTTCCAAAGACTCTGTCTAGTTCGGTAAAATAAAGTCTTTAGGCAAGCTTTAAGTATTAGGGCCGTTTCTAGCACTTGCAACACAATTCGAAACGACAGAGCCGAAGCTTTTGTCTGAAATTTCGGATAAGTCAGACCTCGTGGGCTTAATTACGGCGCCCAATCACCCACAACCGGTGAGCGTTTTAGACTGACACCAAAATAAAGCCTTCGAGGCTTGGCTTGTTTGAAATTTCAGACAAAAGTATTAGATTTCCAGATTTGATATAAGGGCTGTTAGGGCAGAAATATACCAAAAGCAGTTCAGCGAGAAGCTGGCAGGCAGGCAGGCAGTTTTTGAAAAGCACGGAATTCATTGGAGCGCGCACACCGAACAGCGGCAGTTGAGTAGGCCGCTGCCGCTGTTCGGTGTGTGCGCTCCAATGCATTCCGTGCTTTTCAAAAACTGCGAGCCAGCCTGCCAGCTTCTCGCTGAACTGCTTTTGGTATGTTTCGGCCCTAAATGTTGGAAACAACAGGATTTTGGTGAGGAAGCTAAGAACTCCATTTAAAGAGCAAGGATAATCGATCAGGGGCCAGTGCCTGAAACTCAATCGATCGCAGTCGATGCAGAATCGAACGTGCCCTCAGTTGAGCTAAGTGTAGAAACTACAATTTGTCTAGAGTCGCACACACGTTTGTTTCGACACTTTCCACCGTGTTGTAGGCGTTGGTAGTAACCCGAAATGAGCTTTAGGAGACCGAAAACTCCATTGTATAGAGCAACGTTGAGCTTTTGTTGGCCTCAGATGTAATCGACATGGGATTAACCTCTAATCCTCAATCCAAAGTCTCAGCCGAACTGAAGTTTATGAGCTCAGCCTAATTCGCCCTCGCCAAGCCAAACGATGACACACATTAACTTAATTCATTAACTTCATTAACTTTTGGGAGAGCGGAAAATAGCATGGCAATAATTTGCTGAAGGGGAACGAGCATCTCACGTTATTTGGACACTGTGATTTCGAGGTCAAGTAGACATGATGAATGTAACCTCCACAGGAGATCACTACCAAATGCACAGCCGTGTCAATACAATTTATTGACTTCCTTTTTTTTCTGGCGAGTGCTTCAGTGGCTACGATCATCACTCTGGTGGACTTCTCGTCAGATTTATACATCCTCTGCACTTTACGACTCTACTCAGTAGCTTGGGTATGCACGTACTCTGTGGAGTCATGCGAAACAGAGTACATTCTCTTCTTATGTAACTCCATTCCATCGCAGGGCACGTTCTCTTGCTAATTTTGGTCTATATATGTTTGGCAACAGTCCTAATGCTGAATTTTATTGAATGCTGCCTATTTGACTGATTTAATGTTTATTACCTCCGCCAAGGAGGTTATGTTTTCGTTGTGTTTGTCTCTCTGTCTGTCACCAAGGTAACTCAAAAAGTTATGAACCGATTGAACGAAATATACAGGGATTGTTAGGTATGTTAAAGAGGAACAGATGATTAACTTTTGGTGAAGATATATCGATCCGTTTGTTTGTTTGTCTGCCTCATTTTTGTCAATGCCCTAACTCAAAAAGTTATAAATGAATTTTTATGAAATTAACATGAATTTTTAGGTATATAACAAAGAGTAAATTACTAAATTTTGGTAATGATCCGTTCGTTCGTTTGTCACTGTTTTTAATTTTAGGCTTGTTAGCACAATAACTCAAAAAATAATGAATGGATCTTTATGAAATTTATAAGGGTTGTTAGTAATGTTAAAAGATATAAATGATCAAATTTTGGTACAGACCGGTTTGTTCGTTTGTATGTTTGACTCATGCTTGTCATAACGTTTGTTAGCAATATAACTCAAAAGATTACAAACGGATCTTCGAGAAAATTGCACAAACTGCTGTTACTATCAAAAGGCACAAATGATTAGATTTTGGAGTTTATACAAAGAAAATTATGGTTTCAGAGGCAATTTGAATTTTTTGCTACTGTTGCCTCGTTTGGCGGAGGTATGCGCTCTCAGAGTGCTCTAGTTTCTTAATATATCGTGCGTAGACTCCGACTCCATACTTCAACACCAGTTAAGATCAGCAGTATTCTCTGCAACTGTAAGATAACACCAAGTGTCTCGTGGTCACATGAATGTCTTTCGAAGTTAGACCAGGAGATGTGTCAAGTTAGTACCTACATTAACCCTTAACCCAGTAAGACCAAGTCTATGATTGTCAGTAGGACTCGGACACCTTTACCGCAGCATCCACATCTGAAGATAGATGACACTTTGCTTCAGGATTCTAGCTCCTTGGAGAATCTCGGTGTTGTCTTTGATAAGAACCTTACCTTTGAACCGCATATTAGGCGACTGGTGTCACGTGTTTCCAGTAAGATTGGGCTCCTGCGTAAGGTGATTTCTGTGTTCGGTGACAGGGAGGTTAACCGCAGATGCTTTTATGCTTTTTTGCTGCCTGTGTTGGAGTATTGCTCAGCAGTCTGGGCTTCAGCTGCTGACAGTCACTTGCGTCTACTGGACTGATTTGTTAGTTCAGCCAGCAGGCTGTGTGCCTAAAGTGATCTGGTGAACCTGTCTCATAGGAGAGAGGTTGCTGGACTCTGTATGTTTTATAAGGTTTGCAACAATGAAAGACATTGGTTGTATTCATCTATCCCAGCCCTCAAGGTCGCAAGGAGGATTACACGTGCTGCGGTTGACGCGCACTCTTTCACTTTAGAGACTGTTAGATGCAGAACTCGTCAGTTCAGTCGGTGCTTTATGTCCTTGTCTGTTGGGGTTTGGAATTCGTTGCCGGCGTCGGCTTTCGGTCGTGTTGGCCTGCAGGCGTTTAAGTCAGCAGTTAATGTTATTTTGTTGGATTTTCTTCAGCAGCGTTTCGGGCTTCCCAGTGTTGCAAACTGCTTCATTTGGGTTGTACTACCTATCCGTGGCGGCCCGGGCGTGGAGTTTTAAAAATAATAATAATTTTACTTATATTATAGTATGTTCTTTGAAAGAGGAAGCGCCATTTTCGCGAGGTTAGAAAGAGTGAGCAAGATAGATTTAATCGTCAATAGTCCTAGGAAGAGCCCTAATTTTCAGCGTATGATTTATTGCAGCATTTACTGTAGGAATAACACTACTTGATAATTGCGGCTTGTGTTACATTGTTAATTGAAGGTTTAGTTCTGTCAGGATGAACATATTCATCAACGCTCACACAATGCTCTTCGTATAGGAGAAACTAATTCTCGTGGTGGTCCTTGCACGGTTATGTCGTTACTAGCGACGTGGATCTCAAGATCGACTTTCAAATATGTATTGTTATTTCAAGGAAAATTTATATTGATACTGACGATATGGAGTTAAGATGTGACCTGACGGTAATGGGTTAAATAGTTGCAGTAGGTAGTATGTACCACCCAAGTAAGAACGCTTACCACTGGCCTCAGCAGTCAACACTGTATTCTCCGCCTTCTAAATTTCTATTTATAACAATATGTTGCCGACTCGCGACTGCGCCAGCACGTTTCAACACGCCCCACAGCTCGGCTGCCCCACCAACACACCACGTGTCACTTTACACGCCAGCATAAGTACCGCCCAACACGGCAGCACAAGCAGCATATCGTCTGAACAGGCAGGCCGGCCCCTGTATGCAGAAGCACGGCTCTCCTCCACACCCTATTGCAAAACTCTGCTTTGTTGCTCTTGTTGTGACCTATAGGCGAGGTATAGCGCCCGTCTAGTTAGCTACTTCGGGCAGTGCTGCGTTTTTCACTCATTACATCCTGCTCCTCCGAAGTGAGAGAGAGGATGTCTGGGAAACTGTACAGTGTGTGTCCGAAATGTGTCTGTTCGGGCTCAGTCAAGGTTAAGTCTATGTTGAGCCTNGCAAGGTAGCGCCCGTCTAGTTAGCTGCTTCGGGCAGTGCTGCGTTTTTCACTCATTACATCCTGCTCCTCCGAAGTGAGAGAGAGGATGTCTGGGAAACTGTACAGTGTGTGTCCGAAATGTGTCTGTTCGGGCTCAGTCAAGGTTAGGTCTATGTTGAGCCTCAGCTCGCTATATGTTATATACTCGAGCGAGGCAAACCATGCTGCAGCCCGAGGGTTTCAGCGACTACAGGTAATTTTTATAGGCAAATTGACGTAGTGCTTTTCATAGATAAATACTTTTACCTATGAGAATTATAGTCAGTAACGTTGAAAACTGCTTCTTGTCGTAAACTACTTTTGACATTGTTTTGCTACGTATTTTTGTTCTTGATTCCAACAATAAAGAGTGAATAGATAAGTAATAAGGAAATCGCAATCGCCGATACCTCCCAGCAATTACGATCTTCCTGTCAGCTAATTCTGCCACCTCTTTTTTTTTACAATTACTTACTTTCTTGCGTTAACAGAACACACTGTAACTAGCTGATTGTTTTATTATTACTGTACACTACTGTTATTTAGATCTTTAAGACTTACGAACAGGTGACGCTCTGTCTATGAGCTTCTCTGGCCAATGATATATTTTTATGATCATTAGCTTGCAAATTGAACCCCCAGAGGAAATTATTATGTAAACTAGTGGACCCAAACGTGAAAAAAATTCACGCAATAATTGATATGTTTGCCTCATACTTATAGGCCGGTGCGGAATCCTCTCTTCTCTTACTTGCTTCGTCATTATCTTCACTGATCCTTTGTCGTGCTCTTATTCTTAGGTCTTCTATGTTGAAAAACAGAAGTAAAATCTTGAATAAAACACTCCAATAAACTTGCATGCAACTCCAGTCAGGTCAGCTAAAATAAAATGTGAGCGCTCTGTAGCAATGAGCTGTTGATACGGTCTTTCAAGTCAAATATCCGCTTCATCTGAAGTGCTGAAATTTTGCACTATGAAGAGAAAACTGCTCCGTTTAATACGAAAGACAATAAGCTAGAAGAAATAATTGTTTACTGCCCGTAAAAAATCATCACCTCCGCAGCGGTTCGTTGACCATCTGCCGAATTTATACGTCGTGGCCTAAAAGAAAAAAGTTATAGATCGGACTCCAGAAGCTGCATACATATTGTTCCGATTTCAGGAGGTGTTTCAAGCATGAAATGTCTTCAGATAAAGGTATAAGGATCCTCCTTCGCCATATTCTGCAACCTGGTGATTGATCTCTATGAACATGTAACTTAATAACAAAATCTGTAACCTGGCCTTTTTTTCGTCTATCTATTGCCTTGAGAGCGGACACGAAATACATACACGAAGCGTTTTATTATATAAGGATTATTCGCGTTTGAAGACTTACCAATATTGATTAAACTTGAACATGCATACGATGGCATTTTAGCTGTTAGCACGGCCCTGGACATTGTTACATGGGTTTGTATACGTAGTTTTTTGTGCACGTTCGACTTCGACTATACGTGCAATAGAGGTTATGGTCGTATATTTGTTCCAGGGTTTGATCGTTCAGGGATATTTCCTTCATATTCCAAGCTTTCGATTCAACCGTGAATCATCTTCAGGAGAAGTTTCTAACGAAATTCGAGAATGCGAGAAGTTATGTACATCCTATGTGTATCCAATATACCAAAGTGAGGAGTCTTACGTTGTGAAAATGATTCACGATTGAATCGAAGACTTGAAATAAGATGGAAATATTGTTGAATGATCATATTTTTTCCAGAGAACTTTCAATTTTGAATTAATTTCATGCAAGATTCCTCACTGCGGTATATTGCACCAGGGTTGTATAACTTCATTTGAATCAACACGATGTGGTATTCCTTCTGTTCACTTCGAAATTTTACGGCAAAAGCTTACTTAACTAGCATTTATTTTGTAATTTTAAAAAAAGTACCACTGAGTATGAAGGCCGCAGCAGCAAGTTCTCTACGCAATTTAAGAAGTACTACATTCACAAGTAATGATCATTCTGATATGACTAGTGGACCCGTGCGTGATGAATTCACGCAATAACCTATACGTTTGCCTAATGCCTCTAGGCCGGTGCGTAATCTCCTCTTCTCTTATTTGCTTCTTAATTTTCTTCTTTTCTTCATTGATCCTTTATCGTACTGGCATCCTTTGGTCTTCTATATAGACAGGCAGAAGTAACATCTTGAGTAAAATACTTCAACAAACTTAAACAAAATAGCAGCTTATATACAATGTGATTGCTCCGCAGCAAAGATACCGTTGATACCGTCTTTCACCTCAAATATCTGTTTCATTTGAGGTGCTCAAATCTTGACCTATGAAGAGAAAACTGCTTCGTCAGAGGAAAACAGTAAGCTAGAAGAAATAATTGTCTACTGCCCGTGAAAACTTATGTTTCGTCAGTTTCGTTGACAATTGCA
>LQNS02278154.1:1874136-1884516 GCA_001587735.2 Parhyale hawaiensis
TCTAATTAACATCGCAGTTAGAGTTTCTTCGCAGGTGATTGCGTGAGCGAAGTAGCGTTCCCACAAACGCCTATGGAGTTATTCGTGTTGAGCCCTAAGAGAAAATGTGTCTCTAGGCTGGTTGTAGAGAGCGACACTTGGTCAAAAACAGTGGAATGTGGTGAACCGAAGGAATCGTTGTGTCGAGGCCATTAAGAAGTAAAGCCTGTTAGTGAGTGAAACTTAGAAGAGAACATCACAACTATCCTACCTAAGTAGCGTTGAAGTAAATTATAAAAAAAAAACCACCACTGAAAACTAAGAGGGACTTCAGGTATTATTCTTGGACAAATCGCTCGTTGAAGATTAATGTTTTTCATCCATTTTTTATTCGTTTTATGAATCAGTCGTCAGCCTATCGTAACTGAATTGAGCATCCCCTTTCGTATTTTCTAACTTGCACGAATACTTACAGTAGACATGAAAAAGTTAAATGAAATTGCACTCGGCCTTAAGCAATGAGGGTACAGAAATTTGTGATGACGGTTTTTCATAACCTCCGCCAAAGAGGTTATGTTTTTACCGAGTTTTCTGTCTGTCCCCATGTTAACTGAAAACGCTATAGACTTTTCTTCGTGAAATTGACGGGACATGCAAGCTGTGTTACGAGTAACCAATGATTAACTTTTTGTGAAGCTCCGTTCAACGTTTTGTTAGTTTGTCTACATATTTTTTCTTAGCGACATGACTCAGAAAGGTATAAAGGAATTTCATGAAATTTTTGCAGCTAATGTTAGGAATGTTACGAAAGGTAACTGATAAATTTTTGTGGATAATCTATTTGGTCGTTTGTCTGTTTGATTGCGCGTTTGTATTATTGTTTGTCAGTAACGTAATCCAAGAAATTAAAAATGAATCTTTTTGAAACTTACAGGAACTGTTAAGACGTGCGCAGACGTTCGGTGTCTTTTCTCATTCTGGCGGAAAAAACTTGTCTGCACATCAAGCTTGCCGCAACATGTTAATGCACAAGTAGCGCTGGAAAGACTCTATAGCAGTTGCAAGCGTTCGGGTAAAATTGCTACAAGTTGCATGAAATAGAAATGGAAAATATCAACTTAAAAAATTTATTACTTGTTTATCAGTCGTTTTTCATTCCTTGCACACTTCCTCGGCGACTGAGTAATATGTACATCTTGAAGCATGTAAACGAAACTTTGACTGTATGTGTCTGCTGGCTAGCATTGTTGTAACCTAGTTAGAAATTCTTTTCGTATTTTGAACATCAGAAATGGAATCACTACCACTGAAAGTAAAGTTTTAGGAAAAACGCAGGCGTTGCATACTGTAGTAAATAGATAACAGGGAAAACTGGGAGCTAGTTGCTTAGAATTACTTGAATGCGGCGAAAATAATTAGCCTAAGCTCATTCTGCTGAATTCCTTCTTCGTGCAACTTTATTGCCGAGTCTGTTAAGAGCATTTGTGGGCGAGACGCCACTCTCGGCGATTTTTACTTCTCGTCTGAATTGGGCTGTAGAATGGCTAAGAGGTACAAATGACCAAATATTGGTAATAAATTATTTATCTCTTTGTGTAATTGTCATCATGTTTGTCGGAACATAATTCAAAAACTTATCGCAGGACCTTTAAGAAACTTACATGAACTGCTACGAATGTTACAAGGAACACTTAACCCAATTTTGGTGGTAATAAAAAAAGAAATCCTGTATATTGAAGACCAATTTGAATGTTTCGTTAATATTTCATTGATTGGCGAAGGTATACGCTCTCCAAACGCTTTTTCTAATTGATCAAAGTTTCGTTATTGAATTGCTTATGGCGACAGATGGCTACAATAACAACATTGTTATCCAACAACTGGTTGGCCTCATAAACGAGTGCTCAAGGATGCTCTTTAACGATCATGTTGTATGCTGTACAACGTGACTGATGATACCGGTGGAACAGTGGGGGGAGGACGAAGAGTTCATGAAGTTCAAGGATTTAACATGACGCTTTTCGGTTACGAATGAAGTGGCAGAAAGAAATATCAAGCGGGTGCAAGACTCAAGTCCTAGGCTCAGTTACAAAGGACGAGCGGCAGTTGCAGGATTTGATGCTGCTTGTTGAAAGACAGAAAATAAGTCAGAAGTCTCATCAAGTTGGCTCTGATGAAGCCATGAAGTGTATCGGATCAGTAATTCGTGGTCCTAGAAGAAATTGACGCCCAGGAATGGAGATTTTGTTCCCAATTTTGCTTTGATGCTGGGAAATATTTGTCGTTACCGTGAGCACAGCGTTTCTTAATGAAATATCTATCCAAGAGCGCTAAGTGAGTGTAGCGACGTATGGATTATCCTCCAACAAATAGAGTGAAATCTGACCGACGTATCTGAGCCAGTCTTTTGTTAAGAGCTGCCAACAACTCAAAGGTTAAAAATCACTTTTTCAATGAACGAAACTTGAAAAATTAATGCCACCAAGGCCAGACTGATGCTATCAATAGCTACAAAATCGGAACAAGCTCTGTCGATTTCTTACAACTCGTTATTGCAGGAAATATAAACTGTTAAGTCGTTTCAGCCGTCCTATGATCGCAAAAGCTGAGCATGCTACCAGAATGGGTATGAAGAGCAAAGCATGCAGATGATAGCTCTTCCAGCCGGCAATTAGGGTTAATTCAGGTGATTATCAATCACTAGAACAAAAAGTCCAATCTTAAGCCATTTTTCGTAAATACATAATTTTTTAATTCAATTCGCGACCCTTAAAACCTCTCATTTTTCAATATTTTGGCACAGATTTAATTAGGAGTAACAAAATAATAGGAAAAAATGCCCTCACATACAATTTTCAAAAATCTGGAAACATGGGTCACCCTAAAGATCACCTCCTCTGATTTTGAGTTCTTTTCTCTTTCTTTCTTCTTTAGATATCTATATGCTTTTGACTAGCAGTCAAACTCTTAAAACTGAGAGAAAAAGTTTACCATGAAACTGAGGGAGCCTCTCAATTTCTGGATGACAAATTTAGTAAATAAATGCATCAGTTTAACAGATGATGTAATTTTCTTAATAAGTTGGAACTTTTCGTAGAAAATCGGATGAAAGGCGCGGTACAACTGTTTTATATATATAGATATATATAAATAATTGGCCTGACAAAGGTACACCCCCTCCGTTAACCTCGTAGGTTAGGAGGCAAGGACTGCTTCTGCTAATATCCTAAGTATATATAAGTATATATATACATATACGGGTTTACTATGCAATAAACTTCATTATAACACTAGCAGAACCAGTCCTGGCCTCCTAACCTACAAGGTTGGCGGGGTAAGAACTCATTGGAAGGGGTGCTGTACTAGGATGGTGGTCGGTTGTAGTGGGTGGTTGCATCAAAAAATTTTTGACTTTTATCTGCCGAGAAAAGGGCGCGCATTCCAACGTAGACCTATTTTCATTCAAAATGAGACCAAATTTGCGAAAATCTATGGTGTTTTTAATACTTTTTCCACTATTTGAAGCTAACAGGCCGTTATATGGTCTAGATTTTTGGCACCTCTATCGAGACACCAGCCTTTTGACAGGCCGTATAGCAAAATTGTTGGCCATCTAATGGGCCGTATCGAAATATATATATATATGTTATCGCGACATATCAATTATGTTGAACATATATACAAACTAGAGCACTCTGAGAGCAAATACCTGCACCAAGCAAGACAACGTTAATGCAAAATTCAAATAGGTTCTGAAACTATTGTTTTCTTTGTATCACAACCACAATTCAATCATTTGTGCTTTTTGACAGTTATAGTATTTTCTGTGATGTTCTAGAAGATCTGTTCATAAACAATCTGACTAATATTAGTCAAACACACAATATGACCAACTGTTCATCACCAAAATTTGATCATTTATTTCACTCAACAGTACGAACAATTCCTGTAAATTTCATAAGGATCCGTTCATAACTTTTTGAATTATTTTGTTGACACAGAGACAAATAAACAATCAAATGAATAGACAGATCGTCACAAAAATTTGGTCATTTACTCTTTGTAATATACCTAACAATTCATGCAAATTTCATAAAAATCCGTCCAAAATTTTTTGTGAGTTATCTTGGTGACAGACAAATACACAAACAGACACACAAACAAACTCGACGAAAATATAACCTCCTTGGCGGAGGTAAAAAATAAGTAAAGAAATAAATGAAGTATCAAAAGTAAACAAACAAACTTGTGAACAACAAACGATATGACGTATTATTAAAGACATCATTATAGCTCTAGTTGTACATTACATGTTTGAATTCATTTGATAAGTTTCTCAGTTATTTTCTGCTGATGACCCCATCACGTTTTTTTTTTTCAATTCATTGCAGGATAAGCCTCAACACTAAGCATTCTGTGCTAAGCCGGCAACAAAAACTCACCACACCTTACTACAGATGGCAGTAGTAACCCTCTCAGTTTCATGGCTTTTATCAGTTTCGTATCTCTTAACTTAGTGAGTTTTTCAGCTTCGAGTTTCGTAGTTTTTTTTTGGGGGGGGGAGCTGTACTGTAACGGCAATAGCTCATAGGGACCGTAGCATGAGTCCTGGGTGCTTTCTGGAAATGGGCCTATTGGTCCATCGGCTATCTAATCAAATCCTTTATTGTACATACTTCACACTTCATATCAATTTTTCTAAAAACAAACAGAGAACTGTTTGAAAGCGGATTTTGAGATCTGCCTGGTAGGTAATTGCGAAACGTCTCACATCTCATGCGTGCGTAGAATACGTTGATGAAGGCCTCGCTGCTAGCAGGCTGCGAGTCCGGAAGTCGAGGTCCTGCAAAAGTTCCTGACTGCTCGTAAGACTTCAAAAAAGTACATCAGTGGCTGGGTGCCTCATATTCGTGATGCTGCTTGTCGTGGAGCTGAACCTGTCGAAAAAAGTTTATCATCATGAGCATATTGCAATGTACAGTGCCGGTAAACACTCTCCATACCGGAATAATTTTGGGAATAAAATAGGATTGTGTGTAAAATATTAGGTTGTAACGAGAGTTTTACCCGCTTTTCGAGTAATTGCTTCCTGTGCCATTATGAAGATCATAATGGATGTTGTTTAAAATAACCTTGCAATCACCAGTCTAAGTACGCCTCATTCAATTTTTTCGAACAACCTTGAGCCTTTACACCTAAAATTTGTGTCGCCGCGGGCTGATACCTCAGTTTATTTAGGATTCACGTTACTTTCGCTCGTGGGGGTTTGAATATGCCACCGAAAGTTTCAGTCATCAAAAAGAGGCATATGATGAAGTAGGGCTTAACTCGCATACAGAAATAATATGAGTCTTTCAAAATTTGGTGAAAAAAAAACTTCCTCGTCCACATGCCGCATTGCGAAGTTGTTGCTAAAGAAACAGATGTCGATGATGATGCTGAAGATGCTTCTATTACAATTGAACTAGGTGAGTCTATTATGAAGTTAATTTATCTTCATTTATTAATTTATGATTTGATATAAATAAGTATGAGCAATACATTAGCACATTTTCTGGGGAGTTCTGGAACATTCTTGCAGATTAATTCTGTTGAAAGTAATGTCACCTCTTCTTGTAGAATAATTTTACTCTCAAATCTTCAATACTGTGTCCACCATTGTTTGCTCATTTCAAATATTATAAAGTTTATTTATGAATTATCATTACATATAAATAACTATAAGCGAGACATTAGCGCGTTTCTGATGAGTTCTGGAACATTATTGCAGATTGCATCACCCAAATACATAAATATAAGGAGTTTTTTTTAGATCTACATGCCCGGTGGACATGTTTCTTCTCTTTTATAAGCAGCTTGCTGGCGTTCTTGCCCCTAAGCTAGCAGTGATCTTTCGGCACCAGATACGGTTACAAAATTTTGCCCGATATTGGTATACTGTGAATATTACTCACATTCCCGGGAGTCCAGTGTGGCCCCATGTCGCCAACTAACGGCCCATTACGCAGGAGCCCATTTTATCGAAATTGTTCGAGAAATTGGTTGTTTGTACTCTTGGTCTGTTAGCTAAGGTAATGGGTTTGCTGTCTGCTGGTCAGTTTGCGTATAGAACTGGTTTGAGTTGTTGTGACGACTTGTTGTCGGTGCCACACCATTTACAGTCTGCTCTCGATTATCGATCTGAGGCACGCCTTGTACAGTTGAATTTTAGCTCGATGTCTGACAGGGTCAACCATAGGGGTCTATTATACAAGCTGGAGTCGGCTGGTATTGGTGGTAAGGTTCTGTCAATCATTCGTGATTTTGTTTCTGAGCGAATGCTGAGTGTAGTTGTTGACGGCGTTTTGAGTGCCTCAGTCACGACTGAGTCTGGCATCCCTCAGAGTAGCGTGCTTGGCCCGCTGTTGTTCGTTCTGTAAACTAGTGATATGTTCTCTTCGCTGGAAAACACGATGATCAACAATGCCGACGATTCCACTTTGATTGCAGTGACACATGCCCCCCGCATGCGTAGCGCTATCACCCAGTCTCTGAATAGGAATTTGTTACTCATTAGTACATAGTGCGCGGCCTGGAGTATGAAGCTGAATGCCAGTATGACCAAGTCTATGATTGTCAGTCGGTCTCGGACACTTCTACTGCAGCATCCACATCTGGAGATAGATGACACTTTGCTTCAGGCTTCTAGCTCCTTAGAGATTTTTGGTGTTGCCTTTGATGAGAAACCCACTTTTCAGCCGAATATTAGGCGACATGTGCTACGTGCTTCCACTAAGATTAAGCTCCTGCGTAAGGTGAATTTTGTGTTTGGTGATGGTGAGGTTGTCCGCAGATGCATTTATGCTTTTTTGCTGCCTGTGTTGATATTGCTCACCAGTCTGGGCTTCAGCAGTTGACAGTCACTTAACGTCTATTGGACCGACTTGCTAGTTCGGCCAGCAGGCTGTGCGCAGATAATGATGATCTGGTGAACCTGTCGCGCAGGAGAAGGGTAGCTGAACTCTGTATGCTTTATAATGTGTACAATAATGTGAAGCATTGGTTGTATTCTTCTGTCCCGTCCCTCAAAGTCTCTAGGAGAATTTCGCGTGCGGCGGTCGGTCCGCACTCTTTCACATCGGAGACTGTTAGGTGCCGAACTAATCAGTTCGGTTAATGCGCTGTACACCCTCCTTCAAAGTAGAAGCAGAAGCCAATCTTCTCCCCCTACACTATAGATGGCAACCACTCATGACATCCTACAGCTGCAGAACTATATCAATTCCCAATCATCCAGTGAGAACCTTACTCATTCAAGAATCACCATTTGTCCAACTGGAACATGACGGCTATACGTATACTGCCATTTTCTGTGCGAGCACAAATACAATTGCAGCAGCTAAATATAACTGCAGACTCCATTGCAACAATAGCAATGAGTGCACGATATTTTTTGAACACACTACCAATCCGCTCGAGCCTTGCATCTTACTCCAAGAACAGCATGGACAGTGCTAGCTTTCAGAAATTATTCCTTGACCTACAATCCAAGTACACTACGCATAAAGCAATATTCTTTGATGGCTCCAAGACTGACAACGCCACTGGCTGTGGTGTGTATCGTAAGAATTTCCTGCTACAAGCTCGCCTCCCAACAATATGCTCAATATTTACAGCTGAATTGTATGGTATTTATGCAGCTGCATCCTTTTATCTCTAAACAATGCAGCCCTGAACTCCCACAGACAGAATTTTCATAGAATGGATCCTCAGCCATGAAAAAGCAGACAAGCTGGCTCGCGAGTCACTTCTCTTGCCCAGAATAACCAAACTCCCCCATGCACTACCAGACATGAAGAACCACATGTACCATCACTACCTCAAGAAATGGATAAACAAATGGTCGTCGCATTCACCCAGCCTTATTAGCTTTAAGCCTGTTCTTGGTCCCACAGTCCCTAACCATCTAACCCGCTCACATCAGGTCGCTTTAACCCGCTTACGCTTAGGTGTTAGTCTCATCTCCCACCCTACATCGGCGATGCGCCGCATCTTTTAGAAGTAAGTTTAAGTATCAGTTCGGTCGGTGCATTGTACCCTGGGCTGTTAGGTATGGTTTGAAACTCATTGCCGGCATCTGCTTTCGGTCGTGTTGGCCTGCAGACGTTTAAGTCCACTGTAAATGGCTCTCTGTTGCATTTCCTTTAGCATCATTTCGATCGGGCTTCCCGGTGTTGCAAAGTGCTTCATTTGGGTAATGCTTCCTGTCCATGAGGCCCCGGGCCCGAAGTTTTAATAATAATACCGAACCAAATACCGAAAAAATACTGACTCGTTTGGTATATTTTTGGAAAAAAATACCGAGCTACCAATCTGAATGACCTGTTTTTTAACTACCAAATACCGATACGGCGAAACAGAACAAATACAGAATCTCAGCTTTGGTCACGAGGCAAGTTATGGATATCTCTTCGGGTTTGGAGTGAAATAAAACTCAGAAAACAGTGTGTTTTTCTACTATTTCTAGCGTGCAGTACCACCTTGGGATAAGTGAATGAGCGAACGCAGTTGTATGAATGACGTGCGGACTCGCCCTTACCCGTTTAGTGGTGAATGCAACGCGATCTCGGCTCCACCAGACGGTGTCGCGGAATGTTTGGAAACCTTGGAGCTTTAATTTGGCTGTATTTTAGGATAAAAGTTGAGAAAATCGGGAAAATTGCTTTAAAAGCTAGAATTCAGCAAATATTTGCAGTCAGGGAATATTTCCTTTATTTTCGAGCTTTAATCGATCACAGCGTGTGTGCAAATAGAGATAATGTTTGAAACAAAGGCTGTGTTACCCAGCTCAAACTCCTGCAGTCTTTGTGGTTGTCGTCGGTGTCACCCAACCTGCCCCTCAGGGGGCACAGGATGGGCCATTGGTTTAGGCTGGTTAATGCTCGCCCAACCTATGCTATGGGGAGCAGCGCCCCCAAGGGGACCCTGTAGGTCACCTTAGCCATTAACTAGGCCTTCGAGACGTCTATGTTTCTTACCCACTTTGCTTCCGTCTCATCTCATTCTCCTACTAATCTTTCTTCCATCTGTTCTTCCTTTTCTTTCCCGACTTCCTGTTCCCACGCGCGTTTATCCTATGTCGGAACAGCCTCGTGCATGGGTTCCACATATCTATCGTCATACTATAAGTCCCTTCTCTGTTCCTCTGTGATATCGCCTTTGTTGTGCAAATGGAGACTTAAACTTCTGAAAATAATAATGATAACAATACCTAACCTGTGTCGCATTGGAGGCCGAAGTAGCACGGATGACACCAAAGGCCTGATTGCAACACGCCTCTGTATGCCATTGAACTCTTAATGCGGACCCGGACTTGTGGAGCACACTACGTTGCTGCGGGTTTCAGCCTGGACTGTAGTGTGAAAAGTGACCAAGGCCGGTGCAGATGCTATGCTTCTCAGTTTTAATCTGAAATGAAAGTAAATCTAGTGACGTTAGCTATCAAACTGCGACAAAATTGTTCATCCAGTCAGTGTCATGCAGTCGTATTTCACAGCTGAAAGTCAAAATGGTGCAGACTATTAAGTGCAAGGTCGTGATATATGGCCTCATCACTTAAAGCTTGGACTTGCACCCTAAATAGCCTTGCCCAGCTACTCCAGTTTCTACTCAGCAGCCAGTTTCTAATTGCAACCAATCACCTGGACAAACTTATTTAAACAAGCACCGTGTTGAGCGCCAGCGCGGGGACAGATCCAAGAGGTACAGCAACGGCTAGCCTCCATTTCGAGCAAAAAACCACCAATACGGATCTTCCAATAGCCTACTTCTGGGATCGAGTCATCAAAACCAGGAGTATCCCACAAGTAAGTAGCCTACCAAGTGGTACAGTTGTCAGTCGATTCCTCGGCACTGATTAGACCTATTTCTCTCTAAAGTCCGCTGCACACGGAAGTAGAAACACAGGAACGTTTCTCTTTGTCCTTCCGATTTCGTAGTCTGAAGCAGGCATGGCTTTTTTGGCTTGCCTAATAGTTGACGGTCCTAAAAAGTACTCAAAGCCTTGACATCCACTACACTTTTCCACTGCATCAAGTGCAGATTGTAGCTAGAGTTCCGAATATCTTTCCAATTTAAAGTAAAATTAAATTCTCAATGATGGGTAAATATTTTATGGAGTATTGTTTATAGGGTAAATTTTTACTTTAGCTCACATTCGATTTTGGGGATTTTCTTGCCTTTGGTATGTTAATTAGGTCAATTTAAGACAACTTACATGTATAGCATTTTCGTCGCAAATGCTTAGTTTCAGAGATAGGGTAATGTCTCAATTGCCGAATGCACACAAATACCGAAAAAAAAATTTGAAAAGGCGCCAGTTTGACATTATCGCGCCGGGTGGCGTGTTGAGTGTTCATTACC
>LQNS02278154.1:1897192-1909814 GCA_001587735.2 Parhyale hawaiensis
AAACTTTGATGGATTGGCGTCAAGTTTTCATGGCTGCAACTTTAAGAAAGTTTAATGAAAAAGCACAAATTGAGGTACCGGCAAGTGGATGCAGGCAGATACGGCGGCCCAATTTCGACGTAGTTGGTGGCCCTCTTCAATACGCAGCTGAGAGGACAGGCAGGAAGACGTACAGGGTTTGGTGCGGCGGCACGTGGTTGTCAGGCGACTGATTCTTCAAGACTTGAACTCTTTCTGACCTAGCACTTCACATGTGCGTTTTTCTGTACTGTTTCTGAGAAAAAATTGATTTAATCTCTCGTTATAGGGTTAACCCTTAACCGAAAAGCTATAAAACGCTGCATGTTGTGAGACTAGCGTTTTTAACATTGCTAATAGAGCCCGCTTAAGTTCTTTGGTTCGCTAAATATTTAAAACTGTCTTCACCAGGCTGTATTACCGTACCTCTCCACAGAGTCTGTTATCACAGTGGAATACCATTTGATGAAGATTTCTTGTAGTGCAGGGTTTCCCAAAGTTCAGTATTCTGCGGAGCCCCTGTGAAATCGTTCTGAAGCACACGGACCCCCGCCATTAAACGGCATCAACTTTGTATATTACGAACTGAATGAGTATTGTAGATGTCGATGGTTTCCTGGCAATTACCTTTCAGCTAATACAGAACGGCAGAGGCATAACAACATACGCCAAACATATAATTATTCACGTCACAGTCACGTGACAGCCCAGCTCAGCCCATTATCCCAGCGAGTTTCCACCTTCAAATCTCTTTTACTTAGTTTGATTCGCCCTAAATGACTATTTGCAGTGAATGATGGTTAGCATATGCTATTGAAAAAGAAAAAGCTAGGTTTTTGTGATCGAGCAGAAGCATTTAGGGGTAACTAGACCATAGTAAATATTCTTCAAGTTCAATATATGAATGTAAAATATTATTATAAGCGATTTAGACTTCAATTTGCCTCCTATAACGTTAAATAATGTCTAATTACTATCATCTATGGGATAAAAACAATGTAATATTGTCACAGAAGCTTCAAACGTCCGTGCGTGAACCACAACGGGTCATATGCACCCCCCTTGGGAAACGTTGTTGTAGTGTAATAACATAGTAGTTTATGAATAGGATAAATCCATTAAGAACGATAACTACCCTGTAACGACCAAACAAAGTACCAATTTCTCGTAGCATTTGCTGTGTTGGCAACGGTTACAGGTCAATTCAGACCCCTGGACAACTCAGACCCTCCCAACTCAGANCTCAGACCCCCCAACTCAGACCCCGCCGACTCAGACCCACCCAACTCAGACCCCGGCCAACTCAGACCCCGGCCAACTCAGACCCCGGCCAACTCAGACCCCACCGACTCAGACCCACCCAACTCAGACTCCTTGGGGGGTCTGAGTTGGGAGGGTCTGAGTTGCCTAGGGGTCCGAATTGACCTCTAACCGTTGGCAACTTTCACCAAGAGTTCGCTGGTCGCTATTGAGTTAAATCAACTTTTTTCCACAAAAAAATCTAATTGTTCACACATAGGATAATGTCTAACAACGCGAGACAGCTTGAACAGCGTCCCACAAATTGCGTTTATTTTAGTCGTGTACTTGATATTAGTAGCAAATTTGCTGTTTATCAAGTAAAAAGCATGTTATTATCTTTCCTAACATCGGAAAGTAACGCTTCAGATACCGAAGTAAAAATTGCATTATATTCCACACGTTTTGTTGAAAAAAAGTGATGTGTCAGGGGTTAATCGGCAGGAGATGTGACTTATTAGATTACTTGATATAAATATTTTAATTAACGCAATAAGGACCAAGTACAAATAACCTTTAATCTTGAAATAGTATTTTTCAGACGTCTTGTATTTATAGTACGCTGGTCGTTATCAAGTACCAGAGTCAAAGACCTCACAGTACTTGACTTCTTGAAGACGTAACCACTGCTTCTTCTTGAAAGACAACGGTGAACTGCGAAAATAAATTTAGCAATTTTAGGTGATTTTGATGCGCTAAAATTTAATAGTCACCGTTTACAGTTGATATCTAGTGCAGCTAGGAATTTATAATGCTTGGTAATAAACACATTTCTTGAATCACCAAAACAGTTTACGTTTTATTTGAGATCTCGCTGTTGACTGAAAAAAAAATGATCGAAATTGAATCAATTGCCATCGGGCCCCCTAAAGTATTTGAGTGGACGGTCAAGTGTCGCGTGTTGTGTGACTATATAGATACACCGGCGCGGATACTTTGGCACGACTGGGGCGGGGAGGCCACTGCCGACAGGGGCCTGGGTTATCACTCTAACAGGGTCTGCCCTTAAGGGCATAGCATGGGCCATAGGCCATAGGTTTATGTTAGGTAGTTTAGGCTCGTCTATCCTACGCTAGGGTAACATGCTAGTAGCCGTTCACTCGGCTTTAAAAACTTCCAGTGTGAAAACTAGCAGCGCTAAAAAGGTGTACATTGGCTTAAACTGTAGGCTAAGTAGTACTGTACAGTTTAAGCCTATGTACGGCTGTATAGTAGACTACTGCTAGTTTTCACACAGGAAGTTTTTAAACCCAAGTGGACGGCTACTAGCATGGTGGACGGGTACTAGACAGGTTACCCTATGGGACCAGGCAACCCCAGAGGGCCCGTTTATGTTACCTCAGCCATTAGCTAGGCCTACCGGACGTCTCTTTATCGTGCATACTTTGCTTCCTTTCCGATTTCATACTGCTGCTTGCTCATGTTTTTTTTCTGTTCTTCCTCTTCTTTCCCGACTTGCTGTTCCCATGCGCAATGATCCTGTGTGGCGAGAACACCTTCCTGCATGGGTTCTCCGTTTCTCTTGGCATACTATATGTCCCTTGCTCTTTCCTCTGTGATATCGTTCTGATCGGAAACGGAGGCTTGAACTTCCTAACTATAACTAACATAACTAACTAGCAGGGTCTGAAACTGGAGCTGGGCCTGGCGAGTCGGAGGTCAAGCAAGAGTTACGCGGGAAATCCTCGATATATGTCACCATTGTTTTAAATATTTTTAGTTAGGCTAAAAGTTGTTACTTCTAAGTACTACATATGTGTTATCTTGAGTCAGGAGACCATATTTCGAGTACTGACCTTGATTTCCTTGATGATTTTCCGGACGAGGTCCAAATGGCGTTATTCACACCGCCCATCTTGTGCAGAGGTGACGCTGTACTCTGTGTCCAGCGTGAGGTCTAGCAAATAATAGCCTGGCACTTTCAGTAAGTACAAGTCCAGTGAGCACTTAATTTTCTCAACTTCAATACCGCTGGCAATTCAAATGGGATGTGGCATTTTGTGAGACAATCTCATACCCCGCGCACTGAAACAATTAGAATCCTTTGTGGCTATTGTATCGCCACCGTTTTTCTATAGAAAAACGGACTTCGTTAGTGCGACCAATACGGTCTTGATTATCTGGAAAAAATTCGCCCATTGACATTGATAGGAATGCCTTCTAGAATTTTCCAAACGTATATGATCGTGAAATGCTTGGATCTTCCTTGAATTGACAATATTTGAAGATGGCAAGTCTTTCACGATGGTTTAATTCCCTCACGCCTTGAATTTTAGCACTGAACGATCTCTGAATAGCCTCGAGGCGATCGAGTTTTTTCCGTTTGCTTGCTATCCAAAAAGGTGAACAAAATTCTATCCTCGGCAGTACCAGTTGTTTCTATAAGGTGAACACTATGTGTGCATCTCATTAAGAGAATATTCGAAGCACCCATCCGCACCATTTTTTGCCCGGTAACAACTAGCCACGTGTTCCTCAAAAGTAGCACTGTCCTGCATTCTAAACCTAAGGACTCGTAAAATTTTGTTTCTTTCGATTTCACTCCCATCACATATAGTGTATTATGTCATTTCAGTAGGGGAGGAGTTTTTCCCTTATCGTACAGTTCAAATTTTGTTTCGTTGAAGGTCTTGCTATCCGAAAGACATTATATCTAATTGCAGTCCTTACTTCTGCCACTGACTGTAGTTCTGCTAATATTCATACGTCGTTCATAAAAAAGGAAGGAACGGAAAACTCGCATTGGTCGTTCATCATGGTAAGGAGGAAGACTGGACCACGCACAGTACCTGGTGGAACTCCACGGTTCGATTTGTCAGGAATACTTCGATCCACCGCAGATATTTCCCACAGATAAACATGTTGGAGCGTTTGAGTAATAGTATTCCCTGGTCAAATTTATCAATTGTTGTAGCAAAAATCTATATAAATTACGTCCACATCTTTGCCTGGGCCCAGTGAGTCGAGAATCGAAACATAAAACTCAAGTACTGGTAGTTGAGAAGTGGTAGATAGTTTCTGGCAAAAGCCATGCTGATTACAAATAAGTAGATTCTTAGTCTCTAAATGATGTTCTTTGTGCTTCCTAAACACCATTTCAAACATCGTCACTACGTGGCTAGTTAGCAAGGGAGGTCTATAGTTAGCTTGAATTACACAATATCCAGCTTTGGGAATAGGTGTTACATTCCGTGTTTGTAGGTAACTAGTGTTACTTCTTTAATTATTGACTTATTTCCGCCATATAAGGTACCGTACAGAGGGTATGAGACGCTTAGTTTAAGCATCTTAGCACTGCAGGCACATTATCTGGTCTCGCTGCGCTATTGCCGCTAAATTCGCCAATGGTTAGTTCAATGCTAAGTTTTGTGAATTCGAATTCAAAGTTCGTTCAAAAGTTTATTGTTGAATCGATTTGTGGGATTACAGGAATTTGGAATGTCACTAAATACTTTTTGATATCGAAGCTTAGTATTTATCTCATTTCTTGGTCATTGTTAGAGCTAGGACATTGGACATTTATACGTAAAATGCTACCAGCGCTCTTAATGCTCCATAATGCTCCAAACGCTATAAAGGTTCCAAAGTGCTCCGTAGTACTCCATTTGACCCTAACTGCACTGAAAGTTGGAGCAGTCTCAAATAACTGGAGCATTCATAGTAGGTGGTCAACCGTACCTTCAAGTGTACTTGAATATCAACAAGTTTGATTCAAGCATAAATTAACGACAAAAGCAAGTTCAATACACATTGACAATACTTCTATCAGTTTGAATGTGGCAAAATAGTTGAAGTAGGAAATATTCTTGAAGGTGGGGTAATTCTATTTTGAGTTCCCCCATACCATGGCACACTAACGAATGAAATAGCATAATTTCTAGATGAATGAGACGTGCATGATCTGATTGATTTTTCAAATATACAGGGTGTTGGAAAATCGGTGCAAATATTTTAACCACAAGTAAAGTCATCATGGCCGTACCCTGTGGTGTAATTATTTGTTTGGCCAAATTTAGCTTTTTAAAAAAGTTACAGTATTTTTAATTTCTATTCCGAAAAACAATTTTTGCAGTAAAAAAATTTAATTTTCAACCGATTTTGATGTAAATTGGTAGCAAAGTAAATCTTTTAATGCCCTATGCGCACATGTCAAAATTTAAAAGAAGTGTAAAATCATTGGAAAATTACGTTCATGTTTAAAATAGGCTACACAAATTAAGAGTCACACTATTGGAAACGAGGAACCTATGATGAAAGCCAATTTCAAAACCTTTCAGATAATGCAGTTCATGACAAAAAATAATCAGATTAAATGCAATTGCCACGAGGGAAACTAAGTTTTCCAGAATTGATGCGCACCCGCATGTTGCCCTGTCACTGCACCAGATAGGCATGGCTAGACGAACGTCAGTGCTGCGGTAAGTGGGTTTTACGCTGTATGACTGGGCAGTTGGCAGTGTTACAGTAAATTGGTGTTACTCCTAACGCGATAAACTCCATAAACGAAATAATAAGCAACCAATCGTCTAGCCGAAAAACTTTCTTCGAAGCTAATAATTTGTTGCGGTCCGTAAACTGGAAAAGTTTAAATATATTCGTGTGAAATTACTCACACAATTTGTTTCTAGAAACTTTTGTCATATGCTTAACAAATCATCTGGACTTTTTCTCAGAAGTTACGGATATTAAAGATGAAGAAAAGGGTGTAGACCTTGTGTATCTATACTTCCAAAAGGCTTTTGATAAAGTCCCCCATCAACGGCTAATGAAAAACTTGGAAGCAAAATGCATCCAGGGAGTCTATTTACGATGGATCGGGGGATGGCTTACGGGTCGGCAGCACAGCAGCGAGTGAAGCTTGACGGAGAAACGAGCGACTGGACGCACGGATCGTCAGGAGTTCCACTGATCTGGATCTTAACATCCGTAGTAAAATCAGTAAATTTGCTAATGATACAAAACTATGTCATCCTGCCACGAAAAGAGCCGAGCTCCAACAAGACCTTGACCACATCATGGAATGGAGCACTACGGAGCAGATGAGTTCTAATGTCGACAAATGCTCAGTAACACACATACGGCTCGTCACCCCTTCAACTCCTTTGAAAATAATGAGACGAAATTGGCTCCTGTCACCCAACAAGGTGACTTGGGGATCACTATTACAAACAAACTACACCACAGCAAGTTGACAAGAGTGTGAAATGGCAAGCAGAGTACTGGGATTCATCACCAGAAATTTTGAATGCAAGTCTAAGGACATCATCATTCCCTTGTAAAAGGCGTTAGTGAGGCCACACTTAGAACTTGCTGTTCAACTTTGGTCGCCACATCTGTGTAAAGATATCGATAACATTGAAAGGGACCAACGCAAAGCAACAAAATTGATACCTCAGCTAAGAAACAAGCCGTGTAGATGTCTCCTAAAAGAACTGGGTCTGATCTCTCGAGCAAAGACAACTCAGGCGGCAACTAATAGAAACATTCAAGTACTTGAATGGCTTCAACGACGTACCTACAACGGGACTGTTTGAAAGAGACCTTAATGATCGCTTGTGAAATAACGGTCAAACGCTCAAGCATAAAACTCGCAGAACAACCTTAAGTAAGCAGTTTTTTCCGTATTTCATAGTCAGCATTTGGAATAGACTCCCTTCCGACAATGTTAGTGCAGAATCAGTCTACGCGTTTAAAAATCGTCTTGACCTACATTGGGAGAGACATCCCCCACAGCTAAGAATCC
This sequence comes from Parhyale hawaiensis, assembly GCA_001587735.2. Classification (NCBI taxonomy): domain Eukaryota; kingdom Metazoa; phylum Arthropoda; class Malacostraca; order Amphipoda; family Hyalidae; genus Parhyale; species Parhyale hawaiensis. The sequence goes on from LQNS02278154.1 coordinate 1,904,253, forward strand.
CTCCTCCAGGAGTCGCACATTCTTAACTGTCAAAACTTCCGAGGCTACCTAAATCCGTCTTCTTCTCTCTTCCGCTCCAACTACACAGTTTGACATCTTTAACTCCGCCTATTAGAGTCTATTGATCGTGCTGTCGAGCATTCATGATCATCTCTTTTGCAGATATTCTTCTCCCTCCTCTTTTTTTATTCTTTTCTTTTCCCCAATCCTTTATAACCTACCAATATAATGGCAATAGTTCATAGAGGGCCGGGACGTAAGTTTCGGTGTCTCTTGGAAAATAGGCTCGTTGGTTCGTCTACTGCCGCCTATCCAAACTACTTGTAAATACTAATTTATTCTGAATATTGGTGACACGGTTGCGAATGCAATGAACCTCATTAGGGTTTTAAAGCCGTGATTACTCAATCAATTGACGAAATAAGAGAATACGTACTCAGACCAGATTTAGGCTGTCGGTGAACTTATATCAGTTTTCCTCTTGGCAAATACACCCCCAATCTGATTGTTTTTTGTCTTGAAGTAGGCTTTCATTGTAGGCTTCTCGTTTTTCAAGGGTGTGACTCTTAATTTGTGTAGCCTATTTTGAATTTTATTGTCATTTTCCCAGTTATTTTATACTTTTTTCAAACTTTGACATGTGTGAATAGAACATTAAACAATGTCCCTTGCTACCACTTTTCATCAAAATGGGCTCACTATTGATCTTTTAGAGAAAATATTGTTCCTCTGCATAAATATTAAAAACGCTGTCACTTTTTAAATAAAACATCTGAATTTTGCCAAAAACAAAATGATGCTACAAGGCATGTCTAAGATGACTTTACTTGTGGTTAAAATATTTGCACTGAATTTTCCAACGCCCTGTATGGTTCAAATTTTAGGATAATTACCTCTGCCAAGGAGGCTATAATTTCGTCGTGTTTGTCTGTCTATTTGTCTCTTTGTCTGTCACCACGATAACTCAAAAAGTACTGAATCGATTTGGACGAAATTTACAGGGATTGTTATGTATGTTAGGAGGAACAAATGAGTAACTTTTGGTAAAGATTTGTTCATCCGTTTGTTTGTCTCTTTGTTTGTTTGTCTGCCTCATTTTTCTCAATGCCATAACTGAAAAAGTTACGGATGGATTTTTATGAAATTAACACTGAGTTGTTAGGTATATAAGAAGGAATAAATGACTAAATTTTGTTAATGTTCCCTCTGTTTGTTCATTCGTTCGTTTGTCACTGTTTTTAATTTTCGGCTTGTTAGCACAATAACTCAAAAAATAATAAATGGATCTTTATGAAATTTATGGGGGTTGTTAGTAATGTTAGAAGACATAAATGGTTAAGATTTTGTGCAGATCTGTTTGTTCGTTTGTATGTTTGACTCATGTTTGTCATAACGTGTGTTAGCAGTATAACTCAAAAAGTTATGAATGGATCTTCAAGAAAATTGCACAAGCTGTTATTACTATCAAAAGACACATATGATTAGATTTTGGAGTTTATACAAAGAAAATTATGGTTCCAGAGACAATTTGTATTTTTTGCTACCGTTGCCTCGCTTGGGGGAGGTATGCGGTCTCAGTGTGCTCTAGTTCTTGTATTGAATGCTTCCAAAATATTTTCAAAAGCAAAACCTCCTTTAAATTCTCACTCCAATAGGTGTGTAACTGCCCCCAAACGCTCCCATAGGTGCTCCTGATGCCCTTTTCTATCGCTACTATTACCCACTTATAGCGCTAAAAGTGCTCCTTTTAACTGCTACTACGTCTCTTTTTTAAGAGTTCCATTGTCCTAGCTCTAGTCATCATCAACAATAGACGTTTTATTGCTCGCATGTAGCCTGATTTTCGATGTTACCAAAGAGTAATGCGAAGTAAATGAAAAAATATTTGCTTTTGATTTTTATTATTTTATTTTATTATTTTATTTTTTTTTTGTCGATGGCTTGCTTTTCTTTTCCTTGTTTCTCTTCCTCATGCGATCGTACGAGCTGACGTTCTATCTCATCTAGGGTCTTTTTGCACTCGGCGTAATTGCCGCTGCAGTAGCTTCGTTGGTTGCTCGCATTTGATCAGTTTTGCTCGTTTCCAAAGTAGTCCTTTATTTCGCAATTTGTGGCATCGACTTTCATAAATTTTTCTTTTCACCGAACTTCATGCACTTCAACAGAACGATTTCGAATATATCATTGATACTTTCACTTTCGACTGAATTATTTAGAAGTGCGTCCCAGTTCACTTTCTGCAGCTCTGCATTCTAGCCGTCCAAGTTTATCCCTGCATCGTATACGGTTAATTCATGAAGACTGGTGATGGTATTTTTTCGCGAATTATTCTTCTGTTTATACAAATCGCATTCGCCAAACTAAGATATTTCAACGAGTCTAGGATTAGATAATGTTCTGTAACGAATGTCGATATTCTTCAGCAGTTGAGCGTTAACTACGAAGAGAAGATTTAAAACAGTTGCATTCCTCGCTGGAGGAGAAAATCATCTGGTTCAATAAAGTCATCCATTATGTGCACTAGAGATATGGCCTGATCTTTTTCGTCTCTCGTGGCCGATAAGCGATAGCTAATTATTATTTTTCTACCTCGCGTCATATTTATATGCACCCACCCAGTGTTGTGAAGGGAAGCGCCTTGATAACGGAATTTTTCGAATTTTCAGTTTTTCTGCACCCGATTACGTTTTGTATTTACCTTCACCCATCAGTAACCTTCCTAATGGTACCTACTGCATTGACGGCCTTGGGAACGGAAGGCAAGAGCCAGCCAATATTGCCAGAATTACTAACCTTCCATAAGAAAACTTCCACTGCCCTCAGAGTTGCTGGCGTTTAATGAGAGTGGTCGTTCACATTAAAGCCTTTAGTCAGACTCAAGCCACTATTTTGAATTCTTCCCATTCTCATTTTGGTTGGGCCAACTTAGACCCATTCTCCTTAATTATGGGACAGTTTTGCCATAGCTTCAGCCAGTCGCAAATTACCAGCTCATAAGCGCCCTAATGTTTATTCGGTCCGAGGCGCTATCTCAGACCTAAGGGAAAGCCCTTCGTTTACTGCCTCCAGAACAGAGTCTTTATAGGAATTACAAGGGCAATTCTTTAGTCTTTTGCTCTTTCCAAAAAAGCACTAATGTCTTTTAGAGTCTAAAAGGCAGGCAAAGAGGGCTTGGTTTGTTGTTGCTCCTTCTAAATGGAATGTCCGGTGAAAGATGATTTAAAAGGTTCTCTTTCTAAGTAATGAAAACTCGCAGTAAATATGAAGTTCGGGCATTATTACCGATATATCACTAGGTAGTACTGACAGGTTTAGGTTCTCACAATTTAACCCACTGGTTGTTTTAGCCTTGCCAAGGCTTGCGGAATTTCTTTCGTGCCAACAGCACTTCTATCGATTTTCATAACCCTACAAGTGGTATTTGCACTGTCTTTTTTTTTCTTTCCTAATTTGCTGTTGTCATGCACGATAATCCAGTAGGTATGGGAAACCTTCCTTCCTGTATCAGATGCGGTTTCTTTTGGCATACCCTCCTACATACACATTTCTTCCGCTTCTTGGACATCTTTGCAATGGCAAGGCAGGCTTATACTACATTATACTATATAACTGTACAGGCCATTTGAGACTGCGGTGACCCGTGAAAGTTGAGCCTATCGTAATTATATCGACAACGCCGTCTTATCGGTGACAGAACTCGAATAATCTCCAAAAATATTACTCTGTCTCTAAGGCCCCCCAGAGGCATAGGGTATCTCATAGGGTTATATTCGCCCATCCTATGTTATGTGCAGTAGCGTCACCGGAAAAGTATGTACTTATAGGTTGTCTTAGGCCTCCCGATCATCTGTCGTTGGCGCCGTTTAGTTACGTCCTTCTGTTTTCATACTGCTACTTCTGATACATTTTTCTACCCTTCCTCTTCTTTATCAACTATCTATCCCCATATACGCTGATACTGTACGGAAACACCCTCGTGCATGGGTTCCACATATCTGACGCCATACTTACATGCCTTATCTCTCCTTCTAAACACCTTAGTGGTATTTAAGAAGGCAAAAAATTTACGTGTGTAGGCACAATTACTTTTCCTATCGAAAGTTTTGCATCGAATTTAGTTCTTTCCCGGTGCATAGAAGTGATTAGACCCTGCCAAGTTCTGTTATGCAGGAGCGACACTAGGCATTGACAGAGACAACATGATGCATGAACGCGAGACTCGGACGTCATATATAGCGCGGTATCTATGCTACCGATCTGAAGTATATATCGAAACGACCCGCGTGCTGAACCTCCTACCAACAAGTTGGGCGTAGGAATGCATATGTAGCCTCGGCATTAGGCGTTTTCACGATCCTATTACCCATATGGTGTGACTGAGGGTCGGTCTTTGGTGGCTACCGTGTTAATTCTTTCCATTGAACTCTTTCAGCTCTGGCCAATCACTCTAAAAACACAGTTCTAGTTCAGAGTCATTCCAAATAAAACGTTAGTTTACTCAACTAAATACTTAATACTCATTCAAGCGAGTTTAGTGTAAGTCACCCAGTGAGAAATCGTGGCATTTTCTGGTCACTTTGTCGTGTCAATTTTTTATATTGTATCATATTGAACAACCCGTGTGAGACAGGCTTGAGTATGGCCACACTATTCAGATGTCTGCTGCCTTACCATGTATTGTTTTGCAGCTAAAATTTAAAACGGTGTGACCTCTGCAATCTGCGATGTGCCTTTTACCTTGTGCCTTGTGGGTCTTCGGAAAAAGTCAAGGAAACGATCTTCACGTCACCCCACGTGTGTGCAGTCACGCTGCTGGGTGTCTTCTGTGGTACCTACCCCAGTTAGCGACCAAAGAGAGAGCCAGCAGCGAATTCTCGAGAGCCAGCAGTGAATTATCGAGAGCCAGCAGTGAATTATCGAGAGCCAGCAGCGAATTATCGAGAGCCAGCAGTGAATTCTCGAGAGCCAGCAGTGAATTATCGAGAGCCAGCAGCGAATTATCGAGAGGCAGCAGTGAATTCTCGAGAGCCAGCAGTGAATTATCGAGAGCCAGCAGCGAATTATCGAGAGCCAGCAGTGAATTCTCGAGAGCCAGCAGTGAATTATCGAGAGCCAGCAGTGAATTATCGAGAGCCAGCAGTGAATTATCGAGAGCCAGCAGTGAATTATCGAGAGCCAGCAGTGAATTCTCGAGAGCCAGCAGTGAATTCTCGAGAGCCAGCAGTGAATTCTCGAGAGCCAGCAGTGAATTCTCGAGAGCCAGCAGTGAATTCTCGAGAGCCAGCAGTGAATTATCGAGAGCCAGCAGTGAATTATCGAGAGCCAGCAGTGAATTACAGTGCCTAGACATAAGTATCTGCGCAACTCTATTTTTATGTATTTTTAAACATTCAGGGTGCACTGTAGGATAATTAATACAGGAAGTTTATTATATATATATATATTAGATGGCCAACAATCTTTAAAAACGGCCTGTTAGGTGGCTAATGTCTCGATAGAGGTACCAAGAATCTTGGCCATCTAACGGTATTTCAACTTCAAATAGTGAAAAACGTGTTAAAA
>LQNS02278154.1:1917805-1928979 GCA_001587735.2 Parhyale hawaiensis
AAACTTGAAAAAAAAATTATTCAGGTGAGAAAAATTTGACTTTTCGGCCCTTTTTCACGCGAGAAAGTTTAGATTTATAGGTTTTAGATTTTTCTGCTGTTACTGTAAGACACTTCAACAGCTTTCGATGAGCTTAGTTTTTGCTATGTTGCTTTTGTTTCGGAGAGTTGGTGAGTGTTGCCTCCTGCTTGTAGCGGCTATGTTGGAAGGAAATTTGAAAAGAAAATAAAGCTTGAAACCCAGCTTAGCGACGCAAGTGCTCCTCATGGAGAAAACATTCATTGGTCTCCCACCCAAGCAACGCTCTTGTTACGATGATTCTTGGGCATAAGAGTTATGCAATCTCATAGTTTTGGTCATTGTCAGTTTAAGCAGGAAGAATCGACCATATGATAAATTCTTACGTTTTGTTGTGGCTAAGAGTAATTGAGAGCTGTGACTATTCAGGGATTCATTACAACCAGAAGTAGCGAAGTAATGGGAGTGCTGTATTGACAACAGCTTCATGTCTACTGTATATCGTGAGTACTGTTTCTGAGAACTACCACTCCCGACTCCGACGCTCAGTGTCTGTTCGTCTGTTGTATTGAGAGGTAGTGCAACGTTCCAGATTTCGTGCGTGTGTGTGGTGTGTGTATTTTTTAGCTTTTTTTTTTTTTTGTTGCTCTTGGATAGTCTGGCCTATTTTCTTGCTAGTCTTGTTTTTTTACTTAATATAAAAATACTCTACTCTTTCATTAGTCGTGCCGTTGCTACATTAACCCTCCGTTGGTCACGTGCTACCAAATCAACATTTAAGAATCCGCAGTTCTGTAGAAATATTCAGTATTATAAAAACTTTGGGGTGACAACACACCCCTCGGAACTTACGCAGGGTCAAGTAGTTCATAGTACTTGGAGCAGCTTCCCGCACTAGAATCACGTCTTCCCATCCCAAATGTTTTTGTTGTGAACTACTGCTTACTGGTCGAAATAACCCATCTTTATGCCAACTTTGCTGAATATTGCACCATTTACCGTCTGAAGGACCAATGAGATACTGTTAGTAATCGCAACAGTTGACTTGATGTCCGCTAATTTGCATGACGGTGAACAGTTGCTGCCCTTTTCAAATTCTCTTATGCCGTAACGGCTCTAGTTACAGCCCACCGTAATGTACGGCGAAGCATGGCTGTATTGGGAACAGTGTTGTACTGCTGTCTGTGACTGCATTTTCTCTATCTGTGTGATGGGTGATGCCCTAGCGGGTGTGTGTGTCCGGCTGGTTTCTAGTCTTTAATATCCTTCCAATATTAACTTTTCTAGCTAAACTTTTTTCAGTTATTATTTTATTCATTATCAGAAAATAAGGTACTTGAAAAGGGAGACAAACATGAAGTCGAAAAAACTAAGTTTTTTTCTCGGCATGAAGGTTTTATTCCTCGGGGATATTTTAACCTTTCGGTATAAATTGGCCAAACATATTTCAGTTGATTCCTTATTATTATACTCCTGGTTTTACCACCGCACCCACGTCATACGACGTGAGTCAAGTAGCGAGACTCTCTTTACTATGTCTCATCATGCAGTATGTGAATGTTGCATCTCGGAATTCCTGCCGGAAAGTTTCAATTGGCTCAGTGTGCTACGTATACTGGCGGCAAAATTCGGCGCGAAGCACCTGCAAGAGACTAACACTGACAACTTTAAATGTTTGCCATTACGCAAAAAGACGTTGTCATAAACTGCCTCTGCAGTTAGGCTTTGGGCTTAGCTACAAATTAGTTTATGGTTACCATAACCGACCGCTTGGCATGCGTGTATAGAAAATGCCTGCGATGTAGCACATAGTCATCACATGCATCAGTGCGTGTAATAAAACATCCCTCGTTGTAACGACTGTCACCCTGAGCAGCCAGTAAAACGTAGTGCCCAAGCCGGGATTCGAACCTGCTACTGATCTAAACTCTTAATTAAGACAGTTTCGACTGGCTAGTGTGACCAGGTCGCCATTGAAGCTAAATAATTAATATTGACGAAAAAATAAACTAGATTGCGACTTGACGGTAACAGTTTGATGACAACTTGCGCTTTCATGTAAGATCTGATACATGGACTAAGAGATACAGCCGGGTAGCATCTTGTTGGTCGCGGGGGCATAATTCATAGCTTACATTAGCAAAACTCAGTCGAGTCCACCTGCTTTAGATATAGAAAGATCCACAACATCGCTAATGTTCGAGGCGCAGGATCTCTTAGGTATAATTCATAGACCAGTGCAAGAGCGACACGATATTTAACCCTTTGCCTCCTGGCGGCATCATCAGATGCCACTCTCAACTTTTCCCTATACAAAAGCTATGCATCATGTAAATTACCCAAGACACTCACGGCATCTGTAGTAGCCGATGCAAAAAAATACTGTTTTTGCAAGTAAAACTAAATTTTTTCTCAAATATGTGTNTTGAGAAGAAAATATTCATACACATCCTCGAACTTCAGCAGAGAGAGTCTTGCAAACATGGTGTTCACCGACATAAGTGGTACATTGTTAGCATCTCTCCTAACATTAAGAATAACTCTCAGTATATTGTTCAGAGCAGTTTTAAGTGGATGTAGCAAGTTCGGAGAAGCTTTGCCCCACACAACGATATTTTGTACCAAGTGGGAATAAACAATGGCGTAATATAGCAAGATCATCGATTGTCTAGACAAAAACCTGGAAACAGCATAAAATGCACCTCTTGCTTTGTTAATCTTAGTACAAAGTTGGTTTATATGCTTGGAAAAGTTCAACTTACTGTCAATGAATAAGCCTAAGTATTTAAAAGATGTCACCCACTCAAGCATATTTCCATCAAAATTAATTTCCGGCAGAGGAGGAGCAGCTCTAGAAGTAAACACCATGAGTTTCGTTTTCTCCGCATTCGGAGTCAAACGATTGATATGAAGCCAGTCCAACATTTTCCTAATAAGTCTTTTAACTATCGCAACAGCAGCATCAAAATCATTATCATTTACATATCATAATCATTTACATAATCATTTACATTTGATGACAACTTGAGTTTTCATGTAAGATCTGATGCATGGACTAAGAGATATAGCCGGGTAGCATCTTGTTAGTCGCGGGTGCATAATTCATTGCTTACATTAGCAAAACTCAGTCGAGTCCACCTGCTTTAGATATAGAAAGATCCACAATATTGCTAATGTTCGAGGCGCAGGATCTCTTAGGTATAATTCATAGACCAGTGCAAGAGCTGCACGATATTTAACCCTTTGCCTCCTGACGGCATCATCAGATGCCAGTCTCTATTTTCCCTATACAAAAGCTATGCATCATGTAAATTACCCAAGACACTCACGGCATCTTTAGTAGCCGGTGCAAGAAAATACTGTTTTTTGCAAGTAAAACTACATTTTTTTCAGAAATGTGTTTAACCTATTTTTCATAAATTTAACAAAAAAAGTGAAAAAAACATCTGAATTTCAGGAGGCAAAGGGTTAATATAGAATAACAGTGGCCTTAACCCAAGGCCTGATTTCTTCATGAGTTGTTGGGTTACGCCTTTATTGGATCGTGCTTTCCGATGCAAAAAAGGGAGAAAGTTGAAGAAATATTGCAATACTTGTAACGATTTACTATATCGGACAAATCGTTTGCGCGTATGACACTTTCAAATGGGCAATGGCCAATGGTGTAACCGGAATGCAACCAAGGTACTTCAATCGACTACCAGGAATTAGGAATTTGAATCAATATCGTAACCTGCACAAAACAAGTCCAAAACACAGTGAGGACTGCCAGTAGCTGGGACGCAGGAATAGCGCGTGGCGTCCCCTATTAAACATGCGCGGTAATTTGTAGTTACGCACTCGGAAGCTTAAAAAATGCGACTCGGTGATGTCACAAAAACTCCCCAGGGGCAAACCTGAGCACCTTAAAAGGCCTTTCTGCAGGTGATGACCAGCGATCTTCGTTTTCCGTGAAAGATGAAAAGAGGAGCAGACAAAGAAATAAACCACCCGTGCGGAGGATCCCTTCCGTGGCAGTTGGGAGTCCCGTGGGATGTGTCACTTATTAACATTCGGCGGCCCACCTCGCGGCCAACTGTAACAGTATCTCCTCTGGCGAAGGCACTCGGGACAGCCTTGAGATTTGAGAGGCCCATTTATATTCCGGCATGAATGGGGCCCACAAGAATGTACCTTTGAAAACATAGGACTCACACTGAACAAGTTAATAGCTCATAATCATGCAAGATATTCTGCTGATGTCTGTCACATTTTTTTTTTTACTAGCTCTTCCAGAGCTATTATTTGGGGTATTTTTCTCTTTGTGTCCATTTTTCTAATCAAATCTTGACAGCGCTAAATCGTTAAACGTTTCTCTCTTGAATTAATCTGCTTATATCATACGAATAGCTTTAAATGTTGCACAAAGACCACGTATGAAAGTAAAAGGTTTTTTAATAGTGCCGTAACATCTTTCTCAACCCAATGTGTTCACTGACTACGTCCAAGCTCCAAGTGGACCACATTGCAGCCATGAATGAAGCGTCGATAGCTAATCGTATGCCAACAGAAATATTCACAGCGAGAATGACGACAATTTTTACGCGTTGCTGAAAGCAATAAATTTTATAGCCTCTTTCAAATATCCGGGGTCGATAAAGGCCTCACTCAATTTAGTAAATAAGCCCTACCGAAATGTAAAGAGACTCAATGCTTGCCCGGTATCACCCGAAGTGAAATTTATTGAACTGAAGCTCAAGCGCAGCGAATACACGAGGTAAGTAACTGCTACAAAAGTTCAGTTTTTCAATACAAGAGCCAGTCGAGCGGAGCAGCAGAAGCCACAACTTTGAACTTTCCATTCCCTCTTTACCCTCCGCTGCACTTGACAACTGTGGCTGATTTTTATAGAGAAGATTGGAATTAATGACACCTGCGGACGGACAGTGAACAGTCGCCTCTGAGCCCTAACTCAATTAAAGCGAGTTGTGCTGAAATATAGAGATGGAAGTGTATTAATGCAATCAGCTGCATTTCATTTGCCACACTCCATGTGTACTCTATAAAGCGAAGCTTTTTTTTTTTTTTTGTCCCGAAACCGTTGTACGAGACATTGATATTTTGTAAAGCGAATAAAATCCGTTTTTCCTTTTTTCAGTTAAGTCGCTACACAGCAGCGGCATGTGGAGTTCGTGACTGTTCTGCCCGCCCTTGTATCATTACAATGTGAAATTCGATTCACGAAGCTTACGCACATTGTAATGCGGGACAGTGAATCTTTTTACAATAGCTATGGAGCAGTTGTAATGCTTACAATTTTCTTTATATATCAACTATTGGCAATGAAAAGTGTAACGGTGGTAACAGTGAATGTAATTTAAACTCTATTAACGATATCTATTCAAGTTTCATCATTCAACGCTCGTAAACATGATTAAAACAGAAATTTATACTCCACGTATATCAGTGTCTCCGTTTGAAATAGTTTAGTCTGTCCTGTTGGGATGAAAAATCAATAAAGAAATATGTTGTTCAGCAATAACTGCTTAGTGCGGTAAGAAGTCCTTACTTAATTTTTGAAGAGGTTTAATGGAGATATTTCCAATAATAAGATAATTTAGATACAGCTTTAAATATTACCTTTCTTTCAAAATTAATTAGCTCTCCCCTTCAGGGGACATAGGATGGATCATAGGCCATAGGGTTAGGCTAGTTTAGGTTCGCCCATCCTATGTAATGGGGGTCGGCAACACTAGAGGCCTGTTGCATTCAGCATGCTGGGTAACCTCGGGTTACCCAATGTACCTCGAGGGTAACTCCGTCTCCAAAATCCGTGTCGCATTGAGCCATTTTCCGTCAAGGAGACTCGCCAGGGTTACCCGGTGTTACGCAAACTCGTTACCCTGCGAAATAGGTGGGTAGCCAGCGAAGTAACACCGTGTTGCGTGTTGATGCCAAGTCTCGCCACGTATTGGTCGATTGAATGTGCGCATAATTGTGTTTTGTGACCAGTGTAGACATATTTTTCCTGTACATTTGCTACAAGTGTTATTATTTTGTTGTTTGGTTATATTCGTCCCAAATAAAACCAAATATTTATTTATTTAGCTTACTGTTCAGAAATTTCGATTGCGCTTGTTGGTTTGTTTACGTTTTGAACTCTCACGAAGTCGGTCTATGAAGAAAAGCCTTTAATTGGTGTAATTCATCAATTTTTCACGGTAGAAAGATCTGCAGGAACCTAACACAAAATTTTAGAGGCTATTTCATCATTCTTAGCAATAGCTACGAATAAACGTCTGTGTTTACATTGGATTTGTTTTTGTTTTGGTTGCCTCGGGGTTACGCTTTGAGAAATCCTATCCTATTCACCTCTATAATTGAGGTGAACACAGAGTCACTCTAAGGCAATCTGATTACAACAGGCCTTAAGGGGCTCGTGTAAGTTACCTCAACCATTAGCTAGGCCTTCACGGCGTCTGTCTTTTGTGCCCACTTTACTTTCTTCCCGATTACATAACCCTACTTACTCATGCTTTATTCTGTTCTTCCTCTTCTTTCCCGACTTACTGTTCCCGTGCGCTTTGATCTTCTGTGGGAACACCTTCGCGCATGGGTTCCCCGTTTCTATGGATATACTGTGCGCCTTGCTCTTTCCTCTGCGACTCGTTCCGCTCGGAAACGGAGGCTAGAACTTTCTGACTATAACTAACCAATTAGCTCTCCATGTTGGCCGAGATAATGATTCTGGCTCTAAAGATAAAAAGTACAGAAAATCTGTTTTCACTAGTGTTGAGAGAGGCTCGTTGAGGGTACCATGGCAGCAACTCGCCATTTGTGAGAAGTTGTCTGGCTGGGCTTTTGATTGGTGAGCTTGCACCGAAAAACATGTAACCCACTCTGTCATTGGCCGGCCAAAACTAAACCTTGATAGTCCGTTGCAATTCCAAGAATGACTTTCGTAAATATCAACTTTAGAATATTGCTGAAGGGTTGTAAGTTACACACGCCCCTCAGGGAGCATAGGATGGGCTATAGGGATAGGTTAGTACCCATCCTATGTTTTGGGGAGCAGCGCCCCCAGGAGATTCTTAAGGTTATCTTAGCCATTAGCTTGGCCTTCGGGACGTCTGACTTTTGTGCCCGCTTTGCTTCCTCCCATCTTCGTGCTCCTATTGATGACGCTTTGTTCTCTTCTACCTCATCATTCCCGACTTGCTGTTCCCATGCGCGTCGACTCGTGCATGGGTTCTACGTTTCTCTCAACATTCTTTATATCCCTTCTTTCTTCCTCTTTGGATCACAATGTACGCTGTGGGTAGGGAGGCTTGAACTAGGAAAATACTACTTGTAATTAACAAGAAGCCAAGTTCTACAATGTTGTAATGTCGTAAATTTGGGCATAGGTTAATACTCAAGCTTGTAGACATTTAAGTCCTAAGGGTATATTCTGGCGGCCCTTTCCCTGCCCCAATATATTTGGGCCTCACGAACCCAAGAGTCCAAAGTGCCTTTTCCGCAGGGGATGTTGCAGCTAGCCGCAGCCTCTGCTGAGAAGGTTAGTTTTGTAAAGTTAGGTAGATTCTCTACATTGCCCCTTCTGTTCCGTGAGGTGGGCTGTCGATCGATATAGCCGACCTAGTCCCCGAGACACTTCTACTCTCTCTCTCATGAATTTTTCTATTCTTAACGCTTTTTACCCGCCAGTAGTAGCGCACTCGGCCAACTAAGACTTACCGATAGGAAGGCCGAAATAAAACATTCATATACTGATGCGACATAATAAACTGAGTCTCACTGCTTAGATCACGTCGTATAACGTGGGTGCGGTGGGCGGTGGTAAAACTATGAATATTATAATAATAATGTAGACATTAATTTAAAGCCTGCTGTAGACGATGTCCTCCAGTATATGAACTTCACAGCGTTCGAATGCGTTGATGCACGAGTCTGTTTTAACAACAAAAAATTGCCTTTTTTTTCTGAGTAATTGTGCGCTCAAAATTTGACGTGAAGTCAGGAACATTGCTATAGGCCTCTGCTAAACCAGAAGATGTGCCGGCTGACATTTTGGTATATATACCGTATATACACGCGTGTGTCTACAGGGACATAACGAAACTTTCGAAAGTTTTGAAGTGAAAGTGAAAACACAAAACATGAAGGCCGGTTCACACTAGCGACTTTCACTCCGCTTAAGCCTATCACTCGTTCAGTGAAAATATTGTTCACAGGCCAGTTGGGTTTCAGAGTAGCGGCGTCGTTTGTTACCCAACGGGCTGTGACGGCAACAATAGTTGCTAGTATGATTCGGCGTTAAAGAGTATTAAGACTAGAGGGCCCGACCCGCACTGTTAAAAATGACAGCGAAGAATTTGTGTTAACCTTCTTCATTAATCATACTTTCTTTATTACAACTGTTAATCTAAACGCTCCTGGAGATGAGCGTTTACGGCTTCACAGCTGCTGAGCATCTGACATAGTGAAAATTCATTGCTTTTTGCAGGCCGATCAGCAACTCTCAAAGTAATAGCTTCGATTCAAATCATGGATACGATAAGATATCCTAGAAGTCCAATGGTTTTTTGCTTAGCGAAAGCTGTTTCGTCGACCATTGAATTAAAGTTAGAAGAATAACTAATGCGACGAAATTATATATGGGAAGAAACTTTGAATCAAGATGCATGAGAGCACTAAGGGAAGCTTTAGATATCTTCAGTGCTTAGATTGCAACTTCTGCAATGCAAGAAGTGCATTCACACATGAAGTTGCCCTATACTTTGCCATAGATTCGACATATGGAGAAAGTAATACTCATACAAATCAGAATAAGCCTTCGACATCTTCATTGCATGAATTCAGCTGTCACTGATTAAGATAACTTTGCCATTATCTGCAACCTGGCCCCCTTTCTACCTATCGGTTTTCAATGAAGCTTGACAGAAAGACCACAACAGCCTATCTGGGCTAATTTCCGCCTCTGTTTTGTTAAAGCGTGACAGACAATGGATAAATAAATAAACAAATATATAAACAAACAAACCAATATATGCACATCGGTCTTTGTTAGATACTAGACTAGAGTGCCGCGATGTCAAAATGTCAACGAAGAATTTGTGTTGATCCGTTGCTAGCTAGGGCTGAACAGCATCGAGCTGCTGAAAAGCAGTGTTTTATTTTTGGCCCACAGTCTATATTATCTCTTTAAAAATGCCGAGCTCTAGCTGTATCCAGGATACCGGCGCTGTTATATAGCTTGGAAGTAGTTTTTCCTCCATTGAAATGTTATTCTGTTGAAAGAAGAACCCAAATTGGAGAAAATTGTTAGCTGTCAAGAAATCTTTGTGGTTTTCTCCCGTCTGCTGACCGTTGAAGAATATCTTGCCCCTTGCTTCGATGATTATGCAGCCAAATAGAGCATCAGTGTAAACTCAGGGCAGCTGAAGCTCGGATGAAGGTAACCTCAGAAGAGAGTACGAATCACGATGCAACAGATTGCTTAGAGAAGCTGTATGAATCTGCATTGGGTGAACTTGAACGTTGGAAAAGAAAAACTGCATTGAGACATATCGTTCACTATCTCCTTCATTGAGAAACGTTTGCCATCATCTGCAACCTTGCCTATTTTTAATGAAGCTTGACAGTATGACCACACCCTCCAAACTGGGCTAATTTCCGCCTGGTTTGTTTAAAGCGTGACAGAAAATTGATAACTAAACAAACAGATAATTACGCATTGGTCTTTATTATATTGTACAGTAGCATCTGTAGCGGGCTTAGGAGATTAACGAAACGCTTAAGTAAAAACCTCTTGTAAAATAAGCAAATCGGTGAAACTTGCGTGCTCATTCAGCGAAATTAGCTCCCAATGTATGTCAAAACTATGTTTCAAAGTATTGACCGTCTCTAATATGATGATGTAGTTAACTATAATCAGAAGATTTCTAATTTTGAGAATAAAATTAATTCCAGTGTTTTCAAGTCAATATTAGAGCAGTGGTCGAGGGTAGGGCCAACACAATAGTATTTCTTTCGTTCTAGTCAGATGTTGACAAACATCAGTGGCTAAATCTGTGATCATTTTGAACAATTAGGACAACATAAAAGGCGATTATTTCAAAATTCCTAATTATAGTGCTTTAATATTGACTTGATAATAATTTAATCATTTCATAATCACAAAAATTTACCCTCTCCGAATGAAAAGGCTGGTTCCACAGATTTTCTATTTTGAAATAGGCTTATACATGGCTTAGGAGAGTTCCATCCCTGGAGAAGTATGTTTTGGGGGACAGCGAGCAACTTCAGATAACAGTCCACTATCTATATTATAACACTACTTGTCCCTTCGTTAGTTAGAACGACCATGACGCTTTCATCAGTATTTAGACATCATCTCCATGTGCGCCAACTGGACCCTTATCGCTTTCCAGAAGAGCGTGACAGAATGGCCACATGCAGTCTCTAACCTTGCTAAATTTTCGCCTATTTTCTTGAAACGCGGCAGCAAGTGGACAGGTAAATAGATAAACAGATAAATGCACAGTTTTCTTTATTGCAATGTTTGATAATTATTTCTACATAACCTTGTGGAACATTAAGCCTTATTATTACGCTTAGCCCACCCGACATAATACATAGCGATGCATTGGCTAATGACAACGCCAGGGGGAATGTGTAGAATTACCATGGCCATTAGCCAGGCCTTCGGGACGTCTTTCGTACCCACTTTGTTTCGATTTTCATGCTGATCTTTTGGTCTATTTTCCTCTTCTTTCCAGACTTGCTGTTCCCATGGAGGCTCATCCTGTGCGGAAACACCCTCGTGCATGGGCTTAACGTGTCTATCGACATACTATTTGCTCCTCCTCCTCCTCCTTCTTCTGGGATATAGCATTTATTGTGGAAACAATGACTTACTGTTCACTATCTATAATATTAACTAGCTGAACCCGTGAAAATATTCACGTTTACTAACTTTATTTTGAGTGTTTGGAAAATTTCCTTGTAGCGGTATGCTTGTTGTTGGATTTTAATGTAATTTGTTGCACATCTTATTTAATCGTGTTTATTATTGTAAATCGGTAGTTGCCCTCCTGGGGGTAGTTAACGTCCCAGGGGTTGTTGTCCTGCTAGGGGTCATTGTTTTCCCAGAAGGTAGTTGTCCTTCCAATTTA
>LQNS02278154.1:1959709-1977674 GCA_001587735.2 Parhyale hawaiensis
GTGCACAGCGAGACTGCCTGCGCAGAACAAGGATTCTGTCATAAGAAGCTTAGCTCCGGACTGCGAACGAAAAATCTGCTTAGAAATTCATGACAATCGCGGCTCGAAAAAGACCGGCAGTCGTAATTGAATGCAGGATTTTGGGCGACTGTGTAATGGGCTCGGTATTTCTGGCTACACTTCTGGTACTTTTTCTCTCTGTCAGTATGACTGTACTCCAAATAATAGGGTGAGCTCAAGGATGGTGTACTCTTTACTGTTTTTTTTCCTCGCGTTCAATAAAATACTTGAAAAAATAATTCACTCCAGATTAACAGAGTTCCTAGCGATCCATGATGTAATTTCGAGCCGACAATTTGGTTTCCGTGCCAAATCTAATACTACCTTAGCGATATTTCATCGAGTAACAGACTTACTAAAGTGTTTTCACGATAAATCGTATGGGGTCAGCCTTTTTTTTAGACATGCGGAAGGCGTTCGCTACGGTTGACAAACAGTTGTTACTAAAAAAAAAAACTCGAACACTATGGTATTCGTGGGACAGCAAATGCATTATTAGCAAGCTACTTATCCAACCGTGACTAATATGTACTTTGTAATACCGCTAAATCTCAAGTTTTACCTATTAAAATTGGAGTCCCTCAACGAAGCGTACTTAGACCGTTTCTTTTCAACATTTTTATTAATGATATAACTACTCTTGGGATGAAGTGTGTTCTGTTTGCAGATGATGCAGGGTTCTATACTACTAAATGCAATTTTCTCGCAGCCATAACTGATATTTAACATATTCTAAGTAAACTCTCGCAATGGTTAATTCAAAACAGATCGATTGCCCATAAGGATAAATCTAAGCTGATGTTATTCACTCCATGTTCTCGTCCTGACTTACCGACGATTCAGTTCAACAGTAAAGAATTGAAATGGGTGTCTCAGTTTCGATATCTTTGTTTGATTCTTAGTGATAAACTTAGTTTCAAAGCCCACATTGAAGAGTTAGGCCGAAAGCTCAGTTCATGGTATAATATATGCAGTGTCTAATTATGTCAATCGCGATTCGTTGAAGCAAATTTACTATTCATTAGTTTATTCCTTGTTAATTCAAAATATTATCATCTAGGATGCAGCCCCTCATTCTTACATTCGTAAACTAGAAGTTGTGTAAAATAATATACTAAGGCGAATACTTTGCGTTAAACGAGCTCGAAATAATATACCGTTGATGAATCGTAGTGATATGTACTGCGATTTACAAATGTTGCAATTTCAAGATGTGCATAACTATTCGCTTCTGTTTTTCCGTTCATTCATACATAACCATCCTCTTGTCTCTCAACAATATTACGGATCACTCATACCCCATCAAAACTACGAGATGAGATGCTCCATTCTCAATCTTCCAAATGAGCGTGTTGATGTAGAGAAACGTTCAACTATTTTCCAAACAGTATGACTTGTTCCAACACGCACATATTAGATCCTATATCTAATGACGCCTTTACAAAGCGGTATAAAGATTATGTTATGCAATTGTATTAGTCTAATTACTACTTGTTACCCAAAAAGTTCCACAACTTTTCTATGGGTTATGCAGATATATTGCTGTACGTATATTGAACTCAGAAGGTTTTCATTATTGTAATGTTTATCTGTGTGTAATAAAGCTATCAAACCTAAAAAAAAATATCAAAAGCAAACTTACACGGCAATCGGATGAATGGATGAATGTTTCCTCAGCTATTGTAGCGTCCATATGAGTACGTTTGCTGTCTTCGTTCAATGAGCAGGCAGACAACTGCAAAGTTTACTCATTTCTAATTCACTTCATTTTTAAAAGCGACACGTGCAACTTTACTAGTAATACGTTCCACGTCAACTGACTAGTCAGCTAACATTTTTTAAGTTTTTAGGTAAAGACGCAGCTCTATTTACAAAGATACAGCTAAACATTTGGAAGCTGAATCAGGGGCGCCGGAACTGGGGGGGGGGGGGCAAGAGGGACATTTACCCTCCTTGCCCTGCCGGTGAGGTGGGGAGGCAATAGGGGGCAGCATGTGCCTTTTTCTGCTTTTCTGCAGGAAAAAATACATTTGTTCTGCAAGCTGCAGTATTTTCAGTACATACAGTGGCGCAAGAAAGAAACTCCATACTGAAAACTTATTCATTACGTTCTCAATTACGCTAAATTATGGGTTACAGCCCATAATAAACTATAGGTATAGGAAACAATCAAAATTCCTCTTTTAATTACTTTAGTTACCGCTTTATGAAACTTTAATATAAACTAATCGTGTGTTTTCATGTGTGAAAATAACTGTAATCAAATCAGAAGGCAAATAGGAAGTTCACATAAGGAAAAATATCATTTTAGTGAATTTTTAATTGATGCGCATGACCAATGTAGAGTTGTCAATATTTAATAGCATAGCCATTATATGATTTGATAGCACGCAATCTCTTTGGCATCTCCTCAAATAGTTCCTTATGAGGCTCCGTTGAAAAGGCGTATTACTTTTCCTTTATTTTTCTCTATAGTTCATCAAGATTAGGAATACGTTCTTTACTTAATTGGTTCTTGATAATGCCATACATTCTGTACTGGTTCCATGTCTGGTGATTGGGCACGCCAATCTAAATATCAAGTGTGACGGCTCTGTAGGAATCTCTTGACAGTGGCCATCGCGTACATCAGGGCATTGTCGAATTCACTGGCGTGATAACTGGGAACAAAATATTCAGCCATGTCCGGACGAATCAAGTCGGCCCTTTAAGCGAAGCATTGTCCCTGAACCGGGAACGCTGGCTGCTTCTTCGTCGTTTTGGTTTCAATACATCTTATTTTTGATGAGCAAAAAAGCATGATTAGTTTAATTGATATTTCATGTAGCCAGCTGTACAGTAATTAAAAGAGGAAACGTTGATTCATAAATTTTTATGCATATAGTTTATTATAGTCAGTAATCTTAAAATTGGGTGTGATTGAGACTTACGAAAATATTACCTGTGGGGAATTTCTTTCTGGCCCCATTGTATTTAGTTGTCCCAACTCCAAGTAATTTAAGTACGTAAGTGTTGTGATTCTGCCAGTCACTCTGGCTTTTCCTTGAAAGTTTTGAGTACACTTCTTTACTACTATATCATTGTATCATGGTGAGACCAGTTTATGCTCTCTAGCTTTTTGGGCACTTGTGTTACATCTTACAAAAATACTGCAGGAGCTAGAGACCTGGCCCAGATTTATCAAGGAAAATACAACTTTGTCAAGCCCGGCCCATATTGTACGTTACATTTACCACTTGTCAGTTCGGTCGCGAGGCTCAAGCCCCAGTAACGGTATGTGAGAGTAGCCTGCAGTAGCCTGCAATGAGTTCCGCATTGGCCGGACGTACGGTCGCGTGTGCGTAACGTTTTACCGACAAGCGTAGGGTTCATACATCATGTTTCTCATGGAATATAGAGATACTGCAAGTGGCACCACAGAAAGTCTCAAAAATGACTACATTGTTGAAACGTTGGTACAAGAGTTGGTGAAATTATTGTAGAGTTTAATACTTTCTTTGTTTCCTGTACTCATAAATTATGGAGATCAAGCCAAAGTAATCTGATAAACTATTTGACTTGAATTATTAAACTTTGATGATATGTTAGTTTTTAGAAGTAATGAAAACGTAAATCTTGAGTGGATCGCATTGTATTAATAATGCACAAAAAAGGTAAAGAGGAATTCCAACACTATATGTGCCCCTCACTCCAAAAGTGCCACTCTAACATAAACTTGCGCCCTTCGCCTTCAGCTCGCTCCGGCGTCCCTGAGTTGAATTCAGAGAACACGATCATTTGCCAGCAGTGCTTATACCGCTTATGAAACTGTAAAGAACCTACAAGAAGAATAGCTAATGACCCGCTGCGTATGTAAGGCTTAATTACGTTCTATATACTTCTGCCGATAATCTTTTCTGCTGCTCTTCCTCTTCATTCCCTGTCAGTTATTCCCTTGAAGTGATTCCTTGTTCTGCTAGACGTATTGCATGCAGGTCATCTTTCTTCAGGATTAGTGCGTGCTGTAGTTAGAAAGGTTTACACTCAGGATAGGTACCTGTATTAATTATAGGTAGTGCGCGTTGTGATGAACAGTACACAAGAAATTCATTTTATAAGTAACATAACTGTTTTAAAATCTAGTAACTGAAACTCTTTGTGTGATTGAAACATTGTGTTTGATAGGATGCTGATTTTTTGTAAAAGTTCGATAGATAAAGTTATGATACTGTGTCATTTGAACAGTCTGACCTATCACAATTGCAGAGAGGAACAGTCATGAACGAAGAACTCTACGGGAATTACGTCGAATATTGAAGTACCTTTTTCCATGAAGAATAATCGTCTTTTATAAGAGGGGTTCCGCTTCCCTTTGTTCCGAGCTTGCGAAAGTTATTGAAGTTAAAAATGCAGTCTGCGCCACGTGAAACATGATCGGCAAGCAATGACTGCAGTGTAAAGGAATATGTGCATACGAATCCTAAGATGGATGTTGGTTTCCATTTTAAATATAAACATGTAGTCGTCGCTATCGGTCGTATTTGCTTAACATAGGCCTCAATTAGAATCTGAACTTTAAGTCGAGGTGTTTGATATGATTATTATTACATTGTTTATATATTCTAGCAATACTATTGTTTATTATTCAAAGCATGCAGTTTTTGCATGCTGTGTATTTTATTTGAAATTAAATTTCTTTCATTTTATGAAGTCATTCCTTTTTGAAGTTTAGTTACAGTAGTAATTTGAAAGTTAATCATATTTATTTGGTTCCTAGTGCCTTTTCCGCAGGAGATGTTGCAGCTTGCCGCAGTTCCTGCTGACGAGGTTAGTTTTGTTAAGTTAGGTAAGCTCTCAATACTTCCCCTTTCTGCTTCAAGAGGTGAGCTGCTGATCAAGGTGGCCGACCTATTCCCGCTAGACTTCTACCTTCTTGCATTTCGTTTCTTTCCCCTGTACGACGTAGCTGAGCGAAAGCGTTCAGCCGTGCCCGGGGGTTGGAGATGCTCAACTTGCGCCTTTTTCCTGTCAGTGGCGCACTGACCACTTAGAATCGGAGACCTACCGACAAAAAAAAAAAGAGATAAAAATCATTGAGAAGTTAGAACGAGATGTACCGCGCGTCATAGTGGCACACGAGTCTGTGTTAAACCACAGGAATAGTTCGGCGCGATATAGACATCGTGCCCCTGAAGCGCTAGTAAAATTTGTACTCATATTTGTACTACTCATATTAATTTGAAACAGATATCGTCAGTGATAAACTGCAGGCACAATTTTATTTAAGACGTGTTTCTCATTTTAACTGTCAAATTACTAAAAACGAAACTGGTAAAGTTTTCTCGAACCATTCCGGACTCTCTGTATATCGTTACAGGAAATGATTCAGGCCTAATTCAACGGATTCAGTTTAGATCCTCTCCTTCATACATCTCTTTATTTTAAAGAACCGATCTACGACTTACATGGAGGGCTACGTGTCCCGCGATCACGCTGTGTTATACCAAAGATGCCGGTACAAATATACCACGAGTCCCTTCTTTAACTCACAAAATAGAACGAGTGTGAGCTTCCCGCTAGGATTTCCGGTGCAAGTGGGAGTAAGAATCTGTGGTATAGATTGTAGATCCCCTCATGAATCACATGATGGGCCATAGCATTAGGTTAATCAGGTCCGCCTATCCTAAGCTAGAGTCAGCGACCCCAGAGGGTTCTTGTTGGTTACTTTAGCTTTCGCAAGGCCTTTGGGACGTCATTCCTTCGTGCCTAATTTTATAATCATACTACTTTTATACTCCTACTGCTGATACTTTCCTCTGTTTCTCTTCTTCTTTCCCGATTCGCTGTTCTATGTGGAAACACCCTCGTGCATGGGTGCCACGTATTTATCGACGTACTGTAAGTCCTTTCTTTCTCTGTGAGATCGCCTTTGTTGTGGAAATAAAAGGCTTAAGCTATTTAATATAGGTGAAGAACTAATAATAACAATGATAATGTCATCTATCACAGATCTAGGAGGGCGGCTCAGTCTTACTGCTTTGTAGCGTTAGATAAATTGATTTCTGCCGGAATGTGATTCTAATCCCGTCGTGCTGTGCTATACACGAGTTGTGGGTTTTAATCCAATTCAGCTTTTGATTAATGTAAATATACTGTGTGTATGCCAAATGTTGTACGCTAATCTTATTTAGTTTTCATCTATGTATCCAAGTTTACGCAATAAAATTAAATAGAAATCGCTGCCGAGCTGTGGCTGGGATGTGTTCGGCCTTTAATTAATGCAAAATAAACTGAAATTACTACACACTTCAGCAATACCGGTGCTACAGTAGCGCACTGACTGATGATAACTTTCAAGTTGGAACGGTGCAAGCAACAAGGTACTTACTAGTTTACTCTTGTCAAAGAAGAAAGACTAAGAATTTGCATCGGCCTCCTGCCGTGTCCTCATGACCGTTATGATTGTAGGTAGAGAAATGACTGCACCCCTTGCTTGATTTTCTGATCAACTATCGAGGGAGATTAATGCTGCCAATTCTCAATGGAGATAGCAGTATTACAGCTATCCCATACTACCTTGAGTACCTTGAGGGTCTTCGGAAGAAGTCCAGGTGACGTTGTTCACGTCACCCCACGTGTGTGGAGTCACTCCGCTGGATGGCTTCTGTGGTGCCGCAGTTGGGACCAAAGAGAGAGCCAGCTGCTAATTATCTTCTTCAATAAGAATCCAGCCCATTTTAGAACTTTACATTTTTTATATCAGTGGCGTTTCGAATATGCCGAGACATTTTGTTTAAACAATCTTGCTCCCGTACAGCGAAGCTATTAGAATATTTTGTGGCCCCGGCTTTTCCATAATCTCTGCTTGGGATTCGTATATCACAAGTCCACTTCACTTCTTTCTGAGTGTCTAGCGACAATCCGCTAATTCACATTCACAGTGATATGTTCCAGAATTTTCCAAACTTATATGAATGTAAATCGCTCAAATATTCGTCGTATTGAATACAAGTTGAGACAGCTAAGTCGTTTCTGCTAATCGTACTCCTGCATGCCTTGAATTCTGGCCGTGAACGATAGTTGGATACCTTCAACTTGTTCTAGCTTTTTTCTTGTACTTGACATCCAAAGTGGTGAACAGTATTCTATTCTCGGGAGAATTGATTGCTTCCGTAGTGTGAGCATTACATCTACTTCGCGTGACGAGAAAGTTCGTAAAACCCATTCACTCCACCTTTTTTTCACAGCGATAACTCTAGCAATATGTTCTACATATGTAGCATCGTCTTGCATTCTCACTCCGAGGTCTCTTGAAACTGTTTTTCTCACAATTTCATGGTGGTATATTGCGTGGATTCAAAGAGTGGTTGATTTTTTCCATATCTTAGAAGTTTGAATTTTGTTTCATTAAAGGTCACAATATTTTTTACCGACCATTGGCAGATGCTTTTCCAAGTTTCTTTACACAGACAGCACGTCTTCCACAGAGGGCACAGCAGCTAGTATTCCTGTATAGTCAGCAAATGATGAAGGGACCGCATAATTACATCCGTACCCCATGTCATTGATCATGATGAGAAAGAGAACAGGCCCAAGCACGGTGCCTTGTGGGACTCCACGGAGTACCAGCTATCTGGATGACACTTTGTTGTTGACAATTACTTTTTGGGTTATATTTGACAGGAATGCTTCAAGCCACCGATGACATTTTCCACGGATACCCATGCGGGAAAATTTCAACATTAGGATTCTGTGGTTAACCTTGTCAAAAGCTTCAGCAAAATCCAAGTAGATTACGTCCACATTATTATTATTATTTTTTTTTTTGCACAATGTAACTACGATGGAATCATAATGCTCCAACAATAATATTATAGAGAAGTAGTGGAACGTTTACGTCGAAATCCATGTTGTTTTAATGTGAGTAGGTCATTACTCTAGATGGTGCACTCGGAACGCTCTCTCAAACGTTTTCACAACGTGGCTCGTTAATGAGACAGGTCTATAGTTAGCTGGATTTGTACTATTTCCAGCTTTGGGGATTGGGGTAATGATTGCGTGTTTATAGGTGCTTGGTATAACGCCATCGTCCAATGATTGTGCCACATGAGGTAGAGCGAGTAAGAAATGTTTAGCTTTGAGATTTTGAGGATCTTTGCAGGAACATCATTTGGCCTTGAAGCACTGTTTCCGCTAATTTCATCGATGGCTCATTCAATGCTTAGTTGTGTGAATTCGAAATCCATTAGGTAGTTATCAGTTGCTTAATACTTGAACATCAGGGTTACTGGTCTTTTTGCTAAAAACTATCTGGTATTGACGGCTGAGTATTTCACTCATCTCCTGATCGTTATCAGTATTTGTCCATTTTCGTCCACTAATAGTCCTATTTTTGTTTTCAGAGACGCGTAATTTGATGCATAAGAGAAGAAGTACTTACTGTTTTCTTTTATCTTCTTGATGGCTTGCAGTTCTTTTTCCTGTTTCGCTTCATCATGAGATTTTGCAAGTTTATGTTCAGTCTCTTCCAATTTTCGCCGGCATTCAATTTGTCGCCGTAATACACACGATGACTTTTGGCATTTGATCAATCTTGCTCTTTTCTTTAGAAAGCTTTTGCGTAATTTATGCTGTTCCTCCTAGCCAGTGGAAGGTATTTCACGCAGTTTTCCAACAGAACGTTTTCGAAGATTTCATTCATTGTTTCACTTTGAGTAGAGTCATTTAAAAGAGCGTCCCAGTTCACCGACCGCAGCTCATTGTTCAAACCTTCCTAATTTATAATTTATTTGATTATTGAAAGCATTTCAATCTCGAAGACTGCCAAAAATTACAGCTGAATATTGAGATCAAGTTTCGGGATGGAAAACATTGCTCCTTTGTCAATCTGTCCCTTATCTTTGAAAATATTTGACCGGTTTGTCTCGACTCAATACTGTCGGTAGTCTTTTCCAATTTTTGTCCCTGTTAACCTTATAAAAACAAGCGTACCTCGTAAATGACGCTTCAGGCAGCACCACTTCTACGATAAACCGACGTTTTACTTGGTCGTTTCAAGGTTCAGTTGCCTTAATTTTCTTCGGCTTTTTTTCCCGTAGAGCGTGATTTTCTTAATAAATCTGTGCTCGGACAGTGCGCACATGCGTACAAAACACAGAGATAGTCATTGCGAGAGTGCGACAAAGGCAAACAGAAACGGAGGAAAATAAAAAAAAATTAGGAGAAACTAGGGCCGACAGCACACTGAGGCGATGCGACGTTATATGACATGTTTCCTCCTCCCCTGTCCACCATGCGACAGCCGGAGAGTCACAAGTGTATAGAGAAATGCATACAAAACGCTGGCCGCCCGCACACTGAGGCTACACAGTTCGTGTGACGCCATGCGACGCTGTGCGACACGGTCGCAAATTGTGACAAGCTGCATTTTTCGTGTGATTTCATGTGCGCTTTTGTGAGCGCGCCTATGAACGTACACGGACACACTGTGCACTTGATGTTGAGTGCCTTAATAAATAGAAATATTAACTCTTTTCACTTTAACAAAAGATTTAATTACAATAAAAAACCAATAATAGAATATATATATAAATATAAAATAACATAATCTTGCAGTATATAAGCTTTTATTACTTAGAAGTCCTTAAAGGTAAAGGTAAAGTCAACTTAAACTACACCCTTACCTGGGAAGCACACATGCACTGATTTGTGCTGCGGGTATAGGCCCACTGGCCCCAGATGAGTATGTGTAGTTGCAGTCGACCTCGGGTCACCAAGAACTATGGCGCCAATTTGACGGAAGGAACAAATGACCTGAGACCCCCACCCCCTTTTTCTCTGAAGAAGGCAGTTCCGCCACGGCGTCGTGCATGCACACACAACTGCCGAGTCAGCACACCAAGATCTGCAAAGAGTTCGCTGCCTGGCTGGGCATCGAACGGGTGAGCGATACAAGGAGTTAGAGATGAGAACAGAAGCATGCTGCTACCGTGGCGGCAATGCCAGGCGACACTTGGCAAAGCCTTGCAAACGTGAACGAGTAATTTCTGCCGGATGCTTTCATGCGCATTTTATTTGAACGTAGCAAATAAAGTATAAAGACAATGAAGTTATTTGTTCCTAATACTATTGTATAAGGGTTGCTACAAGTTTAAACTGAAATATTAATACACATCAATTTAAGAGCAGCAAACGCTAAAACTCTCTGATTGACTTGGAAGCAAGTGAATATCAATCCATGTGTACTGTAAAGAAAACACTTTCAGTTGCACAGTTGCCGTCATGGCGGAAGGTGTCAAGTTTAATAACGAGGCATTAATTGCCTTGGTTCAGGAACGGCCATCACTTTACGATGTCCCAGATCATCTCTACCACGGCAGGAACTGCCAGGATTTATTGTGGATGTGGAGCCAAGTTGCTGCGGCTCGTGGCATTTCAGGTATGTTTTTGGAACATATTAACTGCATCTGGTCTCGAGGCAAAACGATCTACTTGCAGTCAGAAAGATGCCAAGTGGTATTAACATGAAATTGGACCTATGCTATGTTGTATTGTCATTGTTAAGCCGAGTTCACATGAGGAACTTTCGTTGCCGTCACAGCCCGTCGACCAACGAATGACGCCGCTACTCTGACTACTGACAGGGCTAGAGGAAGCGATGCCAGAATGCTGTAGGTTGTATTTTTGACGCCGTCGACCTGAACTTCGGGTGAGCTTCATTTCATGCTGCTCCCGATTCAATTGCTTTTGAAATATAAATTGCGCATTAAACAATGTTGCTTGCATATATTAACACTTTGTTTGTCTCGACACGGGACAGAGCAGCAAAAACTTTGCAAACGCTGTACAATTTCACAGTCATACACATGAATCACGCCACAGCCATGACGTCATAGCTTATCACTTAGGTAAACATTTTATCGTGTACAAGTATGAATCTGAATCGTTACGAGCTAAAACGTAAAAAAATTATGGCTGGCTGACTGGCTGGCTGAACTAGATATTAAAGGCAAAAAAAAGTGCTTAGTTATATCTGCAAATTTTTGCTGTTTTATATCCAAATTTTATATTAAAACCACTCCGTTCAAGCGTTTCATATAGCGAACCTAACCTCAAAGCTCTGTGTGTTATAAACGAAAGCTGTAAGGCACCTAATGACATTTTATTGGCAAGAGAAAATTTATTGATGATTTAAAACTGATTATTCTGTTTCTTCCGTTTGATTGCTGTAGATGCAGAGCATAGACAGTTTATACCGAACCTTTTAGTACTGACGTAATAAATTATTGCTCCCTGCTGTTCTGCCGCCTGGCGACGACTGCAGGTTGTATCTAACTAAACTGCCTTTCATGAAGCTCTCTATTGCCTTTAGATCAGATCTGGTGCAATCAAGGTGCTGCTTGAGGGCCTTGATTCGCATGGAGGTGGGGATCCGGTGGGCATGTTTCCTTTGTTTTATAAGCAGCTGGCTGATGTTCTTGCTCCAAGCTTGCAGTGATCTTCCGGCGCCTGATACGGTTTGGAAATTTTCCTCGTTATTGGCGAACTGGGAATATTACTCCTATTCCCAAGGGTGCAGTGTCGCCCTATGTGGCGAACTATCGACCCATCACCCTGACGCCTATTTTGTCGAAGGTGTTCGAGAAGTTGATCACTGGTAAGCTGGGTCGTTTGGCTGAGGTTACGGGGTTGCTGCCTGCTGGTCAGTTTGCGTACAGAATTGGCTTGGGTTGTTGTGACGCTCTCTTGTCGGTGTCACACCATTTACAGTCTGCACTGGATTATGGGTCGGAGGCACGCCTTGTCCAGTTGGACTTTAGAGCTGCGTTTGACAGGGTTAACCACAGGGGTCTATTATACAAGCTGGAGTTCTTTGGTGTGGGTGGTAGGGTTTTGTCTATCATTCACGATTTTGTTTCTGAGCGGACGCAGAGTGTGTCTGTTGACGGCGTTTTGAGCGCCTCAGTTGGGGTGGTGTCTGGCGTCCCTCAGGGTAGTGTGCTTGGCCCGCTGTTGCTCGGTCTCTGTACTAGTGACATGTTCTCTTCGCTTGAGAACACGTTGATCAACTATGCCGGCGATTCCACTTTGATGGCAGTGATACCTGCTCCTCGCCTGCGTGATGCTGTAGCTCAGTCTCTGAATAGGGATTTGTCACGCATTAGTGCATGGTGCTCGGCCTGGAGTATGAAGCTGAATGCTAGTAAGACCCAGTCGATGATTATCAGTCGGTCTCGGACACTTGTACCGCGGCATCCCCAACTGGAGATTGATGAGATTTGCTTCAGGAGTCTAGCTCCTTGGAGATTCTTGGTGTTGTCTTTGATGAGAAGCTTACTTTTGAGCCGCATATTAGGAGGTTGGTGTCACGCGCTTCCACTAAGATTGGACTTCTGCGTAAGGTGAATGCCGTGTTTGGTGATAGTCAGGTTGCCCGTAGATGTTTTTATGCGTTTTTGCTGCCTGCGTTGGAGTATTGCTCACCAGTCTGGGCTTCAGCTGCTGACACTCACTTGCATCTGTTAGACAGACTTGTTAGTTCAGCCAGCAGGCTGTGCGCTGATAATGATCTAGTGAACCTGTCCCACAGGAGAAAAATCGCAGACCTATGTATGTTTTTAAAGTGTACAATAATGAGAGGCATTAGTTTTATTCTTCTCTCCCTGCCCTCAAGGTTTTTGGTAGAGAGACTCGTGCTGCGTGCGGAGCGCACTCTTTCACTTTGGAGGCTATGAGATGTCGAACTAATCAGTTCTGTCGGTGCTTCGTGCCCTGGTCGGCTAAGATTTGGAATTTATTGCCGTCATCGGCTTTTGATCGTATTGGCCTGCAGGCGTTTAAGTCAGCTGTTAATGATTTTTTGCTGGATTTCCTTTAGCAGCGTTTTTGGGCTTTCCGGTGTTGCAAGATGCTTCATTTGAGTTGTATTACCTGTCCATGGGAGCTCAAGCGTGAAGTTTTAATACTAATAATATTGAACGAGATTGAAAATGTAGGTAGTTGACACAAGTAGACTCGTCATTGCAATGAATTTGAGCTGCAAATATCTGGTATTTTGCAAATTCATTGTGGAGAACGTTCTACGCAGTAGCAACGCACCGTTTCCACGCCCAGCCAAGTGTGAAGCCCTACGAGCCTGTCAACAATATTTTCACTGCACGACTGATAGGCTTGCGCGAAGCAAAAGTTGCTAATGTGAACTTGGCTTAAGTCTCATAAGGCTTGGGATTTAAAGGATTCTCCGTGTGCGTACACACGTGTCGCGTCGCTTCAGTTTGCGGGGTTAGGTGCGACGAGCTGCGATTCAACAGTAGCATGGTGGGCAGGGGAGGAGGAAAGCATGTCATATCACGTCGCATCGCCTCAGTGTGCAGTCGGCCTAACCAGAGGCTAGGCATCAACGATAATTTCTTCAATTAACGTTGACCGCAATAACCAAAATTTGCAGTGTTACTGAACAGAGCCTGTCACCTCAGGGAGAGAAGGCAGTGACGGTCCGCGCAGTTTCGTTACTGTCACTTTAGCTGGCACGAAGGCTGTACTCTACATTTATAATCTGTGATGTTCTACGGGCCTTAATCCGCCAAATTGTCAACGTTTGGGTTGGCCAAGATCTAGGACGAGGTCCGTCATGTCAGGGGTGTGTCGCAATCAGCATTTCTGAGTTACCGGTGCTACACCGGTGACTCAGCCAGTCGCAATAATAGCTCAAATGGCTACTGCGACACGAGTTACCGTAATGTAGGTCGCCAAGTACAAACGTCTATTTTGAATTAAAGGAGTACTAAATTCATTTCAGATGCGCAACAAACAAACTCTGTACATCAGAATAAGTGAATCAGATTGATTACTTTGAACTTATATTGACAAAATTTCATTTACTACCGAATTTCAATATCGTTGAGCAGACTCCGCTCGTCGCAAGATGGCGATCTCACCACCGCTTTTCGGGTTACGGTAACGTTTTTTCTGGGCGCGGTAGGCCGGTTTTGGCGTAGGCGACAGACGTCTGTATTTCTTTTTTGTTATTGACCAGGTTTTAAAGACACTTCGTCTCATACGGTATCAGATAGGGGTTACGGGTATACAATGTGGCAATTGTGGGCAATTTTTGCCCATTCTACGTTTTGGTACTGCCCCCCGACTCTCTCCCTTCGCAAGGAAGAATAAGCTATCAGTTACTTCAGCTTTATCTAGCCTTCATGACATGTATTCCCTAGTACTCTCCATTTTATTTCTTCATTTCCTATATTAAGTGCTAATTTCGTTACGCTGTAACTCCGACACTTTCTTGAATTGCCGTAGTCATTCGCTATTCTGATCGCTTTAGTTCCCAATTTTCTGGCCATTCCAATTACCCTTAGCTTTTACTTGCTATAAACACCATTACAAAGACTATAAACGCTCAGACTCGCATACTCAGTAATAAAATTAATTCAAGAATCGATTTTGTAGAGCTCCTTGTGAAATTTGCTTCTAATGTTAAAATAGAGTACCCTGTAACAGGGCTCAGATACAGATGGGTGATCCGAATTTACATGACGTGCCTGTACCCTCCATGGTGTACTAGTGCGCTCCAGCAGTACCTAAACTGATCCCTTTTGAAGTTTTCAATTTTTTAAAAATTTAACTTTTTTGTCAGTTTGATCGATTCAAAGAGAAATTTAGCAACCATTCTTTCATCTCGTGTAGTTTTGAAAACTAATGTGTTTAATCACTTAGTTAAAATTCCCTCGGGTCAGCCCTATGCCTTATGTAATCTACTGCACACAATTTAATATAGTCGGGCAGGTATATCAAGTATGGACATTATCTCATGAACCTTATTTTTTAGTAGTCATTCAGCGATAAAACTAATTTTGTTAGTTTGTAGTACTAATTATTACTTTTTCTTTGGTGCGTGAGAATGCCTCGACTGCTTGATATGACTGCGCTGACGACTGTTTGACAAGTACGTTTTATAGTCACCTTCAAATCTGGGGCAACAAAATTTGCCACCTGGTATGAAGCTTGAAGCCGTTATTAATTGAGAACCATTCCCGCCATAGAGGATATGGGACTTCTGCATTAATAAGTGTGACACTTAAGCACTTATCGGGACGACTGGCTTGCATGTCTACTCTGCTCCCTTCCCTTTTCATTGGTCCTACTTATGATTCCTTGTTCTGTTCTTCCTCTTCGCTCCCGATTTGCTGTTGATCCTGTGGTGGAGCGCCATCGTGCATGGGATGCACATTTGTGTGTCGACCTACTTTGTCTATTCCTCTTCATTTCTTGGAAGACCTTTAATTGCTGTCGCTTAGGAAGCCTAATCTGATTTACATATAAATAAATATTTGCCACTAGCTCCATATCATTTGGCATTCACTATCTTTTACTCAAAAAAACTTTATCTTTTCTCCTAGCCACATCCGCACCTTTCCCAACTCCTGCCATATCTGAAGTTCATAGCTTTGTTTAACCTTGCATAGTTGTCCCAAAAAGTCTCATCTTCCATTCAAATTTGCTCTGCCTTTTAAGCGGTCATTTGAGAACAAAAATGTCATCGAAGGTCCCACACGATTTCTCGATAAGATTCTTATTCTAAAAGCGTTGTGTTATTCTGATTTTAATGCGAGACTTTGAAAATCTGGCCAACTTTTGAGCCATCGACCAAACAGAGAGAAGCGCTCGAGGCGGTTTCTTGGGCCCTAAAAACATGGTGGCTTTTGCGGTACTCTTCAGATCCCTGCCATGCAAATATACACGCTAAAAGTCAGCAGACTTCGCAGACTTAGAAGCCGTAATTATCTGCTCCACTTTGAAGAATAGTTTATTGTGTTTACGTTTTATATATACTATGTTATGGTTTTCGTCCATTATTGCAATTACGAGATGTATTAGCGAAATGTTACGCTATGTGGAGGCAAATAAACTGGAACCTTCGTCGAAAATTTGTTTCAATGCAAAGTTGCAGCAGTTGTTTACTGGTATTCGAGAGCTACAAACACTGAAACTGCACATAAACAACGAGTGTATTCTGAAAGAAAACTTTATAGTTTGTTTGTGTTGCTTCAAAGAAATACGGATGAACTCGGGCCTCTGTTAATATTCCGATGTTCATTGGATTGCGAAAAGCACATCTAACTTTATAAGGCAAGTAAAAGTGCCGCTAAAAATATATATTTTTTAGTGACTTCCGAGATGTGTCACTAGTGGTTGTTGCTCTCTTCTAGCTTTTCAGTCATTGTATATCACCGAAGTCTTGCAAGGCAGGAAGTACGAGTACGTGTAGAAAGTTGGTATTACGGGGTTATGATGTCAGCGAAACAGAGACGTCCTTATCGCACAATTTTTGCTAACAGACAAATGAACTAATGCCTGTCTGTATTTATTCGTGTATGAAAATTAGGACATGAAAAAAGTACATCTAACTCAAGTAGAATTTATAGAGCGCAAACCTGCGCCGAGCAACGCACTGCTGACAGAAAGGAAGACTGGCGGGCAAACGAGCAAACAGACTACATACACTAAATTTCATCGGCTCTATGGTTTGACGTATTTGAACAAAGCGCTATCAACGGAAATGTGAAATCCTTATTAAGTTAAGGGGACCGTCTGGACAAAATCCCAAAGCAATTCATTTTAGTTTTTTCATTTATTTTTTTATCAACTGAAACTTGTTTTATCTGATGTTAAAGACACTTTCGTGTAGAAAAATGTCGAAATTATCGAAAAAAATTCTTACCCTTTTTTATATTTGATTTTAAACGCAGCGCCTTTTTTTTTTTTTTTGCTCAATTTGAACGAAATTTGGTACAGATGTACAATTGATAATTGCCAACAATCGTATGGATGTAGATTTTTGAATTAAGTTTTAGTTTTCAAATGAATATATAGATGTTTTGTCATTTTTTAAACCATTTTTTTTAACTTATCAATTTTTTTAAAAAAATCCATAGAATTGTTCTAAGTCTATTTTTCTTTGATATAAAAATCAAATAATGACATTTGGTGCATTATTATTAAAGTGGCGTTCAATTGAAGATCAATAACTTAGTCTTGAGATATTCACTCAAACGCATGCGCTACTAAAATATACTTAGTACGTCACATAGCAATCAGATTTTCAGTTGTTATTGACATTACTTTACTTTCTGTCAAGGCATACGATATATATATAGAGAGAGTGATATTATTTCATTCAAATTGGTTCGTAAATAAAAGCTTAAATTTGAACCCTTCGGCTGAATTTTTTTTTTTTTTGTGAAATTCGAGAACACGACTGTAATAAAAACTTTATTTATGTACCGATTTTGATGACACTTGGCACATGTACGTAAAACCAAAAAAAGAATGTGGGTTGTGCTCATGTACTTTTTTCCAATTTTCGCCATAGAAAACGAGTTATTCAAAGAAAACTGTTTTCCCGCCATTGAACCGTTTTCTTCGAATAACTTGTTTTCTGTGGCAAAAATGGGAAAAAGTATTTGAGCGAAAGCTCTTCTTTTTCATTTTTACATATTTGTACCAAGTTTCATTCAAATCGGAACAAAAATGAAAAATCAAATTTGAACCTTCTGGCGGGAATTTCTTTATATGATATTCAAAACTACGGCTGAGAGAAAATTTTTATTTATGTATCGATTTGCATGAAACTCGGTACACATATGTACAATTGAAAAAGAAGAGCTTATGACTCCTATACTTTTTCCATTTCCATTTTACCACTGGCAGTTACTATGGTGTAAAAATTGCAGCAAATTGACACTGCCTATAGTTTTTCGGGGTAGTTTAATGATGTGCAAGATGATGCTGTGGCTTCGGCATGATAACCGATTTAATTGAGTTAGCTCAATTCTAATAATGCCGACTAAAGCCGTAAGTGACCACCGACATCGAGGTGGATCAGGCTCTTCAACAGTCGTAGGTCAAACGAAGTGCTTAA
>LQNS02278154.1:1981911-1998077 GCA_001587735.2 Parhyale hawaiensis
TGAAGTGCACTGCTCAGTAGAAAGCACGTGTCTCTTACGCTAATTAGAGTTGGCCGTCGTAGCGTTTTCCTCTATATTTATTTTAGTAAGGAAAATAGATTCAATGAAGAAATGTAATCACAAATTTCTTGTGATGAAGAAGAAGAAGCAAGTCAAAGACGAGAAGATTCCGCACCGGCCTATATTAAGCAAATTTATCTATCTATTTTTGCGTGAATTTTTTTCACGCACGGGTCCACTAGCAATACTAATACTGTATGAGCTACAAAACTAATCATCAGTTTGGTGTGCTACAGCATGCAGTGGAGACGGTGTAAGTTGTCCTCGTAATGTGGCAATTCAAGGAGCTTAGAGCAATTGTTTTTACTTTTCCAATAATGAACTATTTACACTCAGCATTTATGCTGGTACGTTACGTACTGTAACTTCCACTGTACCTTTTTCCAACTAAGCATCTGCGGATATATTAGTTATCAGCATGATGTATATTTTATTTTATTATTGTAAATCTTTTGAGGCACAATAGTGTTCCTATGATAGGATCATGTTAGTTAGGTTCGCCTGGCTCTTAGGGGTATATTCTGGCGGGCCCTTTCCCTGCAGCAATATAGTTGGGCCTCACAACCCCAAGGGTCCCTAGTGCCTTTTCCGCTGGGTACCTCGCCCTCGCCTAGAAGTTACGTTTTGTCCGTTTATGTCCGTTTTCGCTCCTTTTAGGCCGTACTGTCGGAAAACCCGAACTAATTTCGGGTAAGTTGGATTAAAATATTCAATACCTTCGGGTAGGTTAGGGAAAGCAGGTCTGATTTTTCTAGCCTCCCCTTTTTTAAATTTCGGGTAGAAAATTTTTGGTTAGTGGTGAGTTGCGGTTAGGAGATATTCCAGCTTGCCGCAGTTCTTTCTGACGAGTTCGTTTTGTAATATAAGGTAGACTCTCAATACTTCCCCTTCTGTTTCGGGAGGTGGGCCGCTGATCGAGGTAACCGACCTATTCCCTCTAGACTTCTACCTTCTTGTATTTCGTTTCCTTCCCTTGTGCGGCGTAGCCGAGGAAACGTGTTCAGCCGTACCCAGGGGTTGGAGATGCTCAAGTTGCTCTTTTTTCCAGTCAGTAGCGCAGTGACCATTAGACCTACCGGCAGAAAAGACCAGATAGAACCCATTGACAATTTAAAACGGGATATAGCTACTTCGCTTCCTAGTGGCGCACGAGCCTGTGTTAAACCACTGGAATAGTTCGGCGCGATATAGACATTGTGTCCCTTATGCGCTAGTAAATTTTGTACTGCTATCAGGTTCACCTGTCGTACTCCAAGGTAAACGAGCCAAAGAGCGACTTTACAGATCATCTTAATTAACATTAGTTAGGCTTCCAGGACATCCATTCTTTTGTACCCATTCTGTACGCCGGTCATTTTGTGAACCAACTAATCATTCTTTGTTACTCGCTTTCATATCTTCTGGTTGCTCTTTGCTATTACCTTGCATTATTGGGGCTTCGCTTTGCTAGAGAAATTGGTATTCTTCGTTGCTCAACGTCTTTGGAAGGCAGCGAACGCTGAGGGTAGAAAGGCTTATCCCGTTACGGGACTATAGTCTGACCATTTTATGAAGGCAGTTCGGTCGTAGTCAAATTCCTCTACAGCGGGGCCAATTTTATAAATATTTCTGAGATTTCTCTATATACAGTTATGGGGCGGGGCTAAGATATGGGCCAAGAAAATTTCAGATATACCCATAGAATTGGCACCGCCATAGAGGAATTTGACCACGACCGAACCGCCTTCATGAAATGGTCAGACTATAATCCTCGGATATCCGGCCAGCAGCTGTTTGTTGTCTGTAGATCCTTCGTACCAAATTACAAAATATTAAAACAAAGAAATCCTATAAGCGATTGAGCTAGGAATATAAGAACAATAATCGCAATATAACACCTCTCTAATCTCAATAGAATTACTGCGTAGTTCAGCTATCTGCAGTTCCAGACACTAAAGAGCAGACTGTTCGGCGAGCTACGTCTTAACCTCGCCAGCATCTTCTCGATTGCTCGCTTACATACGCCATCGTCTTAACGTTATCCAAAGCTGTAGAGCGGACATAGATTGTCCCCAGTGGCTCTCCAGAGAATCGTTTCGCATGTCAAACAAACGCAGCTCGGGTTTTATAAAATAAGAGAACTAGCGCAATCTGAGTCGACTGTTTCATTTCTGAGAGAAGTCTTGTGTTGACATTGCGTTGGCGCAGGTCGGGACTGTGTAGTCGTTTTGGCTGAATGGACCTGCGACACTGCAGCTCACGATAACCTTGCATCTCGACCATAATCGCAAACGCCACAGTGGTAGCTCGTTACTCGAATTTACTGCTTTGCTTCTAGTAGTTCGCCTACTTTCCCTACTGGTTTTTGCCATTGGCTACACGCAGTTTCTGTGTTGTTTTTTTTTTTTTTCGTTCACATTACGCAGTCGCGATTTCCCCGCGTGCAGGATCTTAGCAGCAGAATAAAAATTTTGGCTTTTCGAACAGTATTGGTTTCCGATTAAAGCATGTCATTCGATCCAAAGTGACGTAGCAGACCCTCCGCATTAAAACTAGAGGGACCTAATTATTTTCATGGAAGTGGGCACATCAGACACCTCAGTAAAAGGATCCTTTGTAATTGAAGGTGCGAACCACAAATTTAATGATGCCCCTCAGGAGGCATGGGGTGGGGCATAAACTATGGGGTTGGGTAAGTTAGGTTCATCCATACTATGTTATGTAGTAGAGCAGCGCCCCAGGGAAACCCATAGCTTACCTTAGTCTTAGATAGGCTTACATGGCGTCTGTCTTGCGTGCCCATTTAGCTTCCTTCCATTTTTATAGTACTACTGAAGATGCTTTATCTTATTCTTCCTCCTTATTCAAACAAATTTTTTAACTCTATAGCCTAACTTTCTTCATATCAGTGGCTTTTTGAAAATGCCGAGGCATTTTGTTAAACAATCTTGCTCTCCTTACAGTGAAGCTATTAGAATGTTTTATCGCCGCTGCTTTGCCCCATGGGATGCGTATATCACAAGTCCTTCCAGTTCTTTCCGAGTGTCTGGCGACAATCCGTTCATTCACATCCACAGTGATACGTTTCAGAATTTTTCAAACACATAAATTATGATTGTAAATAGCTCGAATTTTCGCCATATTGACTACAATAATACCAATGGAGACGGCTAAGCCGCTTGTGGTAACCGCACTCTTGCTTGCCTCGAATTTTGGCCGTAAAGGTTTGCATAGCTTCAAATTGTTCTAGATTTTTTTTTTCTAACTCGGCATCCAAAGTCGAGCACAGTACTCGATTCTCGGCAGAATTAATTGTTTCCATAGTGTGAGCATCACCTCTACTTCACGTGACGAGAAATTTTGTAAAACCATCTACTCCACTTTTTTCCCACAGCGATAACTCTTGCTATACCAGTGGACCCGTGTGTGAAAAAATTTACTCAATAATCAATATCTTCGCTTAATATAGGCTGGTGAGGAAGAACTCTCTGGGGTTGGGGTGGAGGCCTTGGACCTGTGGAGCTGTCTCCTGTGTCACATAGATGAGTCTTCTCTCTCCATTGGTAGCCAGTCTTTGTTCTTGAGGCTGTAGAAGTCTCATTCTTCTTTCACGTTCCCTATTCAGTCTCTTTCTTCTTTTGCATGCGTTTTTTATAGTGAAAGGCAGCAGTGGAATCATAAGTAAAACACTGCAATAAACTTAAAGGCAACTCTAGTCAGCTTGTATGCAATGTAAGCGTACATAGCCATGATATTGCTTTTCAAGCTCAAATATCTGCTTGATTGAAGTGCTGAAATTTTGGCCTAGGTTTCTTATGAAGTGGACTCGAAACGTACAAATAAATACACGTTTGTGTTTTCTTATATTAGATATTCTTCGAAGGCAGTATTATCTTTCATTGTCACCAGAAGGTCTCATAGAACTGTCTCTTCCAATTTCATGTCCATCGCTGCTAGTGTGGATTCAGAGTGTGTTGAATTTTTTCCGTAGCTTAGCCTAAGAAAGTATATCACCACTAATGATCTGCGTACGAAGCTGTGATAACGGGTAAAGCTCTTACATATATAATATGCTAGTAACAAGTGCCTATTTTTCAGTTTTAGCAATAGATGTATGAAATGGGGAGGAAGCACAGTGGTCATAAAAGACCACATTTTTCATAACAATGGCGTTAGAGACGCAAGTCTCATGTTACGCGACTACTCCGTCCTCTCTCACCGTCCCCTTTTCTGGTTATAGTTAGTGCTCCTGCAAAGGAGTGTAAAAGCCAGAAATGCTGACGAGGCAAACTAAGCATTGCAAACATTCATCTGCATGGCGAAGAGGCGAACTGGAATACTGAACCACGCAAAGAAAGCACTCTAACATCTTATTACTACTGACATAGAGACGCAGTAGTGTTGACAAATCAGACAATGAGCTGAGGAAGCATTTTCGTTAAATTGTCGTCTGACCCTGCTTTGGCACCGTTCATGACAGTCAAAATAATATGATGTGTGTGCAATAATTCTTTAATTTCCCGCGCTTTTAATTGCCTGAACCTCCTCCACGGCCGGATAATTTTACTTTGAACAACAGAGTGTCATTATTCACACAACGAACTACTTTCCATCTGTATAATAACGACGAGAGCTTGCATCTGTCACAGATGAAAAGTCCTTGGCCAGTCTGGAGAAATCCAGCAGCGCCACCCACATGCGTTACCGGCCGCCTTTGATGTAAGCGGATGACCTCTTCTCACTGAAATTAATTTCTCTGATGTAACCAATGCAAATGCCAATTTGCAAAGAAGACTCCAAAACATTAAACGAAGAAGAAACATCAAAGTAGTAGGAGCTTCTTGCCTGTTTTGTTGGCAAATAACAAATTTTCATCGATGCAAAAGCCCTTAACGCATCTGTAGTACCTGTCCAATAGCATTTATACTAACACAGCAGGAATATTCTGTTATCAGAAGACAGCGGTTCACTTAAGAGGATAGGCATTACAAAAATAATCATTACGTTCGGAGCTAACCTGCGTTCCACAATAATATTATTTGTGATCAAGTCTTACATGTCTATTTTGAAATCAGCTCAGTTGATCTTACATATTTATTCTAAAATCAGCTCAGTTGATCTTACTTATTTATAACAATAAAGTGCCGTAACGCAATATGAAAAACACATTAGACCTAACTTATTCCAAAAATGTAGACGACCATCAATTGTTTGTTGACCATTGTGCCAAATAGCTATTGGAACAAGAATTACACTCGTACTGACATTAGTACAACACAGACGAGGCACACACAAGCCTGGAACAGGAACACAATATATAAAAATATTTCCGTCTGTTTCAAAAGGACGGGAAAGGAGATCACGGTTTTCTCGTCCCTGCTAATTTTTTTAACCCTTAAATACTGAGCATGTCATTTACAGCACGTACCAAAGGGTGTTATTTTACGGGAGTGTTAAGAGTAGTTCATCATTCAGTAAAGAGTTTGTTGTTTGGGACTTTTATCTTAGCTATTCTTAAGGGGCATAGGATGGGCCACAGGCCATAGAGTCAGTTTACTTTAGGTTTGCCCATCCTATACTATGGCGAGCAACACCCCCAGGGATCCCTGTAGGTTACCTTAGCCGTTAGCTAGGCCTTCGGGACACCTGTCTTTCGTACCCACTTTGCTTCCTTCCGATTTCATACTCTTTCTGTTGGAACTACTTTCGTCTGTTCTTCCTATTTTTTCCCCGAATTGCTATTCTCATGCGCGTTGATCCGTGAGGGAACACCTTCGTGCATGGGTTCCACGTAGCTTCCGACATTCTATATATCTCTTCCTTTCCCTCTCTTAGAAGAGCTTAGTACTTATTTATGAAGGTTTAAACTATATTATACTATTATTACTTCTAGTATTAAGCACGATCTGCCAAGTTATTCTCTGTTAATAATTATCATTATTATCAGAAGTATTCGCAGAAATTTCCATCAGTTAGAATGTTTTGTCTCTAGTATTAGTTTCTGATTTGATATTATTCTTTTGACTGAAACTTGGCTTGAGAACATTTCAGACAATGGCTTCGCCCTCAAGAACTATAATAAAAGTAGTTCGTCTCGCAACAGGTATGGGGGAAGCATTTCAGTGTATGTACTTGATAAGTGGTAAGTTTGCGTGCGAGACCATGTGTTTTGACTATTATACAATCGAATTATTGCCATTATTTGAGAACGGCGGCAACACAGAACTCGCGTTGTCGTGCGTGTATCGCCCTCCTGCGTATTCCGTTCGAAACTTCAATACATTTTTAGAAACTGATCTTTTACCATCATTAAAAACTGTCCCTACTATTATATGCGGCGACTTTAATATCGATCTGTTTAATCCAATAAAGTTACATGTCGATGAATTTCTCAGTGTACTCAGTGGATATACTTTTTTTTAGTCATTAATATACCCATGAGATATGCACCCGAAAATCCCATTACCAAATACTCGTTGACTGATCAAGTCTGGTTAAACTCTCAATTCCAAGGGCTACATTGTTTTGGGGTGATAGATGACGATATTACGGATCATCATCTAGCTTTTGTTATATTTCAGACTGATGAACTGAAGCAAATCAATGCACCTAGCTATCGAAATTTTAAATGTAGACGAGGGCTTGGGAGCTTTGTGGACAGCGTGCGTGGACAGCCGCCCTAGAATAATAGATGAAGTTGCTTTTGACTTTATTACCCCTGATGAAATTACTGCAACATTTATGACACTGAAAAAAACATTACCATAAAATCAAAAAGTCAACCGAGGCATATTTTAATGATATTACCGTTTATCAATCTGTATCTATGTGTTATCCTTAATAAATGCGTCACAACTGGCATTTATCCCGATTGTCTCAAAACTGCACGAGTGGTGCCAATTTTCAAGTCTGTAATTATCGACCGATTTTTACACTGTCAGTCTTCAATAAGATTTTTTTGAAACAGTGACCCAGAGTAGGCTTACACGATTTATATAAGCGCATAGTATTTTATCTTCGTCCCAATACGGTTTTCAGAAAAGTAAAAATACAACACAGGTAATAGTTAATCTAGTCAGCAACATTTTTACCCGTAATGAAAAAAAAACGTTAGATGATTTGTTGGTTTTTAGACTTCAAGAAGGCTTTCGAAACAGTGAATTGGGACAATTTATTAGGAAAACTAGAACATTACTGCATAAGAAACAATATGAATAGACTCATTGAGAATTATTTACAGAACCGTAGCCAGTTTGTTGTTATTAATGACCATGTATCCCCAACTACTCCTGTAAATACAGGTATACCACAAGGTTCTGGTGTGGGGCCTCTTCTTTTTACTTAATGCATTAATGATGTTGCCAACCTTTCTGATATCAGTGTAATTTTCATTCACTGGTGATGCGGTATTTTATACTGATAATATATGCGTTTTTGATGTAGTTCAAAAGATATCGTTTAATAGAATCTCTTTCAGAGTGGATTCAGAGTAATTGCCTTACTTCTAATTATCAAAAAACGAAATTAATGCTTTTCACTTCGCGACCAAGCCTGTACTGCCTGATATTTCGTTCAATGGTACTACAGTACGATACCCATGATTATGCAAATAGAATTTTTTAATTTATTATTCAAGATGAGTGTCTCACTTTCATATATCAATATTAACTAAATGGACGGCTATGTTGTCAATATAAACAGCACTTGTTAAATAAATATTTTGCCATTTCTTAAGTTCATCATACAATTTGCTTATATACGAGTTTTCTACTGTTACCTCAGATTATGCAACAAGTTAATAAAACGTCATAAAGAGGAAATATATGCAAGTAAGCTGGAATATTTTTATTAAACGTCCAAAACTAACAATTTACATTCAAGACAATTCAATAAACACTGAAATAAGTGTTCAGTAATGGCAAACATAACAAGTTAATTTTTGAACAAGGCAACCTATATTTTTCATGATCTTTATAAGGCGATTATCAACAGAGTTTGTCAAGGTACATATTTCAGATGGCGGAATAGTATCTGCAACTGTTTTTACTGCATCCCACAGGCTTGAATTGCTCGAAAACTGCCGACCACTTTCATAGACCTTCCTTTTGATTATTGCCCAGAGGTTCTCAATGGCATTTTAATCGGGGCTATTCGCTAGCCAGGTCATAATCCTTTTTGATTTAAAACCTCCATCCGTAAGCCAGATAGTAGTGTACCGTGCTCGGTGTGAGGGAGCGTTATCGTGCTGATATGCCAATTTGTATCTGTTTGCGATAGTCTGCTCATCAAGCCATGGAAACAATTTGGCTTCAAGAAACTGGCAGCACCTTTCTGCATTCAGTTTAACTCCTTCTGCCACTTCAGATGGACTAATAAGGGTGTCACCTACTATACCGGCCCATAACATTATCCCTCCACTACCTTCTTGACGCTTTAGCCGTGTCTGTTGAGGTCGGTCATGGAGGACCCATCCAGACGCCCATCCATCTGGACTATTAAGAGTGGCTCTGCATTCGTCAGTAAATCTGACATTGGAGAAATCAGTTTTCATGTTCTCTTCAGCCCATTTGACCCAATTTTTTTTAGTTTTTGTTAGAAGTGGTCGTTTAACTGTCTTTTTCACTTTCCCTAGTTTCTGTAGAACCTCACATCTTGTCTTTCTGCTTAGTACTGGGGCTCCAGCGTCTTCAAATATCGCCTTCCTTGTAGAAAGTTGTTTTCTAGCGATAGAAACCTTCAAATGTCGCATATCCCGAGCAGTCAATTTCTTTGTAGAGGCTCTATCCGGAGTTTTCCGGCTGACCTTACCTTCAATTGCATAAGCCTTAATTGTTCGGTAATCACGCTGTAGTTCCTTGGAAACTGCTAAAGTTGTCTTACCAGAAGCCTATAACGAGCTCATTTTGATGTTTTCTTCAATTTTTAGATCGCTTTTCTAGAACATGTTGACTAGAGAGTGATGTTGCATAATCTGGAGTAACAGCAGAATCCCGTGTGACAAGTAAATATTGCCAAAACGTGGGAAATGGTTCTGTTTTATTTTTCTATAAGGGTTTTTTTATGAGCATAACATACCTGTCCTCTAAATTACTATTAAAATTTTAAATGTTTGACACTTATCTTGAAAAATAAGTAAAAAAATTGTATATGCATCATCAGAGATCACGTACTGTATTTTACAATGGGTGACGTCTTTCAAGTATCTAGGTCTAATTATTGATCATAACCTGAGTCACACTTTGCACATGATTCATGTTTCCCAGCAAATAGGAAAAGCAAGGGGCGCTATATATGCTGCAGCCTAATACTTGAATAGAAATTCATTAATCTTGTTGTATTTTGCACTTGTGTATTTTCACTTGACTCAAAACATAATACTGTGGGGATTAGCTTCAGTGAACTTCCTAAGACCCCTGAACGTGGCCGTTAACAATGTTCTTCGAGTGATCCTCCATATGCAACGCGATGAAAACCATGTTCCTGTAATTTCAGTGAATGATACGTATAGGACATTGG
Organism: Parhyale hawaiensis; assembly: GCA_001587735.2. Lineage (NCBI taxonomy): Eukaryota > Metazoa > Arthropoda > Malacostraca > Amphipoda > Hyalidae > Parhyale > Parhyale hawaiensis. The sequence goes on from LQNS02278154.1 coordinate 1,991,467, forward strand.
GGTTATTGAAACTCGGGGAGGTTTATGAATATTTCTTACTGAAATTTGCACAGAATGCTCTGTAAAGGGAGGCAGATATTTTTCGTAATACTATGGCATTGTGTTACCGAATCATGAGTAAGGCACCCGCTACCAGAGGCTAAATTTACCACAGGCAAGTTTGGAGGTACAGAAAAATTTGTCATTTTCGATGCTATAACGTGATTCCAGATACGTTGACGTAACCAATAATTATTACCTCAGCCAAGGAGGTTATCTTTTCGTCGTGTTGTCTATTTGCTCTTTGTCTGGCTGTCTGTCACCAAGATGACTCAAAAAGTTATGTACCGATTTGGATGAAAGTTACAGGAATTGTTAGGTACGTTAAGAGAAACAGATGATTGACTTTTGGTGAAGATATGTCAATCCGTTTGTTTGTTTGTTTGTATGTTTGTCTGCTTCATTTTTCTAAATGCCATAGCTCAAAAAGTTATGAATGGATTTTTAAATTATATGAGTTGTTAGGTATATAACAAAGAGTAGATGACCAAATTTTGGTAATGATCCGTTTGTTCGTTCGTCTGTCACTGTTTTTAATTTTATGCTTGTTAGCACAATAACTCAGAAAATAATGAATGGATCTTTATGAAATTCATAGGTGTTATTGGTAATGTTAAAAGACATAAATTATTAAATTTTGGTACAGATCGCCTTGTTCGTTTGTATGTTTGACTCAAGTTTGTCTTAACATTTGTTAGTAGTATAACTCAACAAGTTTTGAACCGATCTTCAAGAAAATTGCACAAGCTGTTATTACTATCAAAAGGCACAAATGATTAGATTTTGGAGTTTATACGAAGGAATTTATGGTTTCAGAGCCAATTTTGATTTTTTGCTACCGTTGCCTCGCTTGGCGGGGTATGCGATCTCGGAGTGCTCTTGTTGATACTGTGTTCAGAATAAAGTACAAAGACTATGTAATGAGGCAATACTATATGTATGTTTTTTAGCAATTTTAGGTAGGTAACTAGTTAGATAAGAGTTTTTTCGTTGTTATCTGTTCTTGTTTAATAAAAAACACATTCTTAATTTGCATTCATAAGTTTCTATCGATAGACGTATGTGTCGTATGCAAATCCATCAATACATCCGTTTTTTAGTTTGAATCAGTTTAACGCGTATCAATGTTTCCTTACTCGAATTTTAAAGATTGGTTATCACCTAATGAAGATTGTAAGCAGTGTTTAGATATTTAGAATCTGAATATCCTAGTCCTACTTTTTTTATATGTATGTATAGCAGTTTGTTTTACTGCAATCGATATCAATGTCGTTTAGTGTCTGCGTCTCGCAAGTGAATATATCACTTTTAGTAGGTACGTTCTCTATTCGTTGGAAATTGAGCTTGATCCTCGTGCTATTCTAGTTTCATATTTTATATGTTTCATTGTGCTCTTGTAAATGAATTTTAACGATAATTGTACTCTGGGAACAACAATAAAGGAGTAAAGGAGTAACTTAGCTATGCGCCAAGTTTAACATGGCAAACTTGGCAGAAGAGCCGTTGAATGAATATACAGGGTGTTGGAAAATTCAGTGCAAATATTTGAACCGCAAGTAAAGTCATCATAGCCTTACCCTGTGGTTTTTTTTTCAAAATTTTGCTTTTTGAAAAAGTTGCAGCATTTTTCATTTTTATCCCAAAAAAATTCGCTGTAAAAAATTCAATTTTCAAACTTTTTTGACGAAACTTAGTAGTAAAGTGAACCTTCCAATGCTTTTTGCGCACATGTCAAAATTTGAAAAATATCTGCTGAACCATATGCGCGGATCCCGTAATAGTGTGAAAAAGATTTGATAAGCTTGAATCAATTGAAACGTGTAAGACCATGAAGGGCTAAATTAATTATAAACTGTCGGAAGCAAAGCTTAAAAAAAAGGTGTGCGAATACATAGGAGAACAGTGGAAGAAGTACCGTCATATCTCTATGTCCTCCTTAGCACACAAGTGCGAATTCTTTGCTGAAGAACAAATACGTGATTCGCAGGTAAAATCAGAACACAAAGATTGGATAAACGAGGTGTAAAGCAGACCGACTGCGTAACGGTAGACAGGCTTAAGCGGCGGACGTTAGCTTAGACGGGGTGGGTTAAGTTAGTAGTGCTACCTCAGGTAAAACTAATGTAAGTGAAAACTTTAATGAACCGTAAAATGCCTATTACCTCGACCTTTGCCGAAAGCTTGGCCAGGGCAAGTTGAAGTTTGTGCTGCACTTATCCTTGAAAATATTCACTTTGCAGGGATCTCGGGTCGTTCTTAATAGGGCCGGATGCGGGATCACAGAGTGGGGTGTGTTGAACCGATCCATTCTGAAGTATTTTTTGCAGTGAAACTGCGATATCTATATAAGGCAATGTACTATTTTGACAGCAAAAGGTTGTGCGAACACAAGAATCTGTTTTTGAAGATATTTGCTGAGTATCCTAGACTTTGTTCTATGACTATCGCATAAAGTAATGAAGAAAATGATTAGTTACCACTAATATTTACGGGAAGCGTAAAAGTTTGAAAAAATCGGACACGCCGAAGAAAAAATTGAAGTTGTAAAATTATGAAAAGAAATATTAGCTTTAAACTATGGGGAATAGAGTTTCGAAATGGGGAGTAAATAGGGGGAGACGAACTATACAAGACGTACCTGGGTATATCTATGGTTATGTACGAATCCTAAGGGTGCCAGCACGATAAAGGATCAATGAAGAAAAGAAGAAAATTAAGAAGCAAATAAGAGAAGAGGAGATTCCGCACCGGCATAGAGGCATTAGGCAAACGTATAGGTTATTGCGTGAATTCTTCACGCACGGGTCCACTAGTCTATATTATAAGTCTGCTTGAGGCTCTCCACGTTACGCTTTTCAGTATTAAATAGAGGAAAATCGTAAATGCTAGAAGCTCTGATTTTCACTTGAAGGAAGTTCTACCATAGCTATATTTTTCGCTTCTTGAAAAAATGTCATTTTCGAAACAAGGACATTAAGATCGTTTCAACCGTATCATATCTATCGCTACTAGTGCACCAAACGCAACCCTATTAACGAATAAGTCATAAAAATATATATTTTAAAACATCTCAGCTCAACAAAAGGCTTAATATGCACCGAGCGCAACCCTTTTGTTGAAGAAGTCATAAAAATATATATTTGAAAATATCTCAGTTTAACAAAAGGGTTGATAGTCTACATGAGGCGTAATTAAGTGACATCACCCGAAGCACCGTTGAAAATGAACATGTCCAAACACGGGCATGCAGGCAAGCGCCCAAGTGCCTCCCGCAACAAAAAAAAGTTGGGTACCTCGGAATTTTTTTCTTCAGTATTAGATAGGGGAAAATAAGGCTTCGGACAGACGGACGGACGGACTGACAGACAGCTCTCTTTTTATAGTATAGATTAATTGTTTTAACGCTATATTATGTTCAGTTTCCGGGTGGCGAATGACTTTTTTTAATAGGGCCGCATGCGTAGCTAAGATACGGTAGTGTTGGACATCTTGTCTCAAAAGTATTTTTTGAAGCGAATGTGCAATATCTAAACGACGTCTTGAGAACGGAAGGTTACTCTGCTGTGGCTGAAGAAATTAGCTCTTTGTTCGTGCAAATGCATACGTGAACGATGCAAGAAGTACCGTCGAATCTTTATGTCTTTATCAAGACACCCGTGCGAATTCTTTCCCCGGAGAATATATTCGAGATTCTCAGGTGAAAGCAGAATACTAAGAGGGATTAAATAAAGTGTGGTAGACGGACTGGGTAACTGTAAACAGGGTTAGGCCGCTGACATTAGTTTAGACAATGTGGGTTAATTTACACACTCTGCCTTAGGTCATACTAATATGAAATGTAAGTAATAATTAACCGTGGAATTTCCACGGGCCTCGCTAGTTACGTAGTAATGTCAGTAGTCGCCAACGCCACCATAAAATAGTATGAAATAACTACTGCAACGAAATCCTCACTTTCTTCGTTGTTCGTGTTTCTTCCCTGATAGCGTCTTTCTCTTTCCCTTCGTTAATTTTCTGCTCAACTTGAACATCAATAGCTGAGAAGAGATGAAGCTTTGTTGTCGGGAGGAAATTAAATTCAATATCCTTGCTACCGCTAGGAGCACTTCTGACGTTTTCAGTGCGAGGATTTCAATACGGCAAATCAACTGGCATCTTTGCCGATCAGCAGATGAATTTCTCTTCCGCACAACTATATTATAAGAAGAGGTAGTGATACATTCCAATTAATCAAGCAAGCAATAAAAAAATTGTTCATTATTGTGACGCAGAATATGTCGAAGTCAAACAAATATAGAAAGGGACGCTCATTACTTTTTGAGCGTTCGCGTAACAGAAATACGCTCGTATAACGAGTCCTTATGTTATACTGTCTATAGCTTTCGTTTTGAAAGTGATGATCAATCAAACTGATAGGTTTTCCAAGTTACGGTGTTACCACGGCTCTTCACACTCCGTCCTAAACATTAAAAATACTTTTAAATTGACGATATTTACTTGTTGCCATTACTCGTGAATTAAATACGTTCATTTGGCGTGTAACTGATAATTCAAAAAAGCATTGGCTCAGCGCAGCTAAATAAAATAGAGTGTCAAAAGTCTTCCAATACTAATTGACAATACTCGAATTTGATTCTGATCGCGCTGAAATCAATATTGGTGTGCCCCAGGGCTGTGTGTTGGGGCCCATTATCATTTGGCTTCTATAGAAATGACGTCGTTCGTATAGATGTTAATGTTACACTCTTGGCGGATTATACGGTCGTTCACTTGAATGATGCTCACGTCGATACCGCCGCCAGTAACTGACATTTGATATTCTGCAGTGCTTTGAGCGAATCACCTACGCCAAACTCACGCAAACTAAACTCAAACTGTTACTTCCCGAACTAAACTAACTTTGCCTGACGTCCATGTGAATGTGAGTACTTTATTTTTTATTTTAAGTCCCTGGGTACGAAAATTGTTGACCGGTTTAATTATGCTGGTCATTTAGAACAACTGTGTTCTCAACTGGCGAAGGCTGGAGGTGCCCTGTACTCTACTAGAATATATCTGAAGAGGAACCGCTAGTTCCGCTCTACTCTGCTCTTGTGCCCCGTCATGATACTCAGGATATTATCAAGGGGAGCATCACCGCCCGACTCACTTAAGGCAATTTATGGTGCAATGAACAATGTGTTAAGTAATAGTTTTGAAGGGTAATGAATCACTAATAATGTACCGAATGTCTCGGTGAATTCAATCTACTCTAAACTTGACCCATTGAAATTGAAAACATGCGATGTATACGAAATGTGTTGGAATATATCATCATTCTTTGCCGTTTGGTTCCTCATCGCGAGCATGATACTCCGGGATAGAAACAGAGCGTATCAATACGAGTTTGGAAGTGCAAGAGAAATTTTCAGTATTCCAAAGCATCCGTTCTTATAATACACTACCTGATATGTCGAACACTCAACCTATTTTGAGACTTTTCTTTCAGAAAATGTTTAGTTTAAGGATTATACATTTAACAGATATCTAAGTGCAGGGTTGTTCTAACGTGCAGTTGTTAAGTTTGAACTTCTCTCTTGAATTTCCGTGGCTATATTCATTAACATTACGATATAACTTTAGAATTGGGTGCTCACATCAAAGTTTGTGTGGCTGTAAATTTTTCGTAGAACAAACTCTGCTTAAGTGACTCCTAATGCAGATTCCACTTTGTCCAGGGGAGTTTGGCACCGTACTGATGTTTTCATATTCAGAAGCAACAGCAAGTTGACATCAAATTTCTGTTGATGGAATATTCCCGAAGAATTCTTTTAACTATAAAAATATCTTAGCTATGCCGTAGTGCGTCTTAGCTGATCGTATCATGTGGCCGAGCGTTCCATGACCTAACTTCTATTTTGAGTTACCCTGGAACTACAGTATGAGTTCGGCGCTCGGTCGTAGACGGGTGGGAGCTGAAACCTCCAAAGCTCGGACATGTCATTCTTTCATTTTTTGGCAGCTAGTATCGCTTATGTATCGTTTCATGTTTACCGCTACTGTCCCTATCCCCGACCGACCACCCCTACTAGAGAACCCCTTCAAATCTGTTGGCCTGTGTAAGGTTAGGTGTGCCAGGACTGGTTCTGCTAGCGTTCCTAAGGGTTTTTAGTGTATTTATATGAGTTTTTAATGTTTTTATTGGTTTTGAATGTTTAGTGAAGAATTTTTTTTTTTTTTTAGGTTATAAGTGTTTTTTTTTTACTTAGCGTCAATCTTTGATTGGCCTTACTTAGCGTCATTCTTTGATTGGCCTTACTTAGCGTCAATTTTAAATCGTTTATTACGGTTTTTTAGTATAAATACCACTGTTTTTTCAGCTTTTAGGACGTTAGCAGAACCAGACCTGGCCCAACCTAACCTTTCACGTACGTGTACAATGGACTGTAGGCTAATTACACTTAATAGCCCATTGTACCGTAAAATACACCTAATGCAAAAAAATTACACCTAACGAACCCTCTTACGTCTAAACCCTTCACTAGCTATATATATATATATATATATATATATATATATATATATATATATAT
>LQNS02278154.1:1998141-2012164 GCA_001587735.2 Parhyale hawaiensis
AAACGGCCTGTTAGGTGGCTAATGTCTCGATAGAGGTACCAAGAATCTTGGCCATCTAACGGTTTGTCAACTTCAAATAGTGAAAAACGTGTGAAAAAATCCGTAGATTTATTCCAAAATGGTCTCAAATTGAATAGGGGTACGCCCCCTCCGAGAACCTTGTAGGTAAGGTGCCAGAACTGGTTCTGCTAATGTCCTATAACAAATATAGGTCTTTATACGGGTTTACCGTGTTCTAAACTTCATATTTCACTACGGGAACCAGGAACCAGTCCTTGCCTACCTAACCTACATGGTTGGCGGGGTAAGAGCTCATTGTAAGGGGGATGGTACTACAGTGGATGGTGGCAGCACAAAAAAAAATCCCCGTTTTACTATCGAGAAGTAGGCGTGCGTTGGAACGTAGACTTGTTTTCCCTCAAAATGAGACCAAATTTGCATAAATCTACGGTGTTTATAATGCTATTTCCACTTTTTGAAGCTAACAGACCGTTAGGCGGCCAGGATTTTGGTGCCTCGATTGAACCAGAAGGCCACTTAACAGGTTGCATATGAATATTCTTAGCCATCTAATAGCCCGTTTCGAAATATATTATGTAGTTTCAAGCTGAATTGTTACTCCGAGACGAAATAGAAAGGAATTTAATCTAGTGAATTAGAGCTTAATCGCGACACTTTAGTTATGATGGATTACTAATTGATATCGGTTTTAAATATGTATTTGTGATATTTACAATAAAGCATATTCTCAATCTGTTATACTGCCCAATAATTAAGACTTTTTAATTATAGATTTACTGGAACTGTTTCGCAATATAATTATCGTGTTTTTAGATTCCTACTGATCTTACTGGTAATTTACGTGAATGCGTGAGTTTATTGACTACATTCTGTTATACTACGTCTTTGTATTTTACTTGATTGTCGAAGAATAATGGTATCTGTCTTAATGGAATTAGACGAACAGGAAACGTCACACTATTGCTTCGTTTCCTGGAAATATGCTTCAGTAGTGTGGACGTGAAGTACTGGTTAAAAGATATAGACTGACATTTCTTTTAGCATAAAACTATTGTTCAAATCGCCTCGTAAGTTGCTTCAGTTTTCACACATTAGCGTCCTCTTTCTTTTAACGGACTTGGTTAAAGTTTTCAACGTAATTGTAATTTGAGAATAATAAAAGTGTAATACATTGTTAATGTGTTTTATATCACTATCCTCGTTTTCCTTATCACTATCCCCTTTATCTCAACGGAATCAGCGCAAACTGTAATCTTTTCGTGAATTTACTCGTGCGGAACGTCTTACCTGGACAAAACTTCAATATTAATAGCTTGCAGTAAGAAATTAGCAGTGCCCACACCCGCAGAATCGGATCACCGGATTAGACATTTACTCCAANACTGTAAACAGGGTTAGGCCGCTGACATTAGTTTAGACAATGTGGGTTAATTTACACACTCTGCCTTAGGTCATACTAATATGAAATGTAAGTAATAATTAACCGTGGAATTTCCACGGGCCTCGCTAGTTACGTAGTAATGTCACTACTACAACTACTGCAACGAAATCCTCACTTTCTTCGTTGTTCGTGTTTCTTCCCTGATAGCGTCTTTCTCTTTCCCTTCGTTAATTTTCTGCTCAACTTGAACATCAATAGCTGAGAACAAATGAAGCTTTGTTGTCGGGAGGAAATTAAATTCAATATCCTTGCTACCGCTAGGGGCACTTCTGACGTTTTCAGTGCGAGGATTTCAATATGGCAAATCAACTGGCATCTTTGTCGATCAGCAGATGAATTTCTCTTCTGCACAACTATATTATAAGAAGAGGTAGTGATACATTCCAATTAATCAAGCAAGCAATAAAAAAAATTGTTCATTATTGTGACGCAGAATATGTCGAAGTGAAACAAATATAGAAAGAGACGCTCATTACTCTTTGAGCGTTCGCGTAACAGAAATACGCTCGTATAACGAGTCCTTATGTTATACTGTCCATAGTTTTCGTTTGGGAAGTGACGATCAATCAAACTCATAGGTTTCTCAAGTTACTGTGTTACCACGGCTTTTCACACTCCGTCCTAAACATTAAAAATACTTTTAAAATGACGATATTTACTTGTTGCCATTACTCGTGAATTAAATACGTTCATTTGGCGTGTAACTGATAATTCAAAATAGCATTGACTCTGCGCAGCTAAATAAAATAGTGTCAAAAGTCTTCCAATACTTATTGACAATACCCGCATTTGATTCTGATCGCGCTGAAATCAATATTGGTGATCCCCAGGGCTGTGTGTTGGGGCCCATTGTCATTTGGCTTCTATAGAAATGACGTCGTTCGTATAGATGTTAATGTTACACTCTTGGCGGATTATACGGTCGTTCACTTGAATGATGCCCACGTCGATACCACCGTCAATAACTGATATTTGATATTCTGCAGTGCTTTGAGCGAATCACCTACGCCAAGCTCACGCAAACTAAACTCAAACTGTTACTTCCCGAACTAAACTAACTTTGCCTGACGTCCATGTGAATGTGAGTACTTTATTTTTTATTTTAAGTCCCTGGGTATGAAAATTGTTGACCGGTTTAATTATGCTGGTCATTTAGAGCAACTGTGTTCTCAACTGGCGAAGGCTGGAGGTGCCCTGTACTCTACTAGAATATATCTGAAGAGGATCCACTAGTTACGCTCTACTCTGCTCTTGTGCCTCGTCATGATACTTTGGATATTATCAAGTGGGGAGCATCACCGCCCGACTCACTTAAGGCAATTTATCGTGCAATGAACAATGTGTTAAGTAATAGTTTTGAAGGGTAATGAATCACTAATAATGTACCGAATGTCTCGGTGAATTCAATCTACTCTAAACTTGGCCCATTGAAATTAGAAACATGAAATGTATACGAAATGTTGGAATATGTCATCATTCTTTGCCATTTGGTTCCTTATCACCAGCATGATACTCCAGGAAAGAAGGAGCGCGTATCAATACGAGGTTGGAAGTGCAGGAGAAATTTTCAGTATTCCAAAGGATCCGTTCTTATAATACATTACCTGATATTTCGAACACTCACTCTATTGTCCGACTTTTCTTTCAGAAAAAGTTTAGTGTAAGGATTAAACACTTAACAGATATCTAAGCGCAGGGTTGTTCTAACGTGTAGTTGAACCTACTTCGTGCAGTTGTTAAGTTTGAACTTGTCTTGAATTTCCGTGGCTATATTCATTACATTACGATATAACTTTAGAATTGGGTCCTCACATCAAAGTTTGAGTGACTGTAAATTTTTCGTAGAACAAACTCTGCTTAAGTGACTCCTACTGCAGATTGCACTTTGTCCATGGGAGTTTGGTACCGTACTAATATTGTCATATTCAGAAGCAACAGGAAGTTGACATCAAATTTCTGTGAATGGAATATTCCCGAAGAATGCTTTTAACTATAAAAATATCTTAGCTATGCCGTAGTGCGTCTTAGCTGAGCGTATCAAGTGGCCGAGCGTTCCATGACCTAACTTCTATTTTGGGTTACCCTCGAATTACAGGGTGGGTTTGGCGTTCGGTCGTAGACGGGTGGGAGCTGAAACCCATAAAGGTCGGACAGGTCATGCTTTCATTTTTTAGCAGTTAGCATCGCTTATGCATCGTTTTATGATTGCCGCTACTGTACACTATATATATTTTATTGTCTTGAGGTGGCATTCTTTCAAATATAGAAGGAAACGAATAGAAGCACAATTAGAAATTTTGTTACCAACGACGCGTTTCGCCGTACCTCGGCTCATCAGGTGGGAGCAGGAAGCAAAGAGCGTAACGGGAGGACTCACGAAAAATTAGCACCAAAAAGTGACGTCATCATCGGCGAATCTATGGCTCAGCAGCCTAGGAGTATTTTGACTAATTTCATCAGAAAAATCGTCTTAAATTGCAAAATTTATCTCTAGCGTATAAATAAATGAAGATAATATCTACTAATATAGCAATTAACTATAGAAAATTGCAGTGCATATTGGTAAAAACTTTCACACCACTAGCGCCGAATTTGTTCCCTTTCGGCGACTCAATTTAACTTCGTTTTCTTGATTGAAGCCTTATTTACACTTCATATTCACTTCACAGTACTCTTCACAGAATGTATCTATTCCTTACCATCATATATAAGCACCATTATAGCCAATTCTGTACGCGAGAGAAACCACAGTAACAGTTAGCCATTGCCCGAGATTTCTGTACTTGGCGACAACATTTTTCGATATTTTGCAGCTAAAGTAGTTGGCCAGTTTTGAGCGGGAGACTGAATGAAATAAATTGAAAAAATACGATGATATACGATGATATCTTAATGAAATCAGCGCAAACTGTAATCTTTTCGTGAATTTACTCGTGCGGAACGTCTTACCTGGACAAAACTTCAATATTAATAGCTTGCAGTAAGAAATTAGCAGTGCCCACACCCGCAGAATCGGATCACCGGATTAGACATTTACTCCAATGCGACGTAGTTCTTTAGAAGACGCTCTCTGGATGAAGATATCTAGCAATTTTTAAGTCCTTGTAAGAGAGAGAGAGAGAGAAAATGTGTCCAGCCTCCACTGTGCTTCCATACAAAATTCATGCGAATTGGTCGTTTGGAGATCATTTTGGGAGCGATTTTAGAGTCATAACAGTTTGCGGAGTACAGTGCGCCTGCGACGAAGTCTTGCTTATTACCTGTTGTTTTCATGCAAGGGACACAATCTTGCTAAAACTTTTCCTGTCTCCAGGGGAACTATTGCCTCCAGGTGCACGGCAAAAATATTTTCCAGGACAGCAATGGCCCCAAACATTGGCCAAATTTTCTAAGTAGACTGGACATTTCCTGCATCTGTTTCCGCTTAGACGACCATAGTGCTTGTGAGCTCGGGCCTGTGGATTTTTATTGTGATGCTGGAAAGAAAAAAAAAATGTGTGTTCAAAGCGATTTAAGAACTGGGATGTAGCTACTTTTTTTTAACCATGCGAGGTACTGTTCATTGTTTGCATACTTCGTTGCGTTTGGAATATTATTTCAATTCGGGCATGCGGGCCTGAGTCACTTATTACTCCCTCTTTTCTGAAATACGGTAGTTGTTCCTCAGCCACAAATTTCAGAATAGAGGGAGTACCAGAATGAGGGAATTGAAATTTGTGGCTGCCGGACAGTTTTTTTTTCAGAACAGAGGAAATAGTTTTCAAGGGCGAAATATCTGAACATCTCAAAGGCTATAGGATGGGCCATAGGTCATAGCGTTAAATTAATTTTGTTTGCTCACCCATGCTATGGTATGGGTAGCGGCGACTCCATGGGGGCCCTGTTTGTTATTTTTGCCATAGCTAGGCCTTCGTGACTGGCTTTCCATCGTGTGCACTTTGCTTCCTTCCGCTTTCATACTCTTATAGTCAAACCAACGTAAGGAGTCCGATGGGCGTGACTTAAAGAACGCAAAGCAACTTTGCCAAATCTCACTTAAGCGCGTGGTATAACTTGTCTCAATCGATAGAATTATCTTTATATTTGAATACTCAAAGTGCATTAGTTAATAGATTAGATATGGCATTGCTGCGTTCAATGCAGCCCTGCCCCTACGGGACTGCTTACGCTTGCTTGACTATATAGTGACATTATATTTTGTTCTTCCTCTTCTTTCCTCGACTTGCTGTTCCCATGCGTGTTAATCCTGGGTGTGAACACCTTCGTGCATGGGTATCACGTTACAGTTGATAATATATCTTATGACCTCTGTTTTTTTTGTTAGATCTCATCTATTGCGGAGACGAAGGGTTAACTATTCAATAAAATAATAATTAAAACACATTGAGAGAGCATACTTCTGCTAAGTAAGGCAATAGTGACGAAAAATTCATATGGGTCCTAAAACAAGGTTTCCATCTTATCATTACCAAAATTAGGTCATTTGTGCCTCTTGACAGTAATATCACTTTCCGTAATTTCTTTGAAGATCCGTTCGTCCCTTCTAGAGCATGTTCCGACAATATTTATCCAACGCACAAACGGATAAACCGATCATGACCAAAATTTGATCATTAATGTCGTTAAACATTTCGAGCAATTTCTGCAAATTGCATGAAGATCTGTTTATTAATATTTGAGTTATCTAGCTGAAAAACATAAAACCAAGCAACGACAAACAAACGGACAAACAGAGCATTACACATAATTTGTAGTTTACTCTTCGTAACATTCCTAACATTTCGTGCAAATTTCACGAAAATCTGTCAATAAAACTGTGAGTTATAGTACCAAGAAGAAAGAGGCAGACAAACCAAGGGCTGACAGGATCTTCAAAGAAATAATAACAATAAACAAAATAAATACACTTTATTAGGCACACGTAGGAACATGTTGCACAGGCACAGCTTAATACTAAAGTTACATTAGATACAAAGAACAGGTAATACTACCATTACAAGCTACACTGCATTATAACAAAAGTCATTGGTGATTGTATGACGCAGATACGAGAAGCTGCCCTCATAAGGGTGAGCGACACAATTGAGTCGAGTGACTTCATCACTGTATCGAATGGCAAGTTACTGCCCCTAGGTCTAATGAACATACAAATAGTTTTAACAGTATTATATTCAATACATCGCACTAGTTTTTGAGACCAGCTTTTGCAACCCACTGGATTGGGGAGATACAAGGACCGTGTCATTAGCATAACTAAGCGCCGTTATTGTGTGACCATTAATATGACACTCTACTGCAGCTGCGTTCAGATTTGCGAATGAAAATATTCAAGAGAGCTGAGGAGAGAAAGCCTCCTTGTCGTATGCAGTTGCTCATGCCAAAGCCACTACTTTAGGGGCTTATTATAAAGAAGTATTTATTTCGCAAGCGTACAGTTAAAAAGATAGTAACAGGGAACTCTGCCTAATGTGGCCTTAGCATCGAGAAAGCACAAGCACAAAGGAGAACCATTGTCAATTAAATGAAAAATGGCCTATTGGAGGTAATACAGCCATACCCCTTCCATTTTGGACTTCAACATAAGTCCAGTATGCCGAAAGTTATCATCTATTCGTGTTGATATGTCAACAATTCTTGTAAATTTCTTGAAGATCCCTCCATAACTTTCTAAATTGTCTCATTAACAGACAGCCAAACACACTCGACAAAAGCATAATCTCCTTGGCGTAGGTACTAATAACATCAGTTGATCCGGAGTATAACAATACCGACAGCTCATCAGTTGTTTAGACTGCGGCTGGTACACATACTGAAGTGTGTCGCAATCAGCAATCATAGCTCAAATGACGACTGCGTCACGGGTTACGGTGACGCAGGTCACCGCGTACAAATGTCTATTTCGAATGAAAGGAGCTCTAAATTCATTTAAATACTCAACAAATCAACTTTGTACACCAGAATAGGTAAATGATATGAGTTACTTGGAACCTATATTGACAAAATTTAAATCAAAACTTAATTTCAATATCGGTGAACTTACTTTGCTTGTCGCCAGATGACGCTCTCACAAGCACTTTTCGGTTTACAGTAATCCTTTTTTTTAGGGCGCGGTAGCCCTGTTATTGGTGTGCGACACACCTCTGCAGATGTGCACTCGACCTGATTACGATATAACCTATTCCCCGTCAGAAAGGAGTAAACGCCTGTTCACCCAGTATTCAATTTTCAGTCGTAGACAAGCATACTAGTATATAAAACTTAATTTTCAAACCGAAAATTTGTCTGAATATGAAACGTTTTACCCTAAATAATTTTGGGGAGGGTACCCGTATAAGGACTCAGTAGAATACTGCTTTCTAGTGCTAACAGTGTTGTGTTATGTGAAACGTCGATTACAAAATACCTTATTTTTTACAAAATTAGTTTGTCTTACCCAAGTCTCCTGGCGATGGACTTCCAAGCGGATGTGCCCATATGTTTTACAGCAATCATAACCCAAAGTTACAAGCTATCCCGTGTGGCATCGTGAGTTTTGATTTATAGTTCGTCCTATTTTGCGGTAAAAGTTCCAGTTTCTGGTGTAGGCTTTGTTCTGTGTGAGTTTTATTTTGTGATTCAAGTCATATTTTGTGATGCAAGTCAGATTTTGTGATGCAAGTCAGATTTTGTGATGCAAGTCAGATTTTGTGATGCAAGTCAGATTTTGTGATGAAAAGTCAGATTTTGTGATGCCAGTCAGATTTTGTGATGCAAGTCAGATTTTGTGATGCAAGTCAGATTTTGTGATGCAAGTCAGATTTTGTGATGCAAGTCAGATTTTGTGATGCAAGTCAGATTTTGTGATGCAAGTCAGATTTTGCAGCACAAGTTTTATTCTTAGGTGCAAGTCTTCTTTTTAGGTGCAAGTCTTCTTTTTAGGTGCAAGTCTTCTTTTTAGGTGCAAGTCTTCTTTTTAGGTGCAAGTCTTCTTTTTAGGTGCAAGTCTTCTTTTTAGGTGCAAGTCTTCTTTTTAGGTGCTAGTCTTCTTTTTAGGTGCTAGTCTTCTTTAAAGGTGTAAGTCTTCTTTAAAGGTGTAAGTCTTCTTTAAAGGTGTAAGTCTTCTTTAAAGGTGTAAGTCTTCTTTAAAGGTGTAAGTCTTACTTTAATGTGCAAGTCTTGATTTCTGGTGTAAAATTTATTTCAATGTCGTTAGACATCCGTGGTCAAAGCTATTTTTACCTTCTCTCTCGACTTGTTTCCATCCACTGCAATAATCTGGTATAAGACTGACATTTTCTGACTGCTCCCGTCTTGCTATTTTCTCTTTTGGCCCACTTTTACAGTGTCGAGAAAGCCTAAACTTCCATACAAGATTAGAAAAGTTTTGTTGAAACACCAAATGTCCCACGTATTTCTTCTCTACAAAACACCCACAATACCTGAAGATGTTTCAGACCTCATAAGATGTTTGCTAAAACTTGTTGGTTCGACCTCAAACATCGCATATTATCGTTCGTAGGGTAGCGCCCACTTTAGTTTTAATTATGTATCAAAATGAACTGTATGCGTCATTTAAATCCTCAATATTAATTGCGTATTATGCTGGAAACTTATATTTATTTTGACAGGCAATTTCAAGACAAAATACGAGATATCCATAGACTACTTAGTTCCAGTTAGCTATTCTCGGCTATTCCCATGCAGGGATGACCCTGGTGTTGCGATCCAAGGTCTTCGGTGCCGCCACATGCCAGAATTAGCCCTGCTGAATTATATATGATGCCATCAGCTCCTGTTGACTCTTCAACATGATTATTAGGGCTCGTACAGGCCTCTGGGGCGGGCACAGGAGACTGTCGACTCTCCCGCAAGCTGTAACTTGACGTTCACTAGATTCCTGAAAATCGCTATTGAAAGTCGGTGTTGCGCCGCTTCAGAAGTAAACAAATTGCATAGGTTAGTTAAAGTTCGCCCATCCTATGTTATGGGGCCCGGCGACCCCAAGGACTCTTGTAGGTTACCTTAGCCATAAGCTAGGCGTTCGAGACGTCTGTCTATCGTGCCCACTTTGCTTCTCGATTTCATACTGCTACTAGCTCATGCTTTATTCTGTTCTTCCTCTTCTTTCCCGACTTGCTGTTCCCGTGCGCGTTGATCCTGTGTGGGAACACCTTCATGCATGGGTTCCCCGTTTCCATCGGCATACTATATGTCCCTTGCTCTTTCCTCTGTGATGTCGTTTTACTCGGAAACGGAGGCTTAAACTTTCTGATTATAACTAAAACAAATCACTTTATATCGGGTAAATAAGAAATTTCGGTTCTTATCGTCAATTACCTAACAGCAAAATATAAGAAATCTGTAAGAAAGCTGATAGTAATAAATCGATTCTACCTGTGTCGAGGAATTGTTTTATCGCGCACCCATCAAAGTCTGGTGAAGGGAAGTGCCAACTTTTCCCGCACGTCCCAGAGCCGTCGTGTTGAGTACAGCCGCTCGCCGGCGCTACTCTTCAGCCCGCTTCACGGCTGCGACTGTCAACCAACTTTTTCAAGAACGCCGAGTTTGCAAGCAAATTTTGTCCGGATTAGGAGAAACTTTGGGAAGCAAAGCTCCGTGAACGGAATGAGATCCAATAAACACGAGCAGCTTGGGCTGCGAGGTCCTGAGAGTGCTGAAATTTCTGTTATTCACGCAACAACCAGGAGCTACTGGTGACTCTCTTTCTAAGTAATCCCCTACAAGAGGAACATCTTACTTAACAAGAACCATTAAAACTGTATAGTAAAAGTCACCTTCACCATACAAGCTCCCCAACTGAAAAACTGAAATGCACCGGTTCGAGTGGCACATAAATGCCTACTAGGGCCCGGTCAGTGGAGTGTACGGCTGCAGTCGACCTGAGATAGTTTGAGCTATGACATCATATAGCCTGAAGGAAAAATCGACAAGTGTATTTCTGACTCTAAGACCAGCGCTCCCCCCCCCCTAACCCTCGTGACGATGGATGACAGATATGCCGACGCTACTTTTCTGACTATCAAGACTTTCAAGCCTTAATCGAGAGCCGAACGTTGGACCTCCAGAAAATGCTGCAGTCAGCAACCTTAACCACTCGGCTCGGCCAGGAGTACCTAACCTGACTCTATCGATACTTTTGATGAAATACAGGAAGGACAATTACGTACATTTCGTTTCGTTTACAAAAGCAGCGTATACTTCATTAACGAGTTTTCGATCAAAGCTATTCCTCAGAGAAAGAGACTGTACCTTTGGTCCTTACAGACCTAAACATAAGCTTGGGAGGTAGCATCAGCAGAACTAAATGTGTGACTGAACGATCCTTTCAAAAGTACATAAATGTAAACTTGACCGCACACCCATACGGAAAACCCAAAAGCGCTACTTCGTGCTGCAGATGTAGCTCAGACGAGTGCTCGGCTGCAGTCGAGGTGGAGGAGGGAGAAGTTAGGGGTTAAAATGGTTCTATATAAAAAATTAATAAAAATTTCCTAATTTCGGAAAGTGAACATTAAAATTAATTTGTCTCTATCTTATTAAGGTTGTACTGTTTTGTTACACTTTTTTTTTACTTATTGTACTTATTAACTACTGTGGGAGCTAAGGCCCTTGCAGTAAACGTGTACAGCCTGAGTGGGAGTCAACCCGCTAAGGAACTTACCCAAATGGATCTGTCTAGCAGTTATACTGTCTTTGTAGGTTAGTTTTACCAAATTTGCAAATATTAGAATAAGAAGTCCCTTAAGGTGTTGACCTTTTTTTTCATGCCGACACATACATTTTGCCCTTCATACTGTGTTGATTCCTGTGTGATTCCTACTGTGTTGATTCCTGTGTGATTCCTACTGTGTTGATTCCTACAGGGAACGCAAATTCATGAAAAAAGGGTTAAGTCATGAATTCTTGGAGCAACTCTGCTGCATGTGATGTGCATAGCGTCGTCAAATCTTTTACCCTGCAATGCAGGATTTAATCTCTCTATTCCCTGTACGAATAACTCTATTAGTTACAGGGTTGGCTGGTTTAAACCAAATGATTAAACCATGGTTTAAATTATTGTGTGAACCAACTAAAAAACTTTTTCAGTCGATTTTTTGTTTGTTTTCATTAATAGATATAGAAAAATGAACAGTTTTACTTCTAGTAATTATAAAATTTTATTTACACAACTGAAAGAATGAGTTAATGTGTTTCTATTTAAGAATGCGTTTGACTGTTAGGACAGTTAGGTTCAACTATTACTCATGTCTCTCATGTTTTTGGTTTCAACTAAAAAAACATGGCTTTTGCCTACCCTGGCTAATTGTCACTCACATGAAATTCCTTGCATTTAAGAGTTAACTATGCATTGTCCAGTCTCTGCTTTTGCTTAACATTTCATGTGATGCTCTGCCTGTAGAGGAAGCCAAATTCTGCTTCGATAAATCAGGGTTAAACTTCTCACTGCATGGAAAAGAAACCTCAAATTTCCGGCGAGTATCTGGAGATGTTCAATTTGAATCGATTTTTTTTTTCGTGAACATTCATTGGAAAGAAACATAGCAGTTTAAAATCTGTATATCGATTCCGACAGTAAAGCTTTCAATGAAACTGCAAAAAAATATATACGAGTTGTCCTTCTAAATCTAAACACCCAATATTGAGGTCTGGTCTCTCCTTATATTGACAAATAATAGAGAACATCTTCAGTGTAGTGTCATTTTTCAGAAAGTGTGGCTATCATTCCCTGTGTCCCATAGTTTTGCGCCGTTGAGTCTCAACTTGAGATGCGGTTTCACGAGAGACGAGCTCGGCGTAGACAACAAAATTTCTTTCTCAATTCCACGAGGCGATATCCAACAGCGATAAAAATTCCTTCAATTGCAGTTCTCTTTGTTTTCTCGTGCACGCTGGAGACCCGCACATCGGTGTTGCCTGGGCTCGGCGTAGCGGTTGTGGAGAAGCATATAACTCCTCCAAGATGTGACTGTGATTACAGAGGGCATTTGCTTTGAAAAAATACTCGGGGTAAGCAGTTTAAAATGATTGCCTGCATATGAAAAAAATATGAAAAGAGTTAGTGCATTACAATTCTACTGGCCATCTTAATTATCACCTGCAAACGAAGTGAGAGATATGAGAATGTTTTCGTTGAAGACTTAAGCACCATCTAGTTGGCCTGATAGAGGTACATCCCCTCCGAGAACCTTGTAAGTTAGGAGGCAAGGACTAGTTCTGCTAATATCCTAAGTATATATAGGTATGTATGCCGGTTCACTATGTATTAAACTTCATTATAACACTAGTAGAACCAGTTCTGGCCTCCTAACCTACAAGGTTGGCGTGGTAAGAGCTCATTGGAAGGGAAGCTGCACTAGGGTGGTGGTCGGTGGTGGTGGGTGGCAGCATAAAAATTTTTGGACGTTTATCTGTCGAGAAGTGGGCATGTGTTCCAACGTAGACTTATTTTCCTTCAAAATGAGACAAAATTTGAAAAAAAATCTATAGTGTTTATAAAACTTTTCTTCACTATTTGAAGCTAACAGGCCGTTAGACGGCCTAGATTTTGGTACCTCTATCGAGACGCCGGCCACTTTACAGACCGTATAAGAATATTGTTGGCCATCTAATAGACCGTATTGAAATATATTCATCTGTCGACCCAAAAAGAGGTAGAAGAAGTTGAGTAATGTTTATAATTTTTTGCAGGAGTCTGGTGGGTTGACCTAGATGTGATCAATGCAAAAAAAAATAGAATTAGCTAGCCAGCCATCTGAAATGACGGCGATGAATGTTGTTGTCTGTCCACCCAGAAAGAGGCAGAAAGAGTCGAGTCACAATGATGATTTTCTGTATTCAGTCAGGTGGGTTGACTTAGATGTGAAAAATGAAATAAATCCTAAATTAACCGCCCATCAAAAATTAAGGCATTGAATCGGTAACTCCACCCAAAAAAAAATGAAAGGAGTTGAGCAATGTTCATAATTTTTGTAGGAAGTCTGGTGGGTTGACCTAGATGTGAGCAAAGCCAAAAAAAAACTAGAGTTAGCTGGTCATAAAAAAGACCACGAAGGATATTCTCTGTCCACCCATAAAGAGGCAGAAGGAGTTGGGTCATGGTAACAATTCTTTTCAGACAGTGAAGTCACTTGACTGAGATGTGAAAAATGGAAATAATCTTAAGTTAGCTGACCATGAAAAATGACGGCATGGAATCTATACCTCCACCCAAAAAGAGACAGAAGGAGTCGAGCCTCTACAGACAGTCAGGTGGGTTGACTGAGATGTGGAAAATACCGAAACTTTAGAGTAAGCTGGCCATAAAAAATGAACGCGTTGAATTTGCCCCCACCGTGGGTGATGGTGCTGACGCCACAATTAAGGCGTTCTAGTTATATATAATGTATATATATAACTATATATAACTTGTATATAGCTAGATGGGCTTTAAACGTAAGTGAATCTGACTATAAACGACGTAAAGTGTCATCAGCAGAGGTTACGTGTAAGCTTGAACTTTGCACCTAATGAACCACTATTCCACGGGATTCTCCTCGTACGTTTCTCGACAGATAAACGCTC
>LQNS02278154.1:2017195-2029236 GCA_001587735.2 Parhyale hawaiensis
CATTTCACTGTCCGATTCATCCTGAGGGGATCGTTACTGATACGATCTCGTTTATTTGAGATGTATCGTTCAGCTGCACAAAGGATACTCGTCTTCAAAATATGTGAGCATTGTTTAACACTGGCGTCTCTCATTGGGATTACGAAGTCAGTGTTTTCCATTTCAGTTGCCATTTCCTGAAATTTGCTCGTCGGTAGTCTGGCAGCTTGAGACGAGTCACATGAGTGGTAAATTCATTGCCAGTTTTGAGCGTAAATTCAACCATGTTGTAGTCCCCTAGCCGGTCTAGGATGGCTAGGTTAACAATTTCGCAATCAGGAGTGGAGAATACCAGATCTAAAATATTATTATTACTAACGGAATAGCTAACCAACAATGAGCTCTTACGACGAGAACCTTGTAGGTTAGGAGCCCAGGACTGGTTCTTCTAATATACTAAAATATGTTTTAAAACACTTACAATACAGTATACTAGACGAACCAGTCCTTGTCTACCTAACCACAAGGTTCACGGGGTAAGAGCTCATTGGGAAGGGCTTTTGTACTAGGGTAGTGGTTAGTGGCAGCGTCTAAGGCGCGCGTTTACTATCGAGAAGACGGCGGAACGGTCCGTAGATTTTATTTCACGTCCTCTTTACGTAGCGATAGATACTCCTATTCAGGAGGACGAGTTGTGCTCATTTTCATCGTTGTGAAGATGTCCCCTTCTAAGAACGTAATATATACAGAAATGCACTCTTCTTCTCCCAACTAAGGAAATATAAATATATATATATATATATATGTATATGCACGTCCCTAGCTGTACGATTTATTTCCTAGCAAGGTAAACAGTAAGGAATTGGTCTTAGAGTGAGAGACGGTCAAGTTTCTTTCCGGCTTAGGCCTCGATAATCGAAGCATGGTGTGACAGGCTAGTCGCTGTCCTTGGAACGCTAATGTCCGAGGATAGGAAAGTAAAGTCGTCAGCGTACGACGAGGTGACGTCACCGTCCTGGGGAAAGTCGCTGACGTAGTAATAAAAAGAAGCGGCGAGATCACCGAGCCCTGGGGGACTCCCGCGTGCATGTGGTGGGAAGGTGACTTCTTCCCGCCCTCAGGCAAGAAGCGCAGCGCCCACGTCGGTAGGCAGAGAGTCGCATAATGAGGTTATTAGGAAGGTCTGAGCACGTGATTTTGGAAAGTAAGTGATGGTGGTGGGATGCCGTATCGAAGGCCTTAGAGAAATCTACAATCAAAGCAATCGACCGAGTAGGGGGGTTATGTTGGTTAAACCCTTGTGCAATGTGTTGGACTAAGGGGAAAAGGGCTGAGGTGGTCGACCGCACAGTGCAGAATCCATGTTGGGAGTCTGACACTTCCAAAAACTCCGAAGAAGACTCCATAGTCGGAAGGGATGGGATCTGTAGTCACACCGTTCGACTGTGTCGCTAGACGCCTTCATGGCACAAGCCGTCAAGACTTTCGGGTGCGGGCTCGAGATCCGAAAGGTTGGGCTGTTTGGGGTCTCGAGTCCGAAGCACATCTCACTCTTGGATCAGCTCCTTGGCATCGTCCGAGAGAGCGGGAATAAAAGATCGACGGCAGCCTGCCGGAATACAGCGCCTCGAAGCCATGAGTAGAGTATTCCAGATGGATTTCTCTCTTGGCACAGGAGCTCGGGAGAGGCAGCACCCGGAAGGTTTGTTCTGTTCAGTGAGTTCAGTAAACCTCTCCCAGTTGGCTTTGCTATAATTAATGAACGTTTTCTGTGGTATAGGACGAAGGGGGAGAGGTGGTCGAGGAAGATAGTAATAGGTGAGTGGTCGGAGTTTAGCATGGAATGAGTTGACCAGATGGCCGAAGGAACCGGATGAGCCGAGGTGATAGATAAGTCGGGAGAGGACAGACGTCCCACTGTGGGCAGCCGCGTAGGGCAGCCGCCTTTATTTAGAAAGCACAAGGAAGAAGAGGAGAGTGCCTCAAAGCGCTATACCAGCCTGGTTAATGGGCGTTCATGTCGCCCAGGCTGATATCCTCAACGGTAAAAATAGAGAAGTCAGTCCTGTAGCTTGGGGGGCATGATGTAGTGGGAGGGATGTAGATGTTAATGACAGTGAGGGATTGATCCAGGAAGAGTCTTATGTCCTGATGTTCCACGGTAACATCACCGGGGAACAAACGAGTGGGGTCGACATCCTCGTAGCAGACAGAGTGGAGGACAAGCAGAGTCAGACCTCTATCGCGCCCTCCGCGGGGGCGATCCGCCCTATTTAGATTGTAATTGTCGAAGGAGGGCAAGGCGACTTCACACGTAAGCTTAGTCTCCTGAATGGCCGCGACCAGGATCTTTTCCTTGGCCTAGAAGTCCTCCAGCTCACTTCTGGTAAGCCGTAAGCCATTACAGTTGAACTGGAGGAGGCGAACTGTACCATCCGCGTCCCGGCTAGAAGCGACGGTGCGGGCTGTCTTGTCTGGTACAGTAGCAGGCGGACCCGAGGAGCACGCAGGGTTTATCCAGTCCAGCTAGTAGGACTAGGGTCTGGCGAGGCCCGAACAGCGCCTATGAACCCAGCGCCTGCAGTTTGCACAGGGGAAGGCCCACTTGCAACTGGGGATCGCGGAAGAGCATACGACGCAGAGCTCAGAACCCGGATTGGGGTGCACGTCGCCACGAAGAAGGAGCAAAGAGACAAGCAGAAAGGAGGAGGTGCTGGCCAAGTCAAGAGGGGCACCTCCAGGCCAGCAAGAGGAACCCTGAAGAAAAAATGGGCAATAGAGCAAGGTGGACACGAAGGGACAAGGGGACCCCTCGATGAAGGAGGTGTGTGCCCTGTTTTACCCATCTGGACGAGGGCTGCCAGTTATGACACCGCAGCGACGACTTAAAAAGAAATCAAATTTGAGAAAAAGAATTGCTGCCTCGAAATTCTCGCTTTCTTCTCCCGTGTTCGCAGCTACTATACTTTGTAGATGAAGAATATTTTACCCCTTGCTCCTTAGATTTAATTTACGCATGAACTCAAACCAGCTCATGTTTGGACGTGGAAAGAAAATATAAATCAAAATGCATGAGAATGCCAGGAGGAGCTGTAATTATCTGCATTTCTTGGATTTCAACATTGGCAAAGCAAAGGGTACATTCAAATTGGATATAACGGACTTCTGCGGTCATCTACAACCTGGTCTATTTTTGCATATCTGTTTTCTACAGAGCGTGGCAGGATCTCCAGTCTCCAACTTTGCCGCCTAATTTTCCCACTCTGTTTTCTACAAACCTGGCAGAAATTAGATAGATCTATGTATATCAATAAACAAATAAATACTATTGGTCCTATAACATTGTTTAATAGTTACCTTCGCAGAGGAGGTTATGTTTTCATTGGGTTTGTCTCTCTGTTTTTGTCTCATATTCTGTCTGTCATCATAACTCAAAAAGTTATGGACAAATTTTGACGAAATTTACAGGGATTGTTAGGTATGTTAAGAGGAACAGATGAGTAACTTTTAGTGAAGATCTGTTCATCCGTTTGTTTGTTTGTCTGCCTCATTTTCCTCAATGCAATTACTTAAAAAGTTATGGACGGATTTTTATAAAATTCACGTGAGTTGTTAAGTATATCATAAAGAGTTACCAATTTTTTTTATTGATCCGTTAGTTCGTTCATTTATCACTTTTTTTAATTGTATGCATGTTAGCACAATAACTCAAGAAATAATGAATGGATGTTTATGAAAGTTGTAGGAGTTGTTAGTAATGGTCAAAGACACAAATGATTAAATATTGGTGCAGATCGGTTGGTTCGTTTGTATGTTAGACTCATGTTTGTCACAACGTTTGTTAGCAGCATAACTCGAAAAGTTATGAGCGGATCTTCAAGAAAATTGCACATGTTGTTATTACTATCAAAAGGCACAAATCGTTAGGTTTTGGAATTGTCCGAGTTGATACAAAGAAAATCATGGTTTCGTAGCCAATTTGAATTTTTTTGTTACCGTTGCCTCTCTTGGCGCAGGTATGTGCTCTCGGAGAATTCTAGTTTGAAACTGCAGTGAAGTACTTTTATTCACATGCGGTAGTCCTGAAACTAAGTCAACATATATTACCCTCCCATTATTGTATAGCGGTACCTCGTTACTAAAACTTCATTCTTTGCTGCAGACCGTTAGGTTGATAAAATGTTTGAATAACGAACGAAAATGCACGAAAAGTTGGGTAGGTGAACAAACGTTCATGGAAATATGCTCACATTGCGCTTGGGGGTTTTACTAACGGAAATGTGTTCAAACATCGAGTCGCTAATGTTAATATATAGAGTTTGGATAACGGTTTATAAGAGTTAAAGGTAATTTACATAACGGACTTATCCTTGAAGAGCTGTAAGTTGAACCGATCGATCAGTCTTGTTTAGTGGAAATGGTGCGCCGTATATTGCAATATGATTTATCCTGCACTGCCTTCCTGTACGATAGTCTTCCAAACTCAATAAAGTAATTGGCCTAATTTGGTTACTACTTGACAGTTAATCAAACCTACCTTGTGATACCATATAAATAACACCAGTTAGGGAACGGTTGTTCCCAATCTCTTCGGATTCGATAATAACAAAACTTATAGTTTCCAAACAGCAATATATTAGACGTTCATGGGTTGAGTCCGGCTCTCAGCGCCGAGCCCATTAATTTCATGGTCGATATTCGCTTGAAAAGTAAGTGATAGTCGCACCAGTTAATGGTTGGACAGGCAGCCGGTGATTATTAACGGCTAAGGGAAGAATTATTGCTGCTGCCACTCAAGGGCTTTGCTAGTCTGTTTGAAGTGATTTGGACAAGAGAATGGGAAACCGAGAACGACTTTGTGTAAAGTTGTAATGAGATACATACCATATTGCGAAGGTCACGGTACGATTTTATGCGTCGTGAATGTAATAGTAATAGTGAATGTCATAGTGAGTATAATAGTTTTCCGTTTATGTTTTCTGTAGTTTGGTATTCGACGTCATTACTACCGGCGCCAAAGAGGTTATGTTTTCGTCGAATTTTTCTCTCTGTTTGTCTAAGTATCTGTTGGTCTATCAACAAGATTACTTGAAAAGTTAAGGTCGGATCTTTACGAAATATACACGGATTGTTAGGCGTGTTGAGAGCAACAAATAATTAACTGTTTGAGAAGATCCGATCAACCGTCTGTTTGCTTGTTTATCTGTCTGTCTCTTCTTTCTCACTATCATAACTCAAAAAGTCACGAATGGATTTTTTTTATGAAATTTACACGAGTTGTTAGGTATACCACGAAGAGAAAGTGACTAAATTTTTGTGATGAACTGTCTGTTCATTTGTTTATTTGTCTCTGTGTGTAATTCATTGTTGGTTTGCAAATTAACTCAAAAAGTTATGAACGGATGTGCGTGAAATCTACACGAATTGTTAGAAATATTAAGACATAAAAGATAAAACTTTGGTGATCGTTATTCTCTTTGTATGTATCAGTAATGTTGTCAGCATATTTGTCAGTAATTTAACTCAAAAACTTATGAATGGAGCTTCAAAGAATTACAGAAACTGTTATTACTGTCAAAAGGCACAAATGACTTAATTTTGGTACTGATAAAAAGGAAATCATATTTTCAGAATCAATTTGAAGTTTTCGTTGACGTTGCCTACTTTGTCGCAATTAAGCGCATTTCAGAGTGCTCTCATTGTAAGTTGAAACACTCCTCGGTGGACATAGGTTNATAAGGCACAAATGACTAAATTTTGGTACTGATAAAAAGGAAATCATATTTTCAGAATCAATTTGAAGTTTTCGTTGACGTTGCCTACTTTGTCGCAATTAAGCGCATTTCAGAGTGCTCTCATTGTAAGTTGAAACACTACTCGGTGGACATAGGTTGGGTTTCATATAGTTGTATGTTTGTCAGTCCTTTCCTTTGTTCTGCACAGTTATGCATCATCGACATAACCGTATACTCATCGCCATAGGAGAGTTCTACACGACTGCCAAATGCATGTGCTCTCTCAGCTTAGTGTCCGAATGTTTCGCTGCGCCCTTGGTTATAGGGCTGTGTGTTTGTAATAAAAGATATAAAAATGTTAGCCGCCTAGTTTTTTAGCTTAGCAAGTGTCACTATTAAAGCTTAGTATACATATGTATACAAATTTAAAGCGAATTAGAACTTGGTAAGCTGTCCACTCTTTAGTTAGATGAACAGAACATCGCATTCGATCATCCATTTAAAGGAATGCTCATTTAACCGTCGGAAGCATCCTTCAGTATGTTAACTACAGTCACCCTAAAACACCCCAAAACCTGTTTTCATCATATTTACCCGCAGCGTATGGCATCGTTCGCCCTATAGTTACAGTTGCATACCAAAGTAGGAAACAAACAATGAAAAATTCAACATATCCAGAACCAAGTATAGAAATAGCGTGAAATTTTCACTGAGGATTAAGTTATACCTAGTTTTTGATATCCCTGGGAATCAGGTTCAGGTAAATAACAGAAACTAGTTTATCACAAATTTACTGTTTTGTATGCGTACGAAATTAGAAAACAGTGAATATGAAAATTAATCTAAATTCGATTTTTCGTGCTTTTGCTTTCTTTATAAGCAATTGTGAAGATAGAGAATCTTCCTGTGTGTATCATCACTATATATATACTACAGTTGCCGTCATGTCTAAACAAACAAAAATTGATGCTCGCACTAAACTGAAAATAGTGAAACTGAGAGGGAAAAATACACTATTGAACAAATTGTTAATGAGGTAAGCTGCTTGAAAAGTGCTGTTTGTAAAATTTTAAAGTTATATGAAGACACCGGCAGCACAAACAGCAAGAAGAAGACCGGTCGTCCTCGGAAAACTACAGTGAGGCAGGACAGGTTCATTCATCGCCTTGCTTTGAAGGATCGTTTTAACACTGCCGGAGGCATTTCCAAACTGGTGAAAGACGAAGTTAGTGTTTCGAGGCAAACAGTGTCAAGACGTTTACATGAAATTGGTTTATTTCCTCGTTGTCCCAGGAAGAAACTGCTGATTACCAAGAAAACAAAATAACAAGGTTAGTTTTGCCATGTGCTATGGTCAGACGCTGATTGGTCTCGGGTCTTTGTCAGTGATGAATTCAAGTTCAGTTTGTTTGAGAGTGATTGCAAGCAATAATTATGTAATAATTATGTAAGAAGACAAAAAAAGGGGAAACACGGAAAAAAACTGTGTCAAGAAAACAGGAAAATTTAGTGGTGGTAGCGTGATGGTTTTTGGTATGATATCTGGGCTTGAAACTTCGCCTCTTGTACGTTAAGAACAAATGTTAATGCTGCAAAGGACGAAAATGTGAAAGATTCTGGCATTAACACTCCAATTTTTATGCAGGAGAATGCTCCATGCCATAAGGCGAAACTCGTAATAAATTACCCGAGAGAGCAAAGGGGTCCATGTTTTGGATTGGCCTGCTCAATGTCCAGATATGAACCCAATTGGAAATATGTGGAAGACACTAGGGGAGAAGGTAATTGTAAAAAATTCAATTAATGTGGAGAATTTAAGGAAGAAACTTCAAGAAGAAAGGGCGTATGAAGATTACTCTACTCCTTCGACAACTTATTGGATGGACAGACAAATATACAGTATATATTGGAGAAACACGTAAGAAAGTTTCAGAAAGAGTCAAAGAACATGATAATAGTACCAGATAAAACATTTAGGCATCTATAGTTAATAACCATGTAAAATCGTATCACCACGAAATGGCAATGGAGTCTCTAAAATTATTATGCAGTGAACCAAATTCAAAATCGAGAAGACTTTTAGAAGTATTCCATTCACATTGCAATCCAGATTAATTCAATAGACAAGTCCAATTTTCTGAAGCTTTCTGCCGTGTTCTATAATCTCACCAAAAATGAACTTTCTTCGTTTTTACTCTCTAAATATTGTTTTACAATATACTTCATTTTTTTTTTTTTTTTGCTTTATTGGTAGCTAGGATACAATGTTTGTATACTTTGCCACTTGGTTCTGGTGATAGAATTTGAAGTTCCGTTCCCCTCGAAGAGATTTAGTATTAAAGCTCCTTGGTTCACCTGAGGACGGGCTGTGCTTCATAGCTCGAAAGCTTGGGGTCAAATAAACGAAAAGCCCGGAAGACTTTCAATAAAAACTTCCTTATACATATATATATATATACACAAATACATATACTTATATCTTCAACGAAAACATCGTCATCTTTCTTACTTTGTTCGCTGGTGATAAAAATACTGTGACATAAATAATAGAAAAGAGCCCATCACTGGCTGTGACCTTACCTTTTTTGGACGGTTGAAGCTCTCTTCTACAATGAAAATTTTCTCATTTGTGAGAAGGACATTTCTGTGGGCTCCTCCTGTGTACTTGGTCTTCAATCGTTTGGATCTTTCCTTTCTGATTCCTCTTAAAGTCGGAGTCAACAGGTGGCCAGTGGATCTTCAATGATATGCTCGCATCTTTAGGTCATCTGTGATTAACCTGGACATTGATCTTGGCGATATTTCATCTCCTCAGCCATGATTTTCTTCTTACTCAGCAGATTTCTTTCGATTCTAGCTCCAATTGCCAACTTTTTGTGAGTCGTTACAACCGAAGACGACCTGACCGAGGAATGTCATCGACGGTCTTATGTTCCTCAAACCTTTTTAGGATTCAGCACACAAAACATATTGGTGATACCAGCGGTTTAGGAAATTTGTAGATGATACTTTTGTCATGTTCTGCCTTGTGAAGACCAACAACAGTAACTCGGTTCTCTTCGACACTCTATTCCATTGTTAAATCTTACTAATATTGAAATTGTTTTCTGGGTATATATGGATCAGACCCTAGACATTAATAAATACCACGCATCTCTTATTACTAAAGTTTTTAATTAGTTAAAAGTTTAGTACATATTTTGTAACAGAATTTATGTCTATAGTAATTAAATTTCTTTTGACCACTCTCGCCAATTTTCGTTTAGTTCTTAGTTTTCAAATCTAGCGAACAGCGACAGATGATGATCAGCTGGTTGTCGCCCGAA
This sequence comes from Parhyale hawaiensis, assembly GCA_001587735.2. Lineage (NCBI taxonomy): Eukaryota > Metazoa > Arthropoda > Malacostraca > Amphipoda > Hyalidae > Parhyale > Parhyale hawaiensis. The sequence continues at coordinate 2,026,236 of LQNS02278154.1, forward strand.
TTTTCATGAGACTATGTTGTAAAGAGCTGTATTGACAAGAATTTTCAGTTCTTCAAAGTTTCCAGAAGTAGTAAAATCATTTCGCCTATGAAGCTAAAAATCAGGCCCTTTTTGATGAATTACTTTATAAATTTGATTAGAACTTCAAATTTCAGCTAATACTCATAGATTAAACCTATGACTGTCAGGGCCCAGCTTCATTGCAAATTTAGTACAAAGATAAGCACTAGCTTATTGATGACCCTGCTATCATATCGTTGTTTTTATTCGAAACGGTTTATTTGAATACGGTAAAGGTAGAGACACTGAAATATTACGACGACTATTATAATTAAACAGCACTAACAGCACTTGTAGGCTCTACAGCAGTCTAACACAGGCAGGAAGCAAAGAGCGTAACGGGAGGACTCACAACAGATCAGCATCGAAGAGTGACGTGATCAACTTGGCGGCTGACAGCGCTATGACGTCACTTCGACGAAGGCTTTTGAAGAGCGTAAGAACCGCTTACATAATTCGACGAAAAGTTGTCATTTCCTGACTTCAAGGACGTAAAGAAGTAAATAAATAAAAGTAATAGATAATGCCTGAAGAATAAAAATGAATATTGAAGGAAAAATGTTTGTAGAATAGTTAGATTTATGCAATAGGAGTTGTATGATCAAATCCATAGAAGTCTTTGGTTGTGCTAATTAGTTGCTGCCTATAGAGTATGCTATCGTTGTGGGACGTTTCGTTATGCTACGGGCTGTGGGTTGCCGTAAGAACTCTACTTTCTTTATATATGTCTTAGCTTAAAAGAAAATATTTAGAGCAGTCAGAGCCTCATCTCCGACTTTGAGCGCAAATACTAATATCTTCAAAATTTGCTACATGCAAATTTATAAGAGAAAATTTCTCTGTCTATACGAGCAACTGCGCAACTGCTTGCTGCGAGTTCTCTACATGAGCTCGATGCCCAGGCAGCTCATAATGCTGCCCAGTGCTTTCCCAGCTCCTTCAACGAGCGTAATCTCCATCAATCCCTCCATAGCTTGCTATTTGATCTTAAGTTAAGGCGGGAAACTTTTCAATGCAAGTTTCAGAGTTTGAAGACCTTCGCTATATCTTCAGTTTTAGATTTTTTTCGGAGAAGATGCTTTTTGAGCTCCGGGGAGTTTTTAAATGGTCAGAGAACACGATGATAATTGGAGCGACGTTAGGAAGCCCAAACTTCTGTCGTTCATAAAGTTTTTTCTTAGTTTATTTGTTTTCAGCACAGATTCTCCTAACTACTTATACTTATTACTGGAAGACTCGGTGATTAAAAGGGAGACTCGTTGCTTCATTTTTAGGATTAACTCAAATTTAAAGATACCTTCTCGGTTTTGTAATATTTGTGTTGACGACCTCTCATGTGGCATAGGGTTAGGTTAGTTAGGGTCCCCAAGTGCTACGTTATGGGGAGCAGCGTCTCCAGAGGGACCCTATTTTATAGGTTGCCTCAACCTTAGCTCGGCCTTCGGGACGTCTTTCCTTTGTGCCCTCTTTGCTTCCTTCCACTTCCATACTTCTGCTGATGTTACGTTCCATTGGTCTTCTTCTTTCACGACTTGCTCTTCCCATGCCCTTTGTTCCTGTGTGGGAATGCCTTTGTGTATAGGTTGCACGTTTCAATCGACATACTGTGTGTGTCTCTTTTTTTTCCTTTGTTGCAGCACCTTTGTAGTGGGAAGTATTGACCATAGTCACGGAGTTTTGAAGTTAAACTATCATTATCTTGTCAAAATATCCCTTTTGTTTTATCAAATACCGTAGTATATCCTGTAGATATCGTAGCTACTACACTAAATGAGCGTGTCGGCTGCTTCGGCGGCGGAATTAAAAGAAAAAACTTACTTGCTCTGAACTTTCTGCTATTGTGTCGAGAACTCACCGTGATTTCGTTCAATAGTATTATTTTCTTAGTAATAACTATTCATTTTTACTTGTTTACTACAACACAGTATATTGCTTTTTGAGGAATACAGTTATTACGGGAATAATGACTCGGCAGGGCGAAAGCTGCGGTTTTCGATTTGTTTCTCACGGTTTCGCAAATCTGATCTACCTTACCGTCAACGGCAGTGGCATTGAAAAAACAGAGACCCAGATTTCGGCTCCTTTCTAGCAAGGGACCTCTTAGTCCTCTATTGTCCCATATTTAAATGTTATTATAATTATAAAAATTCTAAGCCAGGGCTTCCAATGACGTGTTGCAATGATGGGCGGTAAAAACCAAATGATCCATTATGAAACTCAAGGACGCCCAAAACACCACTAAGAAGAATCCTTTGAAACCATTTGCGGCTGACTTGAAAACCTGCAGCCCCGAACAGCCGAACACAAATCCTGTTAATGAACTTCATCAAACATCACAGTTCTAGGTGTAGATCAACGACAGAACTGACGAGTTTGGTGCCTAACTGTCTCCAAAATCTAGTTTCTCCCCCTCTCCTATCCCTTCACGGTACTGCAAGAGAACTGTGTGGATTTTTCCAGACTACCATTAGATACAATAATCTTAAAATGAATGAGTTACGACTTGCAAAAATTTTCCCAGACGCTGCTTGACAACATCCTTATGCCGAGGCCACATATGCATTCGCACGAGCTACTGGAAAGGAAAGGATCAGCAGTTCGCCCGTCTTCCTGAAATATATTTAAACTCGTTAGCATAGATATGGTGGAATGACCCTAGCAACATTTGGGCCTGCCGCGGCGCCGCCCAGAAGCTGAATTGTGGTTTTAGCTTCTGCGGCGACCTTGATTGTCAGTAGTGGAACTGCATCTGCACTGCTCATCGTCATATAAGGTTGTGCCTATGAAAGTATAGTGTGATCCTGGCATTAAAAACTGTTCACGTAACGCTGTCATGTGGTGGGACCTTCAGTTACCCTTGCGCTATGGCTAGGCTAACTTCGACAATAAATAATTATGTTTCCCATAAGAAGCACCTGTGCGTCACTGTGGTGCTGTAAAT
>LQNS02278154.1:2045778-2065983 GCA_001587735.2 Parhyale hawaiensis
TGCACTTCCTACATTGCCGAAAACCACTTTTACCGTAAAGTTCTGGGTTTTTGTACATCTGATACGAGATATTTAGAGGCTTTTCCTTAGATTAAATTACATTACTTGGAATGAGCGAGAACTATCTATTGGATTAGAAGTATCCGTGATGTTTGATTAAACAGATGTTTAATTTTGTAGAGAAATATTAGCGTAATGTTTAGGGTTCTGCAAAATTTATGAATGTCGACGTCAAACGTTATTATGTTGATCAAACCACACCCCAAGCGATTTGACAACATCGCGAGGGCTGATGATAGAGTTATTAAAGGTAATCGAAAATGAGTGCAGCTGCTTGTACAGTTGCTGAGTGCCAAATACAATGCACTGGGTATTATCCGCGTGAAGTTTCAGCCCATTCATGTCGAACCGAACCGTGTTTTTTACCTTCTCCGGGAGATTTTCGGCACCGTTGCTCGCGCTTTCTTCTTTGTTTGGTGGGAACGGAATTGCAACTTGGAAAGCATCGGTCAAACTGTTGCGAGAGGATGACATTGACGACTATTGAGAACAGAGAAGCGCAGTATGTGCAATATCAAGCAACAGCAGCGCCTGCAAAAAAAAACTTATGGCCTGGCATTCTCATTTCGGTGCCGCCATGAAGATATTATTAAGGTTACATGAGCTCCATGCTCACGCTAGAGCGACGGCGTCATATCTTGTCCATAGTGCATGCCACTCCTTCTCCCTGAGGCTGCTGGTATGTAAGTCTTCATTAGCCTTTGCGTGCGGTTCTTCTCTCGTGGGCGGAGTCCACTATAATTTACAACCCCTCAGGGGGCATAGGTAGGCCATAGGTCAGAGGGTTAGGCTAGGTTCATCCATCCTATGCTATGGAGCCAGGCAACCCCAGTGGGCCCGTGTAGGTTACCTCAGCCATTAGCTAGGCCTTCGGGACGTCTCTCTTTCGTGCCCACTTTGCTTCCTTCCCTATGTCATACTCCTACTTGTTTATGCTTTATTCTGTCCTTCCTCTTCTTTCCCGACTCGCTGTTCCCGTACGCGTTAATCCTCTGTGGGAACACCTTCGTGCATGGGTTTCCAGTTTCTCTTGGTATACTATATGTTCCTTGCTCTTTCCTTTAGCTGTGACATCGTTCCGCTCGGAAACTGAGGCTTAAACTTTCTGACTATAACTAACTAGCAGGGTCTGAAGCCGGGGCTGGGCCTCGGAGTCCAGGGTCTGAAGCCGGGGCTGGGCCTGGGAGTCCAGGGTCTGAAGCCGGGGCTGGGCCTCGGAGTCCAGGGTCTGAAGCCGGGGCTGGGCCTCGGAGTCCACGGTCTGAAGCCGGAGCTGGGCCTCGGAGTCCAGGGTCTGAAGCCGGGGCTGGGCCTCGGAGTCCAGGGTCTGAAGCCGGGGCTGGGCCTCGGAGTCCAGGGTCTGAAGCCGGGGCTGGGCCTCGGAGTCGAAGGTCAAGCAGGAGTTATGCAGGGAATCCTCTATATATGTCACCCTTATTTTAAATATTTTTTAATTAGGCTGAAAGTTTTACTTCCAAGTACTACGACATATGTGTTATCTTGATTCTAGAGAAGTCGAGTACCGACCCTGATTTCCTTGATGATTCTTTGGAGTGAAACAATTAGGATCCTTCGTGGCTATTGTATCGCCACCGTTTTTGATCTAAATGCGGACTTCTTTAGTGAGACCAATACGGTCTAGAGTATCTGGAAAAAATTCGCCCATTGACATTGATAGTAATGCCTTCTAGAATTTTCCAATCCTGTATGATCCTGTGTGGGAACACCTTCGTGCATGGGTTCCCCGTTTCTCTTGGCAAACTACAGGGCTATGTCCCTTACTCTTTACTCTGTGATATCGTTCTGCTCGGAAACGGAGGCTTAAACTTCTTAAGTATAAGCTGCAGTGTACGCTAAACATGTTCGGAAGTTTTCCTCTGTTGTTTCAAGTGAAAATCCGGAAATTTCTTGATTAATAAAATTACCCCCAGTCCCGGCTTATCTATGTACAATTTCTGGGGAAACTTTCGTACACGGAATCTGTTAAAGCAAATAATTGCAATTCGATCCGATCTTCAGATACGTACGTGTCTTGCAAGTGCGACGTGTGCGTATAACTATTGCTTATTAGAGTTGTTCCAAAAGTAATGCCTCCTATTTTCAACTCAAAAAGATGAAGATTTACGAAGACGGAAGTGGCACCATTAAAACGAGCTATCTTTTGTACTCCGGAATTCATTTTTCTATGTAGTCACCACCATTCTCAATGCACTTTTGCGAGTGATGAACGATAGCTTTGATGCCTCAGTCGCAAAAGTCAGCGCCTGCCGAGGCGGTTGAGGCGGTCCATTTTTTCCACGGCTGCGATTACGGGGTTGTTATGGGGGAAACGCTGACCACGCAATGCTTGCTTCCGAGGTCCAAACAAGTGGAAGTTTGACGGTGACAGGTTGGGATTGTATGGTGGGGAGACAGCACCGTCCAAGCGAAGTTTGTCGCACATTCTGCGGTCTTCAAACTTGTACGTGGCTTCGCTTTGTCACGTTACAGACGGATTTTTTTCCTTTTCTCTGGCCTTCAGCGGGCAATCCGAGCCTTCAAATTGGTCCTCATTTCAGCGAACAGTCAGAGTTGACACCCACAGCCAACTCTACACGCATTTCTTTCATCGTTATCCGTCGATCAGAGCGGATGAGTAGGTCTAGGCACACTTTGTTTTCGGAGTTGGTGGTTGTGCTTGAACGTCCGGAGCGCAGTCTTTTACTCACATCTCTGTCGCCACTCTGAAATCGAGGAACCCATCTCCTAACTGTGCTAGTATCAACTGCATTGACTTCGCAACGGCGTCAATGTTGATTGGTTCCCTTTTTTTCTGAATGGAAGGATGGTTCACTCATCACAATGCAATTGGCAATCCCCTCGTCTCTTTACGGGCGCAACAAAACATAGGAGGCATTGCTTTTGGAACGACCCTCGCATTTACAGAATGATTGGTAGCATCCTAATTTCAGCATATTTTGTAATAACTACTGTACCTGGCCGACATAAATGATTATGAAGAATTTCTAATTATACATCGCCACTGTTTATACTTTCGTTACCAATCTGCTGATGAGAAAACTTCGATTTGAATTAAATAATTCTGTAATGTTAATACTCAGCTTCGCCTCATGTGACTGATGCTTAACTCCCTGCGGAAAAGTACAAATTTTTCGTATATCTCTGATGCAAAGGAAAGATCGTTTTACTCGGTAAGATTGAAGCAGGAAACTTTCATCTTTAATAATTATCTAAGTTGGAATATGAAACCTCAAGTACATTCCATGGCTACGGTCCCTATGCTTACGAATTTCTCAGTCTTTCCACGTTTTATAATATTCATTTGCCTAGGTCACCGATGATAAGCATACATCTGGCATTCTTAGTATGACAAAATACACAGCGAAGATACACCACAGGAAGAAAAGTTAACTGATATACGTTGTTCCTCTCATAAATGTATCATCGAATAAAAGCTCCGTGTGCAAGCAGTTAACAAACACAATTTGTGAAAATGAAGCTAGTAAACTTTTCATTGAATATAATACTGTGAAAACTGCCTGCATCTACATTAAACCTAGGAAACAAAAACAAATCTGCTGGCCGATAAAGTGACATATGTCAATGGCGTAGAGCTCAATTATGTAAGTAACTTCTCTTATCTCCATGGGCCAGAAAATCACTGATGATTTTCGTGATAACCAGGACATAGAGAAAGAAACTCGGAAGCTACACGCAGTGGGCAACATGCTAGTGAGGAAATTTAGTCACTGCTCTGAAGAGGCCAAGTGTCAATTGTTTCGTAGCTATTGTTACGATATGTACTGTAACTCGCTTTGGTCGAACTTTAAGCAGAAGACCATTGGGCGCCTACGTGTGGCTTATAATGATATATTTCGCCGGCTTATGAATGTACCTAGGTCGCATAGTGCTAGTGTGATATTTGCTCATAAGTATACTGACTGTCTGAAGGTCAGAACAAGAAAATGTGCTTACAGTCTCCAAAACAGGATAGAAAAATCAGCTAATTCGCTGATAAATGTTGTCTGCGATGGCCCTTGCTACAGACTGTGCGTGCGTCAAGACTCGAACGTTTTATTTTGATGTACAATTCAATACGCCCTCAATGTTTCAACTTTCCAAAACGTAGCAAACCTGAGCAACGCGCTATTATATATAACTTACCTAACTTAGTTAAACCTAATGCGGCTCTTCTAACCCAACTCACCCCGGCTAAACTAACATCCGTCTATAAACCCTGACGAACGAACATAACGCAGTTTGTCTAGCTAGCGTAACACATCTCATGTATGCTAACGCACGTCGCCAATCCCAAAGAACGATATTTATCATCAAACACATCGTTTTACCTTTAAGTTGACCCACCACAAATTACCTATTGAAATTCTACACGGGTAACACTAAACAGATATTCATTATCGTGAAACCGTGAAAACGCCATAGAAATAAAGTTTTCTTCCCCTTGTGCTTCAAAAATAATAGGCTGCAAATATAACAGAGTTTTGTGCACATTAGTACTCCGAATAGCTACTACAGATACGGCAGGCGTTCGACTTGTTGCTTCATGTTTCCATTGACAGTCGGCGTGTTTACTCAAGTGTTGGTGCAGGTACAACGGTTTTTCACTGAGCATTGGCAAAAGTGCTAGTGCTCTTCTGGGAGCGCAATGTTCTGACAATTGAGGAGGATTTTTAGCTGAATAATTGCAGCTCAGCGTTTACATCAAAGCAGGCAAGAATCGCAAAGGTAGAATATAGAATATGGATATATTTTCTAGCATGGCGCCACAATTTGTGATGCTATACGCAGATTTCCCTTTGTGTTGCATATAGCACCCTTGGTCCTCAGCTGAGAAAAGTTCCTTTCTCTCTCCCTCCAATCGCGTAGAGCGCAGGTGGAGCGAATCACTTGAAGTGTGGCCGGCTTTTTCTTATTCCGCTTCATTGGAGCGTGGGAGAGTAAGGAATCAGAGCTGTGGGGCTCAACAGATTGGTCATTATGGCTCGAGTGAGGTCTGGAATACTTGATACGCTGCCGAACTGTGCAGTGGCGATTGTCCGAGTGCGTGGGGGGCGCTGCGCCTACGGCCCTAGACTGCTACCTTCCAAATACTGCTCTGATTTTCTGCTCCACTGAGACTGCCCGGGCCACAGGGTAGAACACAGATTCTGGTAGACTACCTCAAAAACACTGCTTTTATTTTCTGCTCGACTGAGACTGTCAAAGAGTGTCGAGCAACAGGGTTGAACACAGAATCCGGTAGACTACATGAAAAATAGTGCTCTGATTCTTCATTCCGTTGTGACTGGTGGAGTGTGTCGGCGCATCAGGGATGAGCACAGAATCCTGTACCTCAAAAGGACGTTTTTTTAATTTCTGTTCCGTTTGCAACTTAGTTTCAGCACTTTTAGGAGACATCCACTGGTCAACTGCTTTAAAAACTATGAGGGAATAAAATTAGATGATACGACGAATCGCTGTAATAAAATTCGAGGTAACGTTTCGGCCTAGTACGTCGGCCATCTTCAGGCATTAAAAGACTAAATGTCATCTGTGAATATAAATGAGAAAATGAGATCAATATTTGTCACGACACTAGTAAAATTTGGAACTAACGTGCTATTTCACAGTTTGAACATAGATCACTTTAACAGGTACTATAGTATAATTTATACTTATCCTTATTGCTAAGCTACACACGTCCTAACACCATCACAGTCTAACATAAAATGACGGTTGCCGCTGACTCGAGCATTATAAATATATACGGGGCTGTCACAGCAGGATTTCTCAGTCATATAGTATAGTTTGAGAAAATTGTAGCCCTGGTAGTATTTAACGTTAATAAACGGTTCTCCTGTTTGATATTGGTTGCCTCGGCTATTTTAACTAAATGGTGTTTTGATGGCTGAACATTATAGAAAAGTAAAATTATTATCCTTTGGTAGATTATAAAATTAAGATGAAGTCGACATGAACTAATATAAAACTTTGACGTTTCGGAAGCATCCTTCCATTTTCAAAAATCTAATAAAACCTTCTAAGNNNAAAAAATTTTGTTGTTAGGTATATATCCTTAGAAGGTTTTATTAGATTTTTGAAAATGGAAGGATGCTTCCGAAACGTCAAAGTTTTATATTAGTTCATGTCGACTTCATCTTAATTTTATAGAAAAGTTGTTAATTAGGGTTTCGGCACGGATTGTTAACCCATTCCTGTTAGCGCATCGCAGGGATCGTGCTACACAGTGCTTCACGGAACATACTGTTGGGTAAACTTGGCTGGCACCGCGGATGCAGGTTTCGGGGTGGTCAGACGACGTGAGGTCAGTCTCTAAAGGATGCATGGGAGAAGGGAAACTCCATACGTCACGAGATCCATGTATTGGGAACTGTACGTATAAGACACCGTCTAGAGCTACATGGCCTACTAGTCACAGGCGAGCTCTGGGCTGGCTCATAGTGGTACGGAGCGCTTTTATAACCTCGCCACAAGGTGTGGCATCACCTGATCATGATCGTGCATCCGGTANATTACAGGTGTTTCAACTTTTCTATTTGCTTTGAAACTTTTCTGGCAGAGGTGTTTACGTATGGCAACACTTTCACCGGAACTTGATTTGAATCCCTGCGAGATTTCATGAGTTATTGCAATTGATGTGATTATGTGATGTGCCACTCTATTAGTTTATGTAGAAATCTTTAAAAATGGGAACGACTAGAGGTCTGTTTGAGGCTGAAAAAGCAAAAATAGTGAAGGATATAGCTAAGGGAATACCTGTTAAGGATATTGCTGTTTCAAAAGGCGGCCATGTTGACACGGTGAAGTGCATTTTAGCCGACCTTTCACCAAGGAAAAGCGCTCGGACTCTGGCGTCCTGAAAGCTGTTAGTACTCGGGATTTTCGTAATGTGAAAAGGCAATTGGTAAAGAAGCCAGGGCAAACTTCGAAGGCTATCTTTAGCGAAGTAAATCTCCATGAAGTCTCGAAAACAAGATGCCGGTTGCTGAGAAACATGGGGAAAAGTGTCACACCTGAAAAACGATCTCCTCTGACGGCCAAACACAAGGATTCACGGCTGAAATGGGCTTGAGAGCATATGAAGACAAACAGGAAGATGGTACTTTTCACCGATGAAACCAGGGTAACTGGACGGACCAGACCGTTTGGTAATATAGGATGGGTTGGAAACGGCCAAGGGCGTTAATACTATTATTATTATTAGTATTTAACATGTATTTCTCCACAGGCGGGAGGTATTCTTGGATTATTATATTACAGCTTACATTAAAAAAAAATTGTGTGTACATTAATTTGTTAGAAATATTACAGCTATATATTCACAACCTAATCTACATGGCTTAGTGCCATCAAATACCAAACGAGTTAACTGGACTGGCTCCGCAATAGAGCTACCTAACAATCACCCTCGCGCGAGAAGTAAAATAAGATATAATTTCTTCTACTAATATTAACAGTACTGCTTGTTCACTTAAAGTAAGGTAAATGGAAAATGCAGTAATTGCTTCCCGAGGAAAGATCTACATGGCTTAATACTCAAATAGAAGTCGACACGAGCTAATTAAAATTTGACGTTTCGGGAGATTTTATCCCATTTTCAAAAACCTAACAAAATCTTGAGGATATCTAACAATAAAATTTTTGTATTTAAGAGGACCTAAAATGTGGTGGTGCTAGCGTTGTGGGACCTAGAGGGCGAATGACACGGTGCGATATGGGGTCCTAATATAAGCGTCCAACGGCACGGGAAGCGGAGGAAAACGAGTGAGTGCAGTCGGAGGAAAAAGCGTCAGCCATGGTTGTGACGAGTGGTACAGCTGTAGTCATCATATAGGGCAGGAAAAGAACATGTTCAGTCATGGGGAAAAAAGTCCGTCCCCCATGACTGTACATGTTCTGTACATAGTGATTTTGGCTTAACACTATTTCACCTGATTACATCCAATGGGTATGGCGGTACATACAGCATGACCTACAGTACAAACATGTAAGTTTGAAATTATGTATTTATATCTTATAATATGACGGCTTTCATCAAGCGGATTATTATTTCCGTCAAAGGGCGATCCGCACAGTGATACTGATCGGCCAGGAGGCGCAATTAGGAATATCCTATCTCGACATCGGCTCTACTCCGCCATAGACATGTAGTAGAAGTTGGCATTCCCTACGCTTCTGAAAAATGAGGTAAGAAGCAGGACATTCAGTTTAAATTTAGTTACCCACTAGGCCCGTTTCGCTGTACCTCAGCTCATCAGGCGGGAGGCTCTAAGTTGATGAAAATTATCTCCTTGAAATCTACTACAAAATTTCGGCGGTTATCATAGGCAGGTGTAACCATGCTACCGAATGACGTAAGCTATAAAAGACATTTTCTCTAATACATTTTTTCTTTCTTTTTTTAGACTACGTTCATCCTGTTCACCTTAGCAACTGCACTAAGTACAGACACACAGAAGTACCGAAAGCGACAGTTACAGCCTGTACGGGGCTCAATTGGTGGCACATCTGCATTATAGACTCCATAATAGTTACGAACCCTACAGCTGGTGTAAACATGATCAACTACAGTCCAAAATTAGAATCAGAAGCGCAGACTGCAAATAAAGATTCCTCACAACGTTGAAGAACCCCTGGAAGATACAATTCTTGTCGAAAATTAGAGGCGATGCATCTTCACGGTATTACTTGAGTAGCTCGAAAATCTCTACTTGAAGTTGTCTTCTTACATTATAACTAGTGGACAAATGCGTGAAACAAGTTCGCGCAATGATCGATATCTTCGCTTAATATGGGCCGGTGCGGAATTTTCTCTTCTCTGATTTGTTTCTTAAATTTCTTGATTGATTCTTTGTCATGCTCTCATCCTTAAGTCCTCTCTTTTCTGACTTGCTGTTTCCACATTTTTCCCTCTCACGCTTATCAGCAGCTCTTATTCCCTTCTGTAACCTTTCTGCTTCAAGTCTTTCTTGACACGGTGTCGCGTAGACGCTTCATCTCTCTCCATTGGTAGCACGTCTTCGTTTTTGAGAGTGTAGTAGTATCGTTATTTTTTCACGTTCCTACCTCCTTTCTAATTAAACGTGCGTCTTCCATAGTGGAAGGCAGGAGTAAAATCTTGAGTTTAACACTGCAATAAACTTTAATGCAACTCCGGTCAGCTTATTTGCGATGTGAGTGCACCGTAGTTACAGTCTTTCAAACTCAGATATCTGCTTTGTTGAAGTACTGAAATTTTTGCCTATATAGCAAAATCTACTCCGTCAGAAAAAGCCATAAAAGAAATAATTGTCTATTGCCCCTGAAAATCATCACCTCGTGAGTGCTCCGTTGAAAAGAGGTATGAAATCTGACTCCAGAAGCTGCATAGATATTGTTACGATTTCGAGACGTTTTTCAAGCAACAAGTGCGTTCAGATAATAAAGTGATAAGGATCCCACTTGCGCCAGCTTCTGCAACCTGGTCATCGATCTCTATGAAAACGTAACTTAATTACGAAATCTGCAACGTGCCCTATTTTTCGCCTATTTCTTTAAGAGCGGACACGAAATAAATACACGAAGCATTTTTTATATAAGGATTATCGAGAGCATAGAGTTTGGATTCGATGGTCGATATCTTAAGATGTTAGTAGCTCGTCGTTATGCAGCGTCCCAATAAAGCAGTTGTAGCTCCATCCATCCTGCTGCTTATTTCAATTTCTGTCTCTCGCCATGGCTTCGAAAAATTTAACTCTGGTTGTAAATAACTTGTATATTGAAGAATTAGATGAGAGGCAGAATATTCACTTTAAATTTTGTGACCCATGATGCTCATTTCGCTGTACCTCAGCACATCAGGTCGCAGGCTCATAGTTATCTCCTTGAAGTCTTTAAAATTTCGAAGGTTATCATAGGCAGGTGTAACTATGTTACCGATTGACGAAAGCTGTAAAAGACTTTTTCTCTAAAACGTTTTAGTAAATGTAGCGAATGAAAGGCTTGCAACAAGCACTAACAGACCGCATGAAATTTGCTCAAGTCCCATCATAAACTAAAATCTATGATAATAAATTACATGACATCAAATTTTGAACACTAAATAAATTCTACCTTAGAGATCTTTACCTGACGACATTCTTTAGCAGAGGGCAGAAAGTATTTATCTGAAAGAAAAGATGGATTGTGCCCGTGCTCTATACCATCTATTTACTGCCATCTACGCAATTTCCGGAAGATTTAGTTTCCTTCAATAGTTTCTAATTGCTTCTACAAGAATATATTATCCGATGTCGGCCTAATAATAGGGAAGTGGAAGTAATCGAGCTCAAGTTAATCACGCAGACTAAACTACAGCCGTAATATTCCTACGATACAACTTTAACTGCCGTCGGCCTTGATTACTGGAGGCCATAATTTTACCTTTAATGAACAAGTTGATTACCTAATTAGCTTAGTCCTCCAAAATAGCATCGCTCATTTTTTGTTTCTGGCATGGAGCTTTACATTTTGAAGGAACTCTCATTTCCCGACGCACGACAGTCTTTGCTTCTATAATGAACTTGTTAATTCCTGCTGCAAACTGTCCATGTAATTAGGCAGTAGTAATGAATTCTGGGCTGGCACCAGCTACGGCCGCACGCACGCAGCAGCGACGGGAAGACTTGGGGCTGAGTGACGCAGGGGACTTGTTGCTTCTGGTCTGCAGGGCAAGAGTTAGGATTGATCCTGTCCATAAGCACAGGACTTGTTGCTGCTGGTCTGCAGGGCAAGAGTTCGGATTGATCCTGTCCATAAGCACAGGACTTGTTGCTGCTGGTCTGCAGGGCAAGAGTTCGGATTGATCCTGTCCATAAGCACAGGACTTGTTGCTGCTGGTCTGCATGGCAAGAGTTACCATACTGACCTGTAACCCTTAAACTGGGCTCTTGAAATCATTCTAGAGAAAGTACCATAGTCAACGTTACTCATTATTACCTCCGCCAAGGAGGTTATGTTTTTCTCATGTCTGTCTCTTTGTTCGTTTGTTTATCTGTCACCAAGGTAACTTAAAAAGTAGCAGACGGATCTTTACGAAATCTACAAAGATCGTTGGGCTTGTTAACAGTGACAGATGTTTAACTTTTAGTGAAGATTCGTTCAACCGTTTGTTTGCCTATTTTTTCTTAGTACCATAATTTTTATGAACTGTACTTGAGTTGTTAGGTATATTACGAAGACTAAATGACCAAATTTTCCTGATAATCTGTTCCTTCCTTTCTCTGTGTGTTTGATTTTATGCTTGTTACCAAAATAACTCACAAAGTTATTAACGGATCTTCATGAATTTTACAGGAATTGTTAATAATGTTGAAAGACATGGATGATTAAAGTTTGATGATGATCGGTTGGTGTGCATGTGTGTTTGACTAATTTGTGTCTGAATGTTTCTTAGCAGCATAACTCGAAAAATTATGAAATGATTTTCAAGAAAATTCCAGAAACTGTTATTATTGACAAAAGGCACAAATGATTAGATTTTGGTGTTGATACAAAGAAAATAATAGTTTCAGAACCAATTGTAATTTTTCGTTACCGTTGCCCTGACTTGACGGAGGTATGCGCTCTCAGAGTTCTCTGGTTATATAATACTCTGATCATTTTTGAACCGACGATGATGAATATGATAGCATTGGTACTAAACGTTATTAAAAAGATACTTATTTTATCTCTCAAGTCTCGAGATGCGCTTGTTTTAACGAGTAATGATGAGCACCGCGGACTACGGCACTTAGTACAGTATAATTTCTAGGGCAGCATTTGCATTAACATTAACTGTGACTAGGTATTTTCGATGCTCGTAGGCCTAAGCCTTACCTGGTCAAGTTACCGTCAATTGCTGTAGGTAGTGCAATTCCATGGTAGCGTCCTTAAATGGATCTTCGCGGTGCACCAGCGACTAATAACAATTTAGGACCAGTGATATTCTAATTAAATTTCTAAATATGATTTGATACTGTAGCATAAAGGTGAACGTTTATACACCTAAAATTATGGGGTATAGACTCCAAAATTAAGAACTAAATGGTTATGCAGTTTTTATTTCCCATTTGGGCTCCCAGATCTGTTATTGCTATTTAAGAGGCAACAGAATATATTTTCAGGCATTTCCTATCATGCTCTATCTACATTTTTAATTATTCGAAAATATAACTCGTGCATACTTTCGTCCATTTTCTCAAATTGAATATAGCAGCGATCTTCGCTACTCGACGTCACATGCAACGATATGAAGATATAACTTGAACGTCTAGAATCATTAAAAAATAACCACAAAAAATTTTGTTCGTGTTAGTGCACTCGTGAATTAAATACAATTGTCGTTGTTATACATAGCAGCGCCAGCGTGTTATATAGTAAAGCAAAAGTGGGTTAAATTTTTAGAGCTTCCAAGCAAGAAACCCTTTCAATGAGCTTACAACACTACAGAGCAATATGACTTGAATGGGTTAAGCTGTACCCAAGCATTTTATGAAACAAATCACACCACTGGTTCTTTACCAGATTGAAAATCAGGCTGTAAAGAGGTGCAGACCTAGGCTTTGGTTAAGTTGGCAGAACCACGGTTGTCTTCCGAGTTTCTTGTTGAGATTCATTATTGTACGCATTGTTAGGAACGCACTATTTCAAGCAAACAACGCTTGAAAATGGGAATGGAAATCTATCACGTGATTAATAATTTTAAATTCGACAAAAACGGTCGACAAACACTGATTTACAGTTGCGGATTGCCTTCATGGCTGTAGCTCACATCCTATTGTTGGATGGGAGTTGATGCTGAAGTTTCGTGTATCACTGCATCGGGTATCACTCATCCGCGCTCGCCTTTAGGTATTTGCTGACCTGACACGCTCAGAACGAATGTGAGAAGGCTCCATGAATTCTAAAGTGCATTGGCACTAAAGATTAGGGATCGATCGCTTCCGTGTGACACATTTATCGCAGGCCCTTTTATTCTTGATTTAACCGTTTCTTTCTTACCATACGTATGTTGCATTTTATATAGTGTTAGTCCAATAAGAGAGGCAATTTAATTCATGAAAGGGTTTTAAAATATTGTCATATATACGCAAATATATATGTCGCACGTGCAGCATTTAAATATTCTAGCTCAACATGACCAATAGTTAAAACGCTTTGCTACCTACTTTCTTGCTCATGTAAGACAGGATGTAGCGACAGGATTTAGCGAATGAACGCTGGGAAGGCCATGAGCAATTACCAAGGCAAAGGTCGTACTGGTATGCACCTGAATAAATAATATATCGAGTGAAGATTTAAGCTCGGCAACGCAAGCTCTTTAATGATGGGTCCAGAGGAAGCCATTACCCTTGGGCTCTCATTCAAACTGCAGTTGTAACCTTTGGCTCGTAAGCTTGCCAGCCTCACAAACAGGCAAATATTATTAATACAATGAGCTCATGCCGGCTTCAAATCTTAAATGTGCTTACCGGAAGCTATCTCGTACAGAGCATAAGCATGTGCCTGGTTTAACATGACCGGCATTAAGTCTGTACATGACGTATTTATGTTGTGCGCGATCGACGGATTTGCGCGATCGATCGATCGCGCTGCGCAAACGATCGATCGTTCAAATTTTAAAATGAAAAAGAAAAAAAAACAGCCCTTGCCTCCACTAACCTACCCGACATTAAACCCGAATATAGTCCAACTTACCCAAAATTACGGCCTAATACCTACAACATCCACCGTTTGCGCAGCGCGATCGATCGATTGTCCAAATCCATCGTTCGCGCACGACATTTACACCCTGGAGCGTTACTAGTCTTAGCCATCATTTTTAGGTAGCTATGCTTTGGCTGCTTACCACAAGAAACTTATTTTTACAACTATTGTATATAATATGTAAATAAATAAGAACTTTACATCGTTCCCTCACAACTCGGCACTACAGCCTAACCAATTTTCTCTGCTGAATCGAAGATAATACCTTACAACTGGATACTTGGAGGCAGCTTATAAGGAACTCACAAGCAACAATAAAATATAACGTTTGTTGTGTGCACATACATTGTAAGTGTTGATGTTTTTCAAAACCTATTTAGGGCTTATATTTTACTGCGCTAATCGCTATATGCTACTTTTGTTTCGAATGACTAACTTCTTGTGATACTATTACCAGCTATGAAATATAACTAGGCATTTGGAGAAAATATGCCCCTACTTTATTAATCTTTATCGCATTCTTTGGGCTATTGTCGCTGTTCCAGGGCGGGACATTAGTGACGTTCATGCTAGTAAAATATAAGCCGTTCTTCAAAAACCGCAAATAAAGCTTTCACTCACTCATGCCTCAGGGTCCTGAGTTAGTCGCTCTTTCAGTTCGGTCACACGTGGGCACCTCGGATCATTCTCACCTTGCTTTGCCGTTGGTGTTTAACCAGGTTGAGCCATGGCTTAACTACGTAACGGTATTCAACCATGGTTGTGTCTGTGGCCGAGATCAGAAGGGAGGGGCTAATTGGGAGGCTTTTGCTTATGCCATAAAGCAGTTTTTCATGGAGTCGCATTATGCGGTGACGGCTCTATCCCTGAACTCAATTATTTGACTATCGGTTTTTCAGAAGTTTACCACAGAGTGGACTATTCTTGAGCGATCACGAGATGACCCATGGTTTGATTAACTGTGCCGGTTTGCTTAGGAGGCTAAGCAAGTAATTTTCGGGCCAAGCGAGTGTACAAAATAATCCAGCATCGCCAGAGGCAACGCTCCAGGGAGTCTCTACTAAGGATAAATAATCCACGTCGTTAGTAGAAGAGAAAGTTCAGTCTTCGGTGCAGAATATTCTCTGCCACCCCTTCTGGGCCCCGGTTACGGTATGCCTGTCGATCCCCTTTCTAAGGTGGAGCTTCTTTCAGCTCACTTTGACAGTAAGCAAAGCATGGATACACTGTTGTTATCGCTGCGATGTCACCCTAGACGTGGCTTGACGTCGTTGGCTCTTAATGAACCTTGATCCGTATGGTGGATTGGATCCTGTCGGCATTTTTCCTCTATTATAGGAAACTCGCTAGCTTTCTAGCCCATAAGTTTAGTGCGATTTTCAAGTCCCTTATTCGGTCCGGAAGTTTTTCACGTTGCTGGCGTGTTGGAAATATTACACCTATAGCTAAGAGTTCTACCTTGCAAAATGTAGAGTTACTGACCTATGTCTTTGACATCAATTTTGTCAATGGTGTGTGAAAAATTGGTGGCATGGAAATTGAGTCGCTGTGCAAAACGACTCAGCTGCTGCTACTACCAGGTTAATTTGCCTACAGAAAGAACTTGAGTTGAAGTGATATGCTATTGTCTGTGCCACACCTCGTCTAATCGGCGTTAGATCTCCGTTTTCAAGCACCCCTTGTTCACTTGAACATTGATGCTGCTTTTGATGGTCAACCGTAAATTCGTATAGTATTAATTGGAATCTCTCCGCATTGGTGGAAGAGTGTTTTTAAAACAATAATCTATTCGCGACAGTCATTCGGGATTTTACTTTTGAGCACACGCCGCGCTTGTCAGTCTACGATTGCGCGAGCGCAACTGTCAGGGTGGTTTCGGGTGTTCTTCAGGATAGAGGTAGAGTTTTGGGTCCTTTGTTACGGTAGTAGTGTACACTATTGCATTATGTTTTCATCCTTGTAAAACAGTATGGTCAATTATGGCGAAGATTCCACATTGGAGCGATCATTCCGGTCCCTGGCTTGGGGGTTAGGATGTTGCCTGGTCTTTAAACAGAGATTTGTCGGGTGTCACGGGTTGATGGATTGTGTTTGACCGCACCCTGAACTGGGGAAACTCACACCTTTGTTTATGCCGCGGATGTAGGCCAACTGGTTCCTGAGGAGTATGTATGGCTGCAGCCGATCACGGGGCGTCTAGAACTATGGCACCATCGTTGGAAGATTGCCCCCACCCCTCATTTCTGAGGAAGGTTAGTACCCCACGGCAGCTGTTCATATCTTTCAACGCTGAGTCAGTGCGCTTAGCGCCGCAAAGAGCTCAAGTGCCTGGGTTGGAATCGAACCTGCCACATCAGGCCCCTGAGTTCACCACGCAAGGCTACTACTTCCGTGGATATAAAGTCTATGGTTGACAGTCAGTTTCGTACTCAGTTACCCTTGCATTCCCCACTGAACATAGGTGGCACTCTTCTGCAGAGGTCAAGCTCTCTACTTGACGTCCTTTTTGACGAGAACCTAACGTCTGAGGAACCGACTAGGCTTCTGGCCTCAGTTGTTTCTAGTAATCTTGAAATCTCCTGTGTAAGGTTCCCTCTGCGTTTGGTGAGATTGCAGTAGTCCGGAGAATGTTTCCATGCTTTTTGCTTCCTTTTAGAAGATTGCTCCCCTGTCTGGGATTCGGATGCTGCATATCAGTCTGTTTCACCGATTTGTTGGCTCTGAAAGTCGGTTGTGTGCAAGAATAATTTTATAGACTTGGCACACAAACAGAGAGTTGCTTGCCTCATGTTCTATTTGGTATTAAGTACTGAGAGCCATTGGCTGCACTCCTTTGTTCTTCGTAGGAACTTCGCACGAAACTTGCCCGTAGTCCATCCCTTTACTTTGGGAAATGGCTAGGTGCCAAATTCGTCAGCTCTGTCATAGTTTCATACCCGGAATTTTACTGGTACAGGAATTCGTTGCCTATATCCGTGTTCAGTCGTGTCCAAGAAGCAAAGAGTGTAACGGGAGGACTCCTGAGAAGCTAGCAGCAAAAAGTGACGTAATCAATGGCGTCACATCGACGAATCTATGGTTGAGTAGCTTATGTCTGTTGTAACTAATTTTACCATAAAAATCGTCATAAATTACCGATTTTATCTCTTAAGCGCATGCATAAACTCAAAGAATATATACTAATTGAGCAGTAAACAGTTATCTATAGAAAATTGCAGTGGAGGCTGGTGGAAACTTTCACAGCACTAGTGGCAAAATTTGGGCCGGTATTTCGACCTGATTTAACATCTTTTTTTTTAACTTAAGTCTTATTTACTCTTAATATTCAGTTCACAGTGCTTTTCACGCATCATATTTAAACATATCACTGTATTTTTTCGACTTTGTTTATTCAATCTCCCGCTCCTGACTGGCCAGCTACTTGAGCTGCACCCACGCACAGTACATGGTAAAATGTTGTCATGAAGTACAGAAAGTTCGAGCAATAACTGTTACTGAGGCTTCTCTCGCGTACACAACATAATGCTGCTTATATTTGTTTGTAAGGATTGAGCACCCAACCTACGAAGGCCTGAGGTCCCACCCTCAAATACGTTAACTCGATGTGACGCCGTTCGGCTACATGCGGTCACGGCAAAATTTTATTTTAGTCCCATTGAGACTTTCCGTTACACTCTTTGCTTTCTGGTCGTATCGATCTACAAGCGTTCAAGCCGGCTGTGAATATTTTACACATCTAAAAGAATCAAATCCTTATGCGGTATCAAGTCACTCTTCTTTATTAGCAAAGATCTCAGACCCAATCGTCTGTAGAGCTCAACCAAATGAACATGTCAGTATACTCTATACTGAGCCAATGACCTGCCAGGGTCTGGATGCACGAAAGCCTCGTAAAGTTATGGCAACGTAAACTGTACAGTTCCTTGACAAAGGACCGATGTAGTGAGTCAGGTTTTCTCACTTTCTTATACTGATCTTCACTAAGTTATGATCAAAGTGGTTTGAACCTCCTAAAGATGCATATCTAAATAGTAGACACACTCGGATGTTAAATCGAAGAGTAAAAATGTAAAACTTCAGCACTTACATGGTATCATTCGTGCCTGCAGCTGTACAGTTACGATGCTTGTAACTTTACGAAGCGTTTGAGCATCTAGCTTCTGTGCAGTATCCCGGTAAAGTCTAATTGCTCTGAAGTGAGCACTTTTTGAGGAGATACGATACCCTGCACGCCTCGGTTACTCTTGTTTGCAATGTCTCTTGGCCTTAGTGAAAGCTAAAGGTAAACACAGTGAATTGAACGACCTAAAGTCATGTTAGTACAAATTTATCTCTGTCCCGTACAGAATAACTTCGGTTTCTAAGACACCGTATAGAGTAGCACAATAACTGCAATGAGAGCATTGAATGGAGCCGCGCTTCAAAGTGGCGCCAATGCCTGCCCTGGTAACGCGCCACATCTTTACCAAGTCACTACTCAACATAAACGAAACAGCGCCGTATTATTTTAACTGATGGAGCACGACTCAAGTTCAGCGTTTCATTTTACTACTAGGAAATATACTCTAGTGCTTATGCACAAAATATATGAGGTATAGCTAGAAAGTCTTTCGTCGCTGCTCGAAAACAATGGTCTGGAAAGAAGTCATCCATCAACCGATATCGAGCTCTGACCATAGCTGTCAGGACTGGCCCGGGCTTGATGGAGCTTGTCCGCGTAACATAGGAACTGAGAGACTTCTGCTGGGCAACAGTTGCTTAAAGTATTCCTGGCTGTGTGACAACGGGATGTGAAGCTTGTTTGTTTATTTAACCATTTTTTACCAACCGTGCAGCCCGGTAATTCAGTATTATTATTGCTTCATGTATCTTGTATCTGTGGCCTTGTGAACACGAGAAGCTAGTTCATTAAACTGTTTTTGCTTGTGATGCAGTTCAATAATTATCAACTGCGTACCTCATCTATCCCTGACCCGCAGTAGCATCAGACTAAAGCGTCTGACTTTGACTATCAAGGCCGCAGGCTCGAACCTCGTTCACAGCTAGGCAAGATCTTGGCGACGTTTAATGTGATCAGTCGGCATCCGGTCTGCGTACTGCTGTGGGCTTACTGACCTTCCCCAGCAATGGGGAGGGCTGGGGGGTCGCCGATTGTCGCATGGAGTCTTCCACCACTGGCACCATAGCTCTAGACAGTCTGTTGTCGACTGCAGCCGTATACTCTTCTGGAGCCTGTTGGCCTATATCTGCAGCACAAACCAGTGCATACGGGTTTCCCAGTTGGGGGTAAGGTCAAGACTTTATCTTTTACCTTTAACCGTTTAGCTGATTTACTTATTGGTACTAGTTATTACTAATTATTGCTGAGCCCAATTAAAGTTACGCAGTCGTTGCTTTGCGTATCCCATGCCTTGTGAAAACTGGTAGTTGCCTTTTGCTCAATAGGAAATGTTAGGTGAATAAAAATACAATGGATTCTGCTAGCAGAATCAGTAATCTGGCTGTGCACGTCCTGTTAGAGCAGTGGTTCTTAACCTCTTTGGAGGTACTGAACCCCACAAATTCCATAGATGCATTCATCGAACCCTCCGTAGCAGCGGAGTATAATACACTTTTTTCTTAAAATTTAATGCATATACAGTATATAACTATATACTGTATTAGTGCGCAAACTGCACCATGCATCATTTGTACACAAAATCACGGCGTTCAAAGAACAAAGCTAACAAGCGAAGCGGGACGTCCCGAATCATACGAGTGTGGTGAACCAATCCGCCGAACCCCTGGCACTGTCCCAGTGAACCCCTGGGGTTGATTCGAACCCAGGTTAAGAATCACTGTGTTAGAAAGAAACATTTGAACAATGTCGTGAAGACATACATTGGACAAACATATAAAGTTGGTTTGGACAACACCAGCTTGAAATCCGAACTTTTGTACTGTAAAGACTTGCCTTTTAACCCTTAAACATAAAGATGGAAATCTTGTCGCATAAACACAAAAATGGGGTGGAGCAAACCCCATCTTTGGATCGAGAACAAAAGACTTCTGTTAAAAGTTTTTGTTTCTGAAAAAAATAACTGAGAAGTTCAACCTTTCCTCATTCTCTTAATGATTAAACATCCTTGAATAACTGAATTTTTTGGTTCTAAAGATGAATAAAACAAAAATATTGGGAATACTATTTTTTCTGACATATCGAAAATAAAAATTCCTATCAATGAAATTTCCATATTAAACAAACAGGCTTCCTGCCATGGCGAATTAGATCCTCTCGCCATCCACTCACCAGCCCTCAGCTCACTGGCACCACATCTCAAAAAGGGGTCAAAAAGGGTCAAAATTTAACACAGAAGAATTACACCACTCTAACTTTATATTATCAGTCATTACGCCTTTGAATCAGGATTGGAAAAACAT
>LQNS02278154.1:2105407-2128789 GCA_001587735.2 Parhyale hawaiensis
TAAGGCGGGGATGTCTGCGTGAGCTAGGGAGAAATTATATAATCTGGTGAGATAGATGATGCCCTGCGGGCCCAGATGCCTAATATGTAGAATGGACAGTTGGTCTGGGCCCACAGCTGTGGAGGACCCTGAAGCGACTATGGCCTCACGGACTTGAGCGGGAGTGAAATATGAGAAACCGTGAGTAATGGGATGGCGCTTTCGAAGTAGACGCCTGGCCAGTCTGGGCGGGGTGTCTAGAGCCAGGGGAGAGGTGGCAGTAAATTGCTTGCAGAAGCTCTGGCTATATCGCTGTTGTGGGTGAACGTGTGAGTTCCAAAAGATATAGGTTGGTTGCGAGGGACAAAGGACTGCTTGCCCGATAGTGAGCGGAGCAGAGACCAGAATTTACTGGGGTTGCTCTTGGGATCGCAGTCTTGGATAGTTTGTACTACTCGTCCATGGTGGCCCGAGCGTGAAATTTTAATAATAATAATAATGCCCCCATTATTCATACTTTCTTTGTTTCGCGAAGTTTTAAAATATCATGATGCCAACCCTTTGCCTTTTTGCTCAGTTTCTTAACAGTGGCGCCCAAAGGATACTCTTGAAATCATTTAACCTTTCGCGCCTCATCGACGACGTATGTTGATTCAGTGAGTTCTATTTTCACGTTCCCGTTCCAATCTTCTACTTTATTTGCTCACGCTGAGTGTTGCTCAAGGGCGCCTTTCGACATTAGTTGATGCACGGCTTGGCTGGTTTCTGTTATTATACGGTGGTTAATATCGCCTTGAATTGTTCTTAGACTACGTTTAGGTGTAGTACACTTACCGTATGAGTGCGTCGCAACTGGTCACGTTGTAGTATCGCATAACAGGTCAAGTTAAGCTCGACCGAAGTTATAAGCCGATGTAACGAGACGAATTAAGGCACTGCAGAGACATTAGCCGGAACTGAACTCAATGTGGCCAGAGAGCCCCTGGCGCCGTAAGGAGGTCAACTGAAACAAATTGCAGGTAACAAAGTACTACTGAAAGCATCATTCACATCGACATTCGTTGCATACTGTATTCCTACACGGTTATTCTCTAAAAGTGCACGCATATTGAGAATGAGAATGAAATCGAGTTTACTTATATGACACTCGGAGAAATTTTTAGTAAATGTAACTTAATATTTTATTCAAGCACATTTTCTTGGGAAAACAAATACAGATCAAGCTTTTTGCTATTTATATATGGGGAACTGGAAGAACTGGTATACTCCAGTAAATCTTTTAATTCTGCGAATCAAACCGTTTCTGCTTGCGTTGTTTGATGGTCACAACTACAGAGCTCGCTGTGTGTATTATTCCGTGTTAAAAAAATGTTACCCCGCACTTTGTGAAGTTCTTCGCATTCAGTTTTTTATTATAACACGAATTCAGTTCTGTGGAAAGATGTTCTTGTTTCACATGCAATTTGCTTGAGGTGAGCTTACTCTAACCAAAAAATAACGGTGGGGGTACACCCGCCCCCTAATTTTCGGGTTAACTCGGGTTAGAAACGTCGGGTCGAAATTGCTTAGATCCAAAAAGTTATGTTATGATATATTAGGCCCAAATATCGGGTTACAATAGGGGGGGGGCAAGGTTTGGGTTTTTTTTTAGAAAACAAAAACCCCCTAATCGGCGATTTTAGCTTAAAGTGAGATAAGGAAAGGGTATGTATGAGAAATATAAGGAATATACTTATTATTATTTTGATGATATAGTTGTGTATATTCATATCAATGAACTTGTTTCAATAAAGCTATGAGAGCCTATACTTAATAATTTTTCAGTTGCAAAGGAACTGGTAGGTATATAAGCGGCAGAATTGTCGAGTTTTTTGCCCGGCTGAAATAATTTGAAACTGTTTGGGCTAGTTACTGAAACTTTCCGATGTTAGGGCGTGTTGTAATCAAAATCCAGTTGGGTTTCCGCAACCTGAAAATTTGTTACCGTAACCTGAAATGCGCTTCTGAGAGCGCCTTCCGTCTACGAGCGGTATGAGCTTAACAATAATGAAGTTTTGAGTTCATTCTAACTTCATCGACGCAAGCTGGAAGTAAGTATACTAATTTACGTATTCCGGTGTGCTAGTTTATTGGTGGCTCAACTGAATATTGTGCGTGCTCTCTTTAGTTTGAAATAGCTCTTTCTGAGCGGTTGCCAGGGTCACTGCAATAGTCGCTATCGCTATTCAGGTTGTGATTGCGATACAAGTTGTGAGCAGCGGGGTCACCAGTGTAGCATTTGGTAACCCCGAAATTGTGATTACAACGAGCTTCGGTGAGGTATTCGAATGATTTGCTTTCAGACGTTGAAGAGAGCAGCGATGGATGTTCGTGCTATATACACCAGCAAGCAGTAAGCTATGGTCCCGTATTGAGCAGGATAGTCCTAAAGTACAATCGGAAGCTTTCGCAGTTTCCTGTTAGGCTCGGAGTCTTTTAAACAGCACACTGAAGTTACAGATTCCTGCAAATGTTTGAAAATTATGTTTTACGTTACCACACGCTTTCAAATTACAAAAATTTTTGATTTTGTTCTATTTGCGGGAGAAATTGAGAGACGATTAACAACAGCTAGTACTATCGATGTTACAAGTAGGACCAGTACGCATCATTGGCGGTTTCATTGGACTGTATGACAGAGGCGTGTTGCATTCAGGCCTTAATTTATTTGGTGTCAGCTGTGCTACATCGGCCTCCAGTGCGGCGCAGGTAGGGTAACACCAATTGACACCGACGACAACCCTCTAAAATTATAGGGACATCAGCTGGGTAACACTGCCTGTGTTTACAGACATTGACTTTGATATTCAACAATTGGTATCAAAAAATGTATGACCACCATACATTGCTTGAATTCCTGCATTTGAAGCCCTTTTGCGTATTTTTTTAATTTTTTTTTTCTTAAAATACAGCCATAATAAGGCTCCGCCGGAAATGTTTAGGTACGAGCTTTCTGCAATTTCCGCAAGATTTCTTGGGGGCGCTGAGATCGCACGTCGCAGTCACCGCTACACGTGGTGACACCGGGTAACACTGTGAGGGTAATACAGGCATCTGATTGCAACACGCCACTGCTTGGACCTCTTCCGTGCGCTAACCTGTGCCGTATCATCATCCTTGACAATCCCCCAGAAGGCGCTGCTCCCCATAACATATAATGAGCGAACCTAACTAACCAAACCCCACGGCCTATGGCACATCCTATGCTCCATGGGGGTATGCAAAGACTGAGGAAAATGTTTACGCTCGCGTCCATATCGGCTTAGTAATGATAATAAGAAAAGTACTGCAATAACTCAGTTTAGAATTAGTTAACAGTCAAACTTTCGAACGTTAGAAATATTTACATACCGGACCATGTGTACAGAGTTACAAACAACTTATAAGCNCGCGCCCATATCGGCTTAGTAATGATAATAAGAAAAGTACTGCAATAACTCAGTTTAGAATTAGTTAACAGTCAAACTTTCGAACGTTAGAAATATTTACATACCGGACCATGTGTACAGAGTTACAAACAACTTATAAGAATAAGCCAAGTGAAAGCCAGTACTACTCGTTCTACATTAATAACCAATAGTATCACCTGACAGTTTGTGGATGGATATAATCTTCTTATAGACAACATAATCGCTAGCAAATACATCTGGCGTCGGAAATTTTTACTTTCAACTAAATGAGGCGATCATAACCGAAAATACAGCTGATTTGCAAAAGTCTTAACAGCGATTGTATTAGACTTACGGCGTTATTTCTGGCTATGATATTAAACTTTTCGAAGTTTACGTTTACTCGCAGCTGGTAACGTGATGTCTACGAGTATGTCTAGTTGTTATCAACTATCGTCAGCGCAAGTCGACTCGCTTTAGACGCGAGGCTTGGTTATTATCGGTTGAGGAGTGTTGCTAGGACGAGGATGGAAAAAAAATAAAAAATTAGAGTCGCAGGAGGCGTTGTAGTAACAATGCAGGTACAGCATGCCCATTTTTGTGTCCCTCTGAATTCATTATATATTTTTCTCTAAACAAAATGCAGGTTTCGTGGCGTAGCTCCGTGTTTGTCTCTTGACAAAGGTAATGGCAAGTGGCAAATTGGATTTTGAGAGAAATCAGTTGACCAGGAAATGTCACAGTTTTGATTCGCGATCGTAGGTATGTTAATGTTTGTCAGTTATGGCTCTAGCTGGAAATCCTATAGTGATGATGGTAACGCATGGACCGTGGTGATCATAATATAGTAATGAAATGGTCCAGTCAGCTTGGTCACATACCGCAGTTGAGTAATCTTCATGCAACGGGTCATCCTACAAGTGAATTCACGCTAGTCCCAGAAGCGAGCACGATTGCATTCAACCACAGACTGTTAGAACTGTGGCATCACGTTTGATAACTGCAACTCCCGGCCATTTCAATTATTGGATAATCGATGCCCTCGCAGTATGCAGTATCAGAAACGCTAAAGATGCAAGCTCCTGTATCGTAAGACTTACTCCCTTGGCAAGGAAGCGAATCCATGGTACCCGGGATGGTGGTATTAGTATTTTTGGTACCTATAATCTACAGCAAGGACATTGACTATCCAGTAATAGAAATGGTCGGGGAGTTGCAGCTATCATATGTGATGCCACAGCTCCAACAATCTGTGATTGAATGCACTCGTGCGCGCCTCTGAGCCTCGCGTAAATCTATCTGCAGCATATGGCCCGTTGCATGTAAACTTCCCAGTCACAGTGTGCAGTCAAGCTGACTGCGTTCTTATTACTATATTCTTATTGAGTCTGTGAACGCAGTGGTTCATCCAAACTGTCACTGTGAACACCAGTATAAATGAGAGTATTTCTTATAACGATATAACAAGACATGGTGTAAATCACTAGCAATATACATCACATTTCCCTTGGAAATGTAAAAGCTCGGGCGCTGGCCCAAAGGCTGCATAAATAAGCTATCGTACAATTCGGCTACCGTGCGCTCGGTGCGTCGGAGCTTCAAAGAAGTCCATAATTCTGCTAGTTACGCGGACGCTGCGGCTCTAATTACACGCACCCGTTTGGCTTTCTTGGCTGATCGATTGCGCTGAAACAATTATGCTGTACGGTGGAGCTATTCCGGCAGATCCGGCTGAATCCTCGGGGCATGACTTGACTCTGCTTTGAAATATGCAATAGTGTTCTTTTCCGATATTTCGTATGCGGAATACCCGTTGGCGAGGTTTTAGTTTTTATATGAACCTGAAAGTCTGATTAATGTGATCGGTAGTATTCAGTATTCAGCAAAGACACACGGACTGACAACTAGTTTGAGGATACCACTTGCTTCCTGAGATCTTCCGTCGTCGTGAAATGTTGCGGTTAGCAGTGGGTAGATTCGAATTAATAGCGGCCATACCAGTTGAATCAAAGTCTTCGACTACTACACACGACGATCGTAAATATTCACATATTTTCTTTATTTTCTAAGGTGTACGACGTACGTGACAACGATACATTCATTTTGCCTTCCCAAGTAGTCTGCCTGTCATTTGGCACAATATTAAGGACGTGTTTTGTCCTAGGTATTTTCTCTATTGTAGTTCAACATGATAAGTTCCCACAAAATAAACTATGCCGTTTCTGCCCGGGTATTTTGAGGCTCGTCCACACTACTGCAAGTGTGCGAAATATGACTTTGCGATTTCGCAAAACGCAACGAATATTGCGCGTAAGCGTCCACCCCTGCTGCCCGGCAGGCGTGCTCAACGTTCGATCAGCGCAGACGAGAAGAACTTCGTTGCTGACGCTCCATAAACCGAGCAAATTGTAATTCGTGACAGTGTTAATAACTTTCCTTCAGTTATCTGCACTGTTGTGCTGATTTTTACCTTGAGAAGAAATCACTGTGAATACAGATGCGATTTATTCAAATTGTATAGCAAAGCGTACGCTCTAGTAGCAGTTTAAAGACTACGAAAATATCCAGTAAGTTGAAAATATGCGAAAACTTGAGAAAGTGTTTCCTGCCGAGCGAAATTCGCAGAGATCTGCGAAACCGCAACAGCGTGGACACATTTGCCTCGTAGTGTGGACGAGCTTTTCGTCTCCTTTACTGATTTCCCCATTTGGTTGTGCGGATTTCCTATCAACCCTGTCATGCCCCAATTAAACATCACATTCCGTAGAAACAGCGCTAATTATAACGTCCTTAATTTGGTACAGAGGGCGTGATAGCATTATAGTATCACACTTGGATGAGCAAAACCTATCTAATTGCATCGCTGACGCGTGATGTCCTTACTGACATCACGCGTCCGTTTGACTATTACTTTGCCAAGCACTACATTGTATAATATAATACATTGTTTACTAGGACATGATAGTGACGGTCATAGAGCAGTGGCTTCTGGAATACTGGTCCTGGCCAGGTAGTGCAGCAGCAGATCGTGCGCGGAGATCGTATCCACAGTCCCGTCCCCAGCTTCTTCTGTAAAATATAAGTTAGAATTATGCAATTATAAACCCCACATAGTGAAGCCAGAAATCGTGCCCTCGTGTCTTTGGTAGGACTGCAGGGGAAATCCTAAAACGTAGACATTTTCTCAGTTTCGGATGGGATCTCAGTTAGGTTGACCAATTTCAGAGCATGCTTATTTCCCATTGGCTAGCGTCACTTGAAATCGTGAAGTTGTACAGCTGAATATGCTACCAATTATATTTTACTACACACTGAACTTCTCATTCCTTATGGCGTCGCCATCGTTACAATGAACGACAGATGGAGCTGTTTGCCAACTCTTTATCAGGAATTGTCTCGGTTTCGGGTGCCTTTGAAGAGTTTTCTCTGTTTTGGAATTCTCGGTATGAGGAGTTCTACGGTAAAATAAGCTGCTTCTGCAAAATCATTAACAAAGCATTATACAAACAGTGTAGCAAAAGGCCGTGTCCGTTGTAGCATAATCATCTTCTGCAAAGGGAATAACTGTAGTGAAATCCGGATAACAAGGCACTTTTTGGTCTGCCTAGCTAAACAGATGTGTTCTTATTTGAAGTAGAACATGCGCAGTTGTCTATCGGGTATTCCGTCAGTACGACGTCATAACCCGGACAATTTAGGATCGACTGCACCCATACACTCTTGTGGGCCTGCATGAGTGGGCAATAATTTGCAACACAAACCAGTGCATGTGGGTTTCCTAGTTTGGGTGTACGGTCATAGCGAATTTATCTTTAATTACTAAAGAACTTTGTGCTGTTGGGTTCACACTAGAATCCTTTCTCCCCGTAACCATTGCAAAATATCCAAACGTCGAGCTGTGTCTTCATACACATAGCTGTGCGTCACCCAATAAAAAACATTACTAAATTTTAGCCGTAAAATCAGATGATAAACCAAGTTGAACTAGTAATATTTTGGAAATAATTTTAACATGTAGTAAATTAAACCTCGGAAAGCTCTGCGCTGTTCTGTTGTTTGCTATGAACCAAGACAGCATCCCAGCTCTCTCTGAAGTTTAATGAAGGCTTTAATCCCTGGCTGCCATAATTCACTTTCAATTTTTTTTTATGAAATTTGTTAAGGTATTTGCTTAGATCTGAGCAGACTCAGGCAATGAGAAGTACATTGTTACTCGCGCCACACAACTTATTCAAACTGCAATAGGAATTTAATGCAAGCTTAATGGACATAAGGCAGGCAGTCGCCAGTATCGCCTAAACGCGAAGTGAAATTACCGCCAGTCTGTTGGAATCGAATGAAATAATTCGCCGTGTTGGATAATAGCGGTGGATGACTGGGATATTCTTGAAAGTTTAAAATATATAAGGACATTCGTGAATTGGTGCAATACATGCAACAGAAGGTAGCGACTGTTGGTCGCTTAAACTATATCTACCTCCGCCAAGAGGTTATGTTGTCGTCGTGTTTGTCTGTATAGTCCGTTGATCTGTAAAGTTTCCAATATTGTTGCGAAATTTTAGGATTCGGCTACTTTGGCAAACAGTCCCCTACTTTTCGGAAGTGTGGTTTGACAATCATAGTTGGGAGGTGCAGCTCCATGGCAGTGGCAGGGAGACACAAAACACCTCCCCGAACAGCGTCTCCGCAGACTCCGCAACTACTGGCAGCCAGTGCCTGGTAGCCTCCTGCTCATCCTGCGGCGTGAAACCATCTTCGAAGACCGTTGCTTCTTTTACTTCTTTGCTTCCTGCCTTCTTGCCAGCTTTTGCGTCTCTCTGTGTGCGCGATTCGATAGGAAGAGCATGCATCCTGACTCCCGCCTGCCATCTTCTCGTTCAACTTCTTTTGGTGTGCGCGTAGCCTAAGCGCCGCCATCTGAACCTCGAGCAATTCCTGGCTGTGGACCTCGATTATTTGATCCCCTACACATAAAGCATTTTTGTCCCCAAAGTCTTCTGTTCTTAACCACTCTCTTCAACCTTTCAGGCTCATGTAAATATGCCGAGCGTCTGGAAGGCCACCGACATTATATCCATTCCTAAATCAGGCAGACCATTATAGAAAGTCTTACCGTCCCTTCTCTGCCCAGAGGTCAAGATTCTGGAACGCTTGCTCCTCCCTCTTCTTGCTGAGAACTTGGAGGTGTCAGACTCCCAACATGGGTTATATTCTCTGCGGTCGACCTCCTCGGTCCTTTTACCCCTAGTCCAATACATTGTACAGAGGTTCAACTAACATAAACCCCTCCTCGACTGACAGCTTTAACAGCGGATTTCTGAAGGCCTTTTGACACGGTCTCCCACCACCTACTCTTAGGCCTATCTAATTACCTCATCAGATGGAGCTCTGCTTATTTACGGAGGTGCCGCGCCTCCTGCATGTGGGCGTTAAAAAGGTCACTTTCGCCCCTTGCCTGCGAGCGTTCCCATGGGATCGATCATCTCGCCGCTCTCCTTTAAATTCTACGTCAGTGAATATCCCAGACTGGCGACGTCACTTACTCATATGCAGATGACTTCACCGTCCTATTCTCCGCTACTCTAGTACAAAAGGCAGCGCGGGGCCTGTGAGGCTATCCAGCGGAAATCGAGGCCTGGGTCGAAGAGAGAGCCTTGACTGTCCCTACTCAATAACTCACTCCACTATGCTTACATCAGCTAATTGGACCCAGAAATTAAGATATGTGCAACGGATTTCACTCTGGACCGCAATCCAAAAAATCTTGGGCGTGGTGTTTGATCCATGCCTTAATTTCCCCCTCAGGCAAATTATGTGCGTGACTGATGCTGCTCCCGCTTGCGGATCCTTTCTGCGATAGCGAGTGCAAGATGGAGGCAACAGAAAGAGACCCTACTTCTGACCTATCGGGCCATCATTAGAAGCTTCATGCAGCCCTAGTTTTCTTTCCCAATATCTCGAAAACTGCTGTGCGCAAGCTGCAAGCGGTGCAGAATGTAGCTGTGCGTATAGTCACCGGATTCCACCGCATTTCATCAGCGCATCAGCTCCTTCAGCAAACCTCAACTTTACCAGATGGTGACAGTTTAGGTTTGCTGCCAAAAGAATATCTCCCCAGGGCCGGATTGTTCAACACATCGTTACGTGAACGTGGCGCACAGCTGTTGTCGTAACACTGCTTACGTGCACCTTAAAAATTGAGACCGAATGCTTAAAGTATTTAAAACGTTCACTTAGCTGGATTTAATCTTAAATGTGCTCCTAACTTTACGGTTGGTCGGAGCAGTCATAAATGCCACCAAGTTAACAGCTGTTTAACTAAAATAGCAACAAAATAATTAATAAAGACAATAATATTGCATAGTTTGAGCTTTTCGCTCTATTAAAGTTGGATTCATGATAATAGCAGTGTGTTCGGTGCACCCACAACCCTCAGCCTCTAGGTATTTCATCAGACGACATAATGAACTAATTCAATGCTTCAGGGTATGCATAGCTTATAATGCTGCACTAAATGCCATTTTGCATTTCTGAAAATATTCACCGTCTGGTATAAGCTAAAAATAGACTTTAACAATTATAAGCAGACTGGGCAATTACCTTCATTTACTAGTTATTTATAAGAGTAATTCTCATCAATGCACTTGCTTTAATAAATGCTAATGCTCAAGACAGGCAGCTGTTACAGAAATGGTACGCCCGGCTGCAGACGATAGTCTTTTGTCCTGTGTTTTCACTTCACAGCCTTCGAATGTGTTGCTGTGCCTGCGCAAACGACAAAAACGAGCACCTCTTTCTGAGACAACGTTCACTAAACAAAGGAAAAGACACCAGACGCTGTACTACTGATACTTGCCAAGCCAGCGCATATGACGGTAAACATTTTATCGAAACTATTGGTTGACCCACAGTTGTGTTTGCAAAGACAGCACGAAGTATTCGAACCCGGTGAAGTGAAAACACAGTTATACCGTATAAAATGAGCACCGTATTTCAAACTGTAATATGTCATTTTTCAGCTCTAAATTTTTATGATTGTTTATCATATATGAGATGAAAACTGCGAAACAAGAGTACATATTATCCAGATCTGTGCTGCTTCATTAATTTCTATCTGGTTAAAACTGACTGCCAACTGGTGTTATATCCAGAATATAACGGTGAATCTTGTCCCTTGCATTAGCTTTAAGGACGGTACTTATATGACGATGACACACGCTAGTCAAAAGAACGAGTATCGTCATTTTTTCGTCCGAAAGTTACGTTGTGCTCTTCTAAACGCAGCTTTGATATTGCCAACAAATAGTGTAAAAATGTTTACCGTCAGTTCAGCAGTTTACCCCGCAAATGCCGTTAGTTACTTTCGGACATATCATTATATATATTGAGGTATTATTACTTCAAAATTGTTGCAAGTGTGTGCTATTTATATATAAAAGGGCACATTAACATATTCGGACAAAAAGATGACGATACTCGTTTTTTGGACTAGCGTGTGGCATCGACATTATAAGCTGCCCGTTTTATATTACGGGAAGCAGTGACCCTAGTGGGACACTCTACGGTAGGTTACTTTTGCCTTCGATATGTCTTTCCTTCGTGTCCACTTTCTTCCTTCCGCTTTCGTTCCCCTACTGATGTTGCTTTCCACTGCTCTTCCTCCTCTATTTCGACTCGCTACTGCATGGAAACACCTCCGTGTATGGATTCTACGTTTCCTTCGATATATACTGACTGTCCTCGATTAATGCGGCCTGTCCGGACCACCACGGCCGCTGTTCAGTGAATCTCCGCTCTGTTGGGTGCTGCTCAGAGGCGTGTTGCAGTCAGACCATCGGTGTCACCCGTGCTACAATGCAACACAGGTTAGGTAACACCGACGGCAACCCTCCAAAATTGTAGGGTTATGTGTTGGGTAACACTGCGTTTGTTCACAAACCTTGACTTTTTTACTGATCTATTCGCATTAGACAATGTGTGACTTCCTAATATCGCTTGAATTCTAGCATTTGAGGCACTTTTGCGTATATTTGTCGACTTTTTATGCTAAAATGCAGCCAAGCTGAGGCTCCGCCAGAAATGTTTGTGAACGAGTTTTCTGTAAATTCTGTAACATTTTGGGGGCACTGAGATCGCACGTCGCATTCACTGCTGCCCGGGGTTACACCGGGTAGCACTAGTCTGAAACCTGGACATTCTCGGTGATGGTAAGTGATGGTGACGTGTACGCGCGGTGCGCGTGTGCGTGCACTCAGTGCAGTGACAATTTTGACAGTACACATTCTGCAAGCTTGGTGTGAGGTTCGCGCTGCTCTCTANAAGAACAGAAGAAAATTAAGAAGCAAATAAGAGAAGAGGAGATTCCGCACCGGCCTAGAGGCATTACGCAAACGTATAGGTTATTGCGTGAATTCTTCACGCACGGGTCCACTAGTGCTTCAGGGTATTCATAGCTTATAATGCTGCACTCAATGCCTTTTTGCATTTCTGATAATATTCACCGTCTGGCATAAGCTAAAACGAGACTTTAACAATTATAAACACAGACTGGGCAATTACCTTCATTTACTAGTTATTTATAAGAGTAATTCTCATCAATGCACTTGCTTTAATAAATGCTAATGCTCAAGACAGACAGCGGTTACGTAAATGGTACGCCCGGCTGCAGACGATAGTCTTTCGTCCTGTGTTTTCACTTCATAGCCTTCGAATGTGTTGCTGTGCCTGCGCAAACGACAAAAACGAGCACCTCTTTCTGAGACAACGTTCAGTAAACAAATGAAAAGACACAAGACGCTGCACTGCTGATACTTGCCAAGCCAGCGCATATGACGGTAAACATTTTAACGAAACTATTGGTTGATCCACAGTTGTGTTTGCAAGGACAGCACGAAGTATTGGAACCCGGTGAAGTGAAAACACAGTTATACTGTGTATTATGAGCACCGTATTTCAAACTGTTATATGTCATTTTTCAGCTCTAAATTTTATGATTATTTATCATTTATGAGATGAAAACTGCAAAACAAGACTACATATTATCCAGAACTATGCTACTTCATTAGTTTCTATCGGGTTGAAACTGACTGCCCACTGGTGTTAATCCAGAATATAATGGTAAATCTTGTCCCTTGCATTAGCTTTAAGAATGGTACTTATATGGCGATGACACGCTAGTCAAAAGAACGAGTATCGTCATTTTTTCGTCCGAAAGTTATGTTGAACTCTTCTAAACGCAGCTTTGCTTGATATTGCCAACAGATGGTGTGAAAATGTTTACCGTCAGTTCAGCAGTTTACTCCGCAAATGCCGTTAGTTACTTTCGGACATATAATCATATCTGGAGGGATTTGTAATTCAGAATTGTTGCAAGTGTGTCCTATTTAAATTTAGGACACATTACTATATTCGGACGAAAAGATGACGATACTCGTTCTTTTGACTAGCGTGTGGCATTGACATTATAAGCTGTACTGTAGCATGAAAACTGGCACAATTCAGTCGGAATGTGATTTACTGCAGCTGGGATTATTTCCTTTGTTATAAATTGTAGCCTATAGTTCTTCATCACTAAAGTTTGAACTTCTATTATTTTTGGGTGGAATCAAGTTAGCCATTTATTGCTTTAAACCCAAGGAACGACAGATAGAGCTGAAACAAGAGTATCAACATGAGCTACGCACACACAGACACCGATCAGCTGTTGCTCCAATGTTTACATAGCGCGCTCTACCTGCATATGTAACGTGCTTTCCTATTGGTTGAGCGAGCCTCACGGTAATTGTTCAGCATGCACTCGTAGAAGCCTTTACGCTCACTTAAAACTGCTGTGAACATCTCATCGTACGATTGACGCAGAGAAACGTTAACGTAGTCATTTACGTTTGAAATTGAGCCGTAACTTTACGCATACTTGGCGAAGTTTTAAACATCCGGGCCCTGAGCTCATTGCATGTTTCAGTAGTTGCATGAGCTGTAGCTGCATATCACCCTGCTGGGTTCTGGAACAACAGCTGGTCGGTGTCTGTGTGTGCGTAGCTCATGTTGATACTCTTGTTTCAGCTCTATCTGTCGTTCCTTGGGTTTAAAGCAATAAATGGCTAACTTGATTCCACCCAAAAGTAAAAAAAAATCCAAACTTTAGTGATGAAGAACTATAGGCTACAATTTATTACAAGGGAAATAACCCCAGCTGCAGCAATTCACATTCTGATTGGATTGTGCCAGTTTTCAAGCTACAGTACAACTTAGGATATAATATCGATGCCACACGCTAGTCAAAAGAACGAGTATCGTCATCTTTTCGTCCGAATATGTTAATGTGCCCTTTTAAATATAAATAGCACACACTTGCAGCAATTCTGAATTGCAAATCCCTCCAGATATAATTATATGTCCGAGTGTAACTAACAGCATTTGCGGAGTAAACTGCTGAACGAACGGTAAACATTTTTACACTATTTGTTGGCAATATCAAAGCTGCGTTTAGAAGAGCACAACGTAACTTTTGGACGAAAAAATGACGATACTCGTTCTTTTGACTAACGTGTGTCATCGTCATATAAGTACCATTCTTAAAGCTAATGCAAAGGACAAGATTCACCGTTATATTCTGGATTAACACCAGTGGGCAGTAAGTTTTAACCCGATAGAAACTAATGAAGTAGCACGGTTCTGGATAACATGTATTCTTGTTTCGCAGTTTTCATCTCATATATGATTAACAATCATAAAAATTCAGAGCAAAAAAATGACATATTACAGTTTGAAATACGGTGCTCATTATACACGGTATAACTGTGTTTTCACTTCACCGGGTTCGAATACTTCGTGCTGTCCTTGCAAACACAACTGTTGGTCAACCAATAGTTTCATTAAAATGTTTACCGTCATATGCGCTGGCTTGGCAAGTATCAGCAGTGCAGCGTCTTGT
This sequence comes from Parhyale hawaiensis, assembly GCA_001587735.2. Classification (NCBI taxonomy): domain Eukaryota; kingdom Metazoa; phylum Arthropoda; class Malacostraca; order Amphipoda; family Hyalidae; genus Parhyale; species Parhyale hawaiensis. Next base: position 2,119,748 of record LQNS02278154.1, read on the forward strand.
GTCTTTCAATTTTTTAATGAATGTCGTCTCGGAAAGCAGCGCTCGTTTTTCTTGTTTGCGCAGGCACAGCAACACATCCGAACGCTGTGAAATGAAACCACAGGACGAAAGTCTATTGTCTATAGCGGCCGTAATATGTCATTTACGTAACAGCTGTCTGTCTTGAGCATTAGCATTTATTATAGAGCTAGTGCATTGATGAGAATTACTCGTGTAAATAGCTAGTAAATGAAGGTAATTGCCCAGTCTGTGCTTATAATTGTTAGTATATTTTTAGCTTATACCAGACTGACGGTGATCATTTTCAGAAATGCAAAAAGGCATTGAGTGCAGCTTTATAAACTATCAATACCATGAAGCATTGAATTAGTGCATTCTATCGTCTGATGAAATACCTGTAGGCTGAGGGTTGTAGGTGCACCGAACACACTGCTATTATCATGAATCTAACTTTAATAGAGCGAAAAGTTCAAAATAATGCAATATTATTGTCTTTAATAATTATTTCATTGTTATTTTAGTTAAACAGCTCTTAACTTAGTGGCATTTACGACTGCTCCAACCAACCTTAAAGTTAGGAGCATATTTAAGATTCAATCCAGCTAAGTGAACGTTCTAAATATTTTAAGCATTCGGTCACAACTTCTAAGGTGCACGTAAGTGGTGTTACGGCAACAGCTGCGCGCCACGTTCACGTAACGATGTGTTGAACATCCCGGCCGCACTATCGTCTCTCACGACGATTTTGCGTTCACGTAAGCTTTCCTGCGCGCGCCACCACTAAAATAAACACTACCTAGACAAACCTAACCTACCCTTACCTAACCTAACCTCCTTACCTAACCTTCTAACCTAATCTTACCTTACCTAACCTAACCCAACCTAACCCAACCTAACCCAATCTAACCTTTCTAACCTTACCTAACGTTACCTAACGTTATCTAACGTTATCTAACGTTACCTAACGTTACCTAACCTTATCTAACCTAACCCAACTTAATCAGCGATACAGCGAGCAGCACGGCGCACCAACTTGAACGCCGCTCACGCACACAGGATCTGCGTACACAAACACGCACAAATCATCTCCGTCGTGAGAGACGATAGCGCGGCCGGGATGAACGAAACTTCACTAAGTGTGTTTAGCTCACAGATTTTCCCATAACTTCAGAAAAACGCACTCTCTGAGCTACGGACACATGCACAAACGATTTTCGCTTTCCCGCCAAAAAAGATTTTCCTTTATTTTTGTACTTTAGTTTAAGGGTGCTAGGCCATCCCTTAAATGAAATAAAGAAACAGCTAAAAAAAAAAACATAGACGAAGAAACATATATTGAGTGTAAATTTAGTCCATTTTATATAATATTAACATTCTCTAAGTATTTCAAAGAAAGTATCGCTTAAAAATATTCTTTTAGCCTTGTTTACCCAAGCGCTCGACTGGCAGAAATATTCTTGCCTGGCAACGTCGCGGGAGCTTCAGAGCCGTAGTAGGCTATCGATCTCTATTGGATACTGTCGAACACTTCGGGGTGCGCATGAAACTGATTTTACGCTATAATCTTTTGATATTCCTGCATAGTATGGAGCGTTCTATCTTTTATTGCTAGCTTAAACATAATTTAAATAGGGCGCAGATTTTCGAAAGAAACACCCAACGCCATAGCGAGTAGCGGAACTTCTACTTAGGCTGATATTTTCACTACTGTTTCGGTCCACATACGGTACAATACCAGGAAAGAAAAAAGAAAATCTTCGGACATTTTGTTGTGGATACTGGGAACATAAGACTGCTCACGAGTCCCAACCGACTTTTCAATTAGATTTCTCTTATAATCATATGCTTTTTTGCGTCCTTGCAATCACAACGTTGAATATACGGTGCTCTATTCCGCAAACTGCCAGCTGATAAGCATTCAGTTTACAGCTTGCGCATAGCGTAAAGAATCCAGGAAGCAAAGAACGCAACGCAACGCAACGTTGCATTCCTAGCTTCCTGAAAAAATCAATCCTGTTTTTACATATAGGCTACAATTATTTTTTTTATTCATTATCTCATCGGGTTTTACACTAAAATGTGTTGTAAGGCATCTAAAACTACAAAATATGACATGCACTCCAGTCACGGCAGGTACGGAAGAAATCAGCTGGTCGTCAGCGTTTTATTTTCGCGTTCCATCTCTGCTTGTGACGATGGATGTAATTGGTCGATGTCGGACGAAGGATTTAAGCATTTCGACACTGAAGAGGATAAATGCCTCTGAAATTGCTTTATGCATTGGAGATTTGGTGGACTTAAGTTATCCTCAGGAAAAGGCTATTTAAGCAGTTTAAGGAAGAAATTCCTCCGTAGCGTCACGATCGATATGTGCATCCCGGCCCTGGGCTATCAATTTCCTTCTCTCTGTGCGGATGAGTCTCTCCTCCACAGTCCTTTCCGTTTTACCCTCTCATTGTTACGCTCAGGTTACTGTTCGGCCTCAGCCTACTACAAGTTTCGAGTGGTACTTACTGATGATCCTTCCTGTCAGCACTGCGGAACGGGTGAAAAGAATGTCAATCACATTTTTTCATGTCCTTGTCACCCCACCGATATTTTGGTGAATAGTCTTTTGCTGGACCTACTTGGGGCTGCCCGCTACCTAGCTTCCCTTCCTCTCTTCGACTTTCTCCCCTCTCTGCCCAGGCTCTCTCCGGAGCCTCCTCCCCAAGCTAGCACTAGAGGACCCTAAAAATGGGAACGAACAACAACAGGTACCAAACCTGCGTGTTCAGTTTGTGCCTTATCTTCCAATCTGCGTTGGCTGGAATTGTTGCCAGGAATCGCATTTGGCTGTAGCTGCAAGCGCTGAAGTCGAATGTGAATGTTTTTTTTAGTAGTTCTTCTTAGCCGGGGTTGCTTAATGCTCTATTTGTGTCTACCTGTCTCATGAGGTCAAGGCGAGCAGTCCTTGTAATACTTCTAATAATAATGATAGGCTTACTGTTGGCTCGCTTTTTTCCTCAAGACTGTAATTATCCTATCCTGTAAAGAACAATTCCGCTACAAATTACATGAGTTTCTTCTAAGGGCATAGTCTTATTATGTCCGGCTCAACACTTTATGGGCGCTGTCATTTCTCATGCTATAGTGATTTAATGGCAGGATAAAACAAACTGAGCCCTAGCACAAATTAAGGAATCAATAGGTATCATGTTTCGTGCTGCAAATGTAAATATCCATAGCTACAGTCGACCGTAGATTGTCGTATATGGATTGAAAGACGAAAAGTTTATCTAACAAGGTCCTCCTCCCCGACCTTGCCCGTCACTGGCTAGGTTAGTGGCTTAGCGGTGGACTGTGAATGTCACAAACACTGAAGCCGCCAACCCAAGCCTTACAAGACTTTGCTCCTTAACTAGGTAGGAGGTGAACCTCAAACCTCAATACAACGAGAGCAACTCTCTATCCACTCGACCTATGCGAGTACGGAGAGATCATTGTTGCAGCTACCTTCCGGTTAATGGTAAGTATAACGAACCTCGCAAACATGTGACCTTCTGTCATGCAAATCATAACTAGAAGTTACTAGGAACCAAGTGACACTAGTTATTAGACAATAACTTGCATATTTTTTGGGCAGTGAAGATATAATTACATCGTCCGGATCGTTTTGACCAATAAATTTTTTCATCGATAATTTATCTTTTTTTACAGCAATTTTACCCTATGTGGTGTATACAGTATTATGAATGTATCACGCTTTGGAAAACTAAGGATCACTATAATTTGAGCTAATGATTGTTCTGTGACGAAACATATACAGATGTCAAATAAATTATGTTTCCATCACTGAGGATTCGCTTTAGACCCACTTAGATTGTACAAGGAACAGTTCCGAAAATGCTACATTACTAACATCCTCATTTTTTTTTACTATTTCAAGGAATGTTACACGATTAACTGTCCTAATTTTATTCAATTTCAAAAAATATACCACAAATGATAGCCTTAATTTATTTATATCTTTGGAAAAAGGACTTCACATAGAACGACACTAATTCTATGCCATTTCAGGAAATGCTACACGAGACAGCCCCAACTGCGTAAATGCTGGAAATTTTACTTGACGAGCGGTTCCCGACGGGCGTTACTTCAGCATGAGCCTGTCGTCAAGTTCGGCACCCAGCCTACTGCTCATAGTGTGTTGCAATATCAGCACTCGTAAACAGAACCCCTTCACCTGTGCAGCGAGTTTATGTATATTTGTGAGGTAAGTGGCAGTTGGATAATAAATACACTGCAATTCCTAGGACATTGTTGTATAGGATGAACTGTCGTGTTTAACCAAGTTACTACGCTTATTTTAGGCATGTGAAATGCTACCACCATCATCACCCCAAACCCCCTTCCTCGCAGAGTCCCATAGATTACTTTAACCTTAGGAGCGTCTTTACATCAGTGCCCATGAGCAATTTATTTCTTTCATTTACATAATCACCTTCAGCTACAGGCTCTATGCCAGTATATTCAGAACCCTTCAGTACTATGTATTGCAAATTAAGAAAATAAAAATGTACATAGGAAGCAAAATGAGAAATATCTAGTACGCAAACAATTTCAAACAAATGCTTACAGCAAAGTAAAAACCGATGCTTATGATAATTATGACTTATATACAACATATTGATGAGTCATAAACAACCTTTTTTTGTCTTGACGTGCGGGTTTGTTTCAATTTCGTGGCGTATCAGTTTTTTTTTTCGAATTTCTACCTACATACTCTATATTTTTCTGTTGCCGCATTTTTTTTTTCAAAAAACGCATTTAATGATTCCAAATCCACACCGCTATAAGACACTGAAAGGTTCCATACGTCATACAACAATAGAACACTGAAAGGTTCCATACGTCGTACAGCTATAGCACACTAAGAGGTTCCATATGGAACATTCGTTATTTGGGCATTTGTGCCTCATGATAGTAATACCAGCTGGTGCAATTTTGTTAAAGATTCGTTCTTAACTTTATGAGTTATGTTCTGACAAACATTTTGACAATTTTTTTATTAGTCAAACTCCCAAACTAACAAACCGATCATTACCAAACTTTGATCATTTAAATCTTGTAATATGCTTAGCAAATTCTGCAAATTTCATGAAGATCCGTTAATAATTTTATTTTTGTTATGTTACTGACGAACATAAAAACAAATATAGCGAAAAACCATCAAATGGACTAAGTGATTAACACAAAAATTTGGTCCCTTGCTCCTAATGATAACCCTAATAATTCCTTCTAGTTTGATAAAGATTGGTCCCCAACTTTTTGAGTTATGCGACCGAGAAAAAAAAAAAAAAAAAGGGGCAGTCAAACAAGCAAACGGTTGATAGGATCTTTACCAAAAGTTAACCATCTTCTCCTCATATTGTATATATATTTATACACCTAACAATCCCTGCAAATTTCGTAAAGATCCATAACTTTCTGAGTTGTCTTGATGACAGACAGACAAACAGACTTGACAAAAATAGAACTTCATCAGGAGAAGTATTAAACTTTAAAATACCGTTCCTGACATATCACCGTGTAAACAAGAGCTTCACCACCATAGTTACCATTGATAAAAATCTGCGATATATTCTTGCGTGCTTAATCCAGCTAAGAATCTCAACTGTAAAACTGCTACTATTGATTGCAAATTTAGGACAGCTTGCGACGCGATTGGATAAAATTTTAGGAATAGCATGACGCTACCGAGTATAAGAGCCGCAATGGGTAACAATTCAGTTTCACTTAATGCCGAAGATTTGTTGTTACTTTATTTCACAGCAAAAGTTTGGCAAGGTTTAGCAAGCTATGTTTCATTGGAACAATTGTACCAAGTAAACTAGTTAATGCAGATAGCCTGTTCTTCGTCACGAATGCCCTCACCAGCTATGCCAAGAGCATTTCTCTTATTATACTACAGACTAAGTGGAAGTAGCATCCTCTCGGGTTCCGCCCTGATGCTGGCTATAGCAAAAATTTGTTCTGTGCTTGATGGACGACTGATATACAGTAAAACCCCTCTAATTCGCACAGCACGGGGGGAAGGGGTGACGGATTAGCGGGGATTTCGGATTACCGAGGTACTTACAAATCCGAAAAAACCTCTTTATTCCGCACTAATACGAATTATAGAGAGATTGTTCGTACCTTCTGCGCAGCACCTCGCGCAGATTTTTCGCTCATCACCTCTTTTATCCGAAAAATGAGAAGCGCCTTGCACGGATTACAGAGGTATTTTGTTGGAACTCCGTACTTTACCCCATTAATCCGAAAAATGCTCACTTGTTCAGATAGCATTTCGAACAGTAATGAGATGTTCGGATTAGGGAGGGTTTCGGATTATTGGGGTGCGGATTAGAGGGGTTTTACTGTATATGCATCTTAACACGTTTATTAGTTCGCACATTATAGCAACTCATTATTCTTATTTTCGTACTGACCGATATTGGAATTATTCAAATCTGTCCTCACCGTTGCAGCATGTACTGTACATGTAGGTATCTCTTATACCACAGTCCAGTCAACAGCTCCTCTTAGGGGGCATAAGATGGGCCACATGCCATAAGGGTTAGGTCAGTTACGTTCGCCCGTTTTATGTTACGGGAAGCAGCGACCACAGTGGGACACTCTACCGTAGGTTACTTTTGCCTTCGAGATGTCTTTCCTTCGTGTCCACTTTCTTCCTTCCGCTTTTCGTTCTCCTACTGATGTTGCTTTCCACTGCTCTTCCTCCTCTATTTCGATTCGCTGCTGCGTGGGAACACATCCGTGTATGGATTCTACGTTTCCTTCGATATATACTGACTGTCCTCGATTAATGCGGCCTGTCCGAACCACCACCGGCCGCTGTTCTGTGAATCTCCGCACTGTTGGGTGCTGTTCAGAGGCGTGTTGCAGCCAGGCCATCGGTGTCACCCGTGCTACAATGAGACACAGGTTAGGTAACACCGACGGCAACCCTCCAAAATTGTAGGGTTATGAGTTGGGTAACACTGCCTTTGTTCACAAACCTTGACTTTTTTACTGATCTATTCGCATTAGACAATGTGTGACTTCCTAATATCGCTTGAATTCTAGCATTTGAGGCACTTTTGCGTATATTTGTCAACTTTTTATGCTAAAATGCAGCCAAACTAAGGCTCCGCCAGAAATGTTTGTGAACGAGTTTTCTGTAAATTCTGTAACATTTTGGGGGCACTGAGATCGTACGTCGCATTCACTGCTGCTCGGGGTTACACCGGGTAGCACTATCGTCGTTCACGACGATTGCGCGTTCAAGTAAGCTTTGCTGCGCGCGCCACCACTAAAATAAACACTACCTAGGCTAACCTAACCTACCCTTACCTAACCTCCTTAACTAACCTTTTAACTTAACCTAACCCAACCTAACCTTTCTTAGCCTTATCAAACGTTACCTAACCTAACCTTACCTAACCTAATCTAACCTAACTTAATCAGCGATACAGCGTGCAGCGCAGCGCACCAACTTGAACGCCGCTCACACGCACACGATCTGCGTACACAAACACGCTCACAAATCGTCGTAAACGACGATAGCGCCACCGGGTAACACTGTGAGGCTAACACCGGTGTCTAATTGCAACACGCCTCAGGTTTTTATTTGCAGTGCTGGTTAAAATATTGTTTGCACAAGTTCTAATGCGCTTTCAGGTGCTTTCATTGCTCCAACTGTGCTTTCAATCATGCTAAAGAACTTTGCAACTTCTAACACTTTCTATTTTTATCACATTTATTTAAAATGTTAATCTTCTTTTTTATACTTAGTTTATTCCTACTCATTTTAGAATTATTCACAGCTGCAGGGTCCATTTTTTACAAACAAATGCAAAGAATGACGCCTCCTCTGGGAAGTAACCAAAAAGTTGCATTATGGTATCGCGTAAGGGGATTCAGCGTCGCATATGTGGAATACCGGGAACAAAATTTTACCCCATTAATAGGTGATTGCATGGGCGGATGGAACATTAATGGAATCGCTAGTACTCTTCACTCTTCCGATGTGAGATCGCATTTGTTGTGGAAACTGTGGCTAAAGCTACTCAATATAATAGATTAGATAGGCGGCAGTAGACGAACCAAGAGGCCCATTCCCAAAGAGACACCGGAGCTTACACCTCGGCCCTCTATGAGCTATTGCCATAATGTTAGTAGGATGTAGAGGACTGGAGAAACGAGAAGAGAAAAAATGAAAGACGAAAGAGAAAAAAAGAAAGAAAAAATAAAAAAGAGGGAGAAAAATCTCCGCCAAAGAGATGGTCATGAATGCACGCAAGCATGATCGATAGCCGCTGATATAGGGAGCTGACATATACCGAGTGTTGCAGAAAAAACTCTGCCAAACTTTCACAGGTGATAGGGACACTCAAAACAAACACTTTTTCATGAATATCAAAAATTCCAAAACTTGTTCGTTTCTGAGATATTGACATATGTAATTTGTAACTAAACCTTACCTAAAACTACAACTAAATGAAGGCCTACCTACATACTACTCCAGTTGCAAATAAACAGTAGAGTGGAGACCTACTTACCTTGAGTTACCTTGAGAGTCTTCGGAAGAAGTCCAGGTGACGTTGATCACGTCACCCCACGTGTGTGGAGTCACTCTGCTGGGTGTCTTCTTCGGTGCCGCAGTATGCGACCAAAGAGAGAGCTAGCAGCGAATTATCTCCACAGTGCACGTAACCGCTGACCGCTGGTCTATCCGGAATTCTTCTTAAATGTGAATCCAGCAAATTTTTTAACTCTACAGTTTGATATCAGTGGCGTTTCGAATATGCCGAGGCATTTTGTTAAACAATCTTGCTCTCCGTACAGCGAAGCTATTAGAATATTTTGTGGCCACAGCTCTTCCACCATCTCTGCTTGATATACGGATATCACAGGTCCTTCCAGTTCTTTCCGAGTGTCTGGCGACAATCCGCTCATTCACATTCACAGTGATACGTTCCAGAATTTTCCAAACATATATGATTGTAAATCGTTCGA